>JAJHSJ010000017.1:1082907-1262569 GCA_021015155.1 Magnolia officinalis | reverse complement strand
GTAGACTCACAGGAGTTTCAACACCAGGTGAAGGGTTTGAGTACCCGTAGGTGGTGAAATCCCACTACCGCGGGAGTGTGGGTGTGTGTGCATGTGATAAAAAAAGAAAGAAGGCAGAACAGGTTACACGACCATCATTCTGAAGCTCAGCTGAGCCTGTCAAATTTCGAAGTCCCCTTGCAATGCACAACTTGGTTTAAACAATTAAGGTTTTTTTTTTTTTTTTTTTTTTTTTTTTTTTTTTTTTTTTTACACATTTAATGCAGTACTTGATTTCAATTTAGCTTCTTTTTTTCCCCCCCTAAATATTTCAGTTCATGAATTATATATATGGTATTTTAAAATCAGGCACTTGATCTGCCCCGACTGGACATCTGAGTCAAGAGTCGAGTTTATCTTCTTGAGGAAGGGAGGAATTGGAGGAAGTAGGAAAAAAGAGTGGCCTGTTTTTAGGTGATTTCATCCGTTGTCTTTTCTTCCTGTGATAGTTAGATTTCATATCACCACCCCAGCTTATCTTTATAACTCGATTTTCAAATCATCATTGTAGCTGCATACAAATCGGGAAGTTTTGGCTTCATGATTCCTGTTGAGCTAATGGGCTATCATGTGGATGGGTTATGTATAAAAAAACTACAGTAAATGGTCAGCTACAACAATCCAGTTGTTGCGAGTTTTGCTGGTTGATTTGGACTGCTGTTCTTACCATCATTGTTTTTTCAGACGACTTATCAGATATATACAACCACCCAACCCCCTTGGACTTTTTGACATGGTGGCCCACTGGAATGATAGTCTTGATCACCAGGCTTTTTTCCAAGTGTACGGGAGAGGGAAATGCAAGGAACTTTAATGCTGCAAACTACATAAATGATCCGCTCTTGAGGAAGAAACAGGACCTAATTCTCTAAGGAACCTGCACAAAAATACTCTATTCGTACAGTTTAGGCACTCGTTTGGCCATCGAAACCATCTATTTGATGGGAAGGGTGGTTGATGTACCATGCCAGAAATATCTCCTTAATTGGACAAATCCTAACCTTTGGATTCCTGCTAAAGCTGGTAAACAAGAGAAAGATAACAATGATCCACATTTACCAGAAAAAGGTCTTTCATTTGTGGCCAGGATCTTCAAATCTGGGAGATGTTTGGGCCATCGTTTATCCATGAATGGCCGAGCCGAATGAGGTTGGTTCACTAGGACGCGGATTAGCTACTGACAAGTTCTGTGCTACCCACCATAATGTATGTGTTGTATCCGCACCATCCATCTATTTGGTGAGATCATTATCTATTTGGTGAGATCATTGATGTAGAGTGGGTCGCGGACAGTTACATGGCCAAGATGGATCAGAAAAGGCCTGGTCAACGACAGAAGTGATCCAGACCATCGAACCTTAAATCGAGCGTATCTTGCAATCCGGAATGAGTTACCTGACGTAAAATATATGATTTTGGGGTAGAACGAGCTACTTTAGCCAACCAACCCGCTACGCCAGGTTGCGCAGCCCGGAATTGCGAAAAATCCCTGGACCGACGGTCGTTTCCTGTTTTAATTTCGGTTTTACTATAAATAGTAAGTTTTAGTTTGATTATAACTCTTCATCCGTCGGGCTTTAGGAGTTGCGCCTAACATGAAAAGAGCTTAGAATAATTAGGAGAACGGTTTGGTGAAGCCAAATAGGACACTTACTATTTTTGGCCGAAAACCTTGCGCACTAGTAGACATCACGACCGTCTATAAATAGTAAGTTTACTATTTATAGTAAGTCGCGAATTCTAGGAGTTTTAGTTGTAGTTTGATTCTGATTTCTTTCCCATTGCTTGGTACCCCTATTTAAAGGGTTGTGAACTCGTTTTTATTCATTCATTAATCAATTTCGAATTTATTAGAAATTATTTCTATTTCCTGCTTTCTTTCCTCGTGGATTCGAGAAGTCTCTGTGAGGAGTCCAGAGAAGTTCCGTGGATTCGGAATAGTTATCCTCTTGAGGAAGACGGTGCTCAACCTCACGTCCTCCCCTGCGTCAATCATTTTAGGGCATGAGCCAAAGAATGAGTCTGATCCAAAAGCTCGAGTGGACCCCACCACAGAAAACAGTGGAGATTGAACGCCTAACATTAAAAATTTTCTAGGGGCCACAGAAGCTTTCGATCAAGCTGATATTTGTGTTTTCCCTTTGTTCATGTATGTGTTAACTTATAAACCGGTTAGATCTCAAATAAATATCATGAGGAAGGTTTCAACGGTGTACGTTACTCTCCCTGTTATATTTGATGGGTCCACCTGAGCTTTTTATCTGCCTCATTCTTTGACACATTTCCTAAAATGATCCCTCCAAATGGATGAACGGTACGTATACAACACATAAATCATGGTGGGGCCCACATAATATGGTGATGTCACTCGTTGCTCACCTTACCAGTAGATAATCCGCATCCTTTCCACGGAAGGATCGGCTCTACGAGCCAAAAAACTTTTCTCAATACCCCACTTCTAAGGTGTAAAGTGTTATGGTTGACGCGGAAATATAGAAAAATTAATCACCTAAAGATGGGCTTAAGGCGCGCTACGATGTAGCTATCTTTAAGACGATATTCGCACCCTATTGGTGATTAAACCAATTTACAAGAGGGTTACAACAAATTCGTTTTTATGATATAATAAGCCTCTTCTCCAGGATCGGAGAAATGTAGGTTTCGGCCTGCAAAACTGGAAAACCGCACCCCGAACGCACTTTTACAACGTACAACCTAACTTCTGTGCTATTGCAATTTACCCCCTGAAAAATGTTTGCAATTTATTGCCTTAAAAACTATTTATAGCTTAGCGCCTGAAAATTGTAACTTTCCAAAAACTATCCAAAAAAGAAAATGGAGAAGAAGAAGAAGATGGAGAGGAGATTGTTGGAATTGTGATTCGGATTGACCCAAAGATGGGTTTATATAAAATCACAAGAGATAGTTTAAGACCCGTTTTTATGAAAAGACATCTTCTTCCATGATGTCTTTTTAACAATGGTGGTATTTTTTCAACAATGACATCCCTCTATTTCAAATTCAAATGATGCTCCCTTTACCAAGATGTACCGCCATTCACAAATGAATTGTCACCAACAATCATAAAAAACTACAACCATTTTCCTAAATTTTCTTTATAAATAAAAAAATTCTTTTCCTTCTTATTTTGAAAAAACCTAACAATCCTCCACTATTTTTCAAAATAAAGAGGTTAAGGTATGTAAGGAAAATATGTGCATAGGAGAAGGTGTCTTATGAACTTAAACTTTCACTTAGTGTAAACAAATCAAAGTTGAATCAGAATCCTTAGTAACTGTGGTCTTAAACTAAGTATTTTATATGACACAACTGGACATGTCACACACATATATATTTTAATTGTCATGTGTTCTAAAATTATAACACATTAACGACCTTATAATCTGTCCTGGATTCATGAGTTCATGAGAGTAGCCAAAACTCTGAAATATCAGGAAGCGGCCCCACTTCCAATACTCATATAGGTGAGTCCTTATGAACGCTCCTGTAACAATAGTACCCTTGAAAGGACTCATTAAGAGCAATAACTCATCCTCATTTATATCATTACAGATACCTAACATTATACATACATTTAGAAATGAGACAGATAGAAAATGTACAGTGTTGCTTCAAACACTTCACGTGAGGTACTTTGCCTGTTGAACCTATTAACTTAAGTTGGGTTTTCCTCATCTAACATCTGTGAAATTGGCTTAAGTGTCATTCCTCTTAATGTTCTACTGACAATATCCCTTGCCAGTCCCTTGGTGAATGGGTCCGCTAGATTTTGGATAGATCGTATAAATTGTATTTTTATAACACCGTCACCAAGTAATCGTCGCATAAAACTTTGCGTTAGGATGATATGTCTGGATTTTCCATTATATGTCTTGTTATATACCTTGATAGTGTCGCTTCACTATTACAGTAGATAGAGACCGATGGTAAAGGCCTCTTACCAATAATAGTATTTCTAATAACAGGTTTCTTAACCATTCTGCCTCTTTACTACTAGCCACCAAAACTATGAATTCAAATTCATGGTAGAGTGAGATATACAAGTTTGCTTCTTGGATCCCAAAAAAATGACAGCTCCTCCAAGTGTAAAAATCCATCCACTGGTAGACTTGGATTCATTAGAATCAGTGACTCAACTTACATCACTATACCCTTCAAGTACACTAGGGTAACCAGAAAAATTTAAACCATAGTTAATTGGTTTTCTCAAGTATCCGAGTACTCTAGAGACAACATTCAAATGATCTAAACTTGGATTACTTGTAAACCTATTTAATTTACCTACTGCAAAAGCAATATCATGTCGAGTAGAAATCATAGCATACATAAGACTATCAATCACCTTGGAATACTCTAACTGAGATACACTACGATATTTATTTTTAATTAACTTCATATTAGAATCAAAAGGAGTAGAAACTTAGTTCTTATCATAGTGATCAAACTTTTTAAGTATCTTTTCAATATAATGTGATTGAGATAGAGTTATACCATCGTTGTTTCTTAATAACTTGATACTTAAAATCATATTAGCTTCACCCATATCCTTCATGTCAAAACTAAATGATAAAATCTTTAGCATTATTTATAACTTCTAAACATGTACAACAGATTAACATATCATATACATAGAGACATATAATTACTCCTTTATTATTAAAGAATTTTGAATATACTCATTTATCAGAGTCATTAATCTTAAAGCCATATGAGGTGACTACTTTATCGATTTTTCATATCATTGCTTAGGTGCTTGTTTAAGTCCATATAACGACTTGATTAATTTACACACTTTATTTTCCTGTCCTGGAATTATAAAATCTCCTGGTTACTCTATATAAACCTCTTCATCGAGGTCACCATTTACAAAAGCTGTCTTTATATCTATCTGATGGATTTTTAACTTATGAATGGATGCTAGAGCAACTAAAACTCAGATAATTGATAATTGATATCTTGCTACTAGAACATAAGTGTCGAAAAAATCAATACATTCTTTTTGTGTAAATTCTCTAGCCATTAATCTGACTTTAAATCTTTCTGTGGTTCCATTTGGTCTTAATTTTCTTTTGAAAGTCCATTTACATCTTATTGGTTTTAATCCTGAGGGCAGATCAACAAGTTTCTATGTTCCATTTTGCAATATATAATCTATCTCATTGTTTATAGCTTCCTTAAAAAAAAAAAACATCTTGAGATCTAAGGATATCATCTATTATTACCAGATCATTTTTTATATTATATATCAACATGGTTTCCTCTGTTATGTTATATTTATCTCTTTCTATTAACAGAAGGTAGAAGTCGAGTTCAAAAGATGTACCTGTTCTGATCGTCTTGGTCCTTTTAGGTTCTATGTCATATTTATCGAGACTGCTAATATTTTGATCAGGTATCTGAGAACTATTACTTGTATTAGGATCTTGAGATCTTATCTCTTTTCTAGTTATACAAGATAATGAGTTTTCATAAAACTCAGCATCTCTAGTTTTATTATGGTGTTTATCGGGATTGCATGATTAGATTCTACAACTAAAAACCTATAAGCCTTACTATTTTTTGCATATCCTATGAACATATACTCAAGAGATCTCAAACTTAACTTGAGTTTTTTAGGCTCAGAAAGCCAAATTAAGGCCCTACAACCCCATACCTTAAAGTATGAGATGTTAAAAATCTTATTCTTTCATAGTTCATATAGAGTCTTATGAGTCTTAAAGTGAAGTATCTTATTAAAGATATGACAGGCAGTCAATAAACTTCTCCCCAAAATCTTGAACTTAAACTTGCATTATTTAGTATAGAGTTTACCTTGTCTATGAGAGACTTGTTTTTCCATTCTACTATCCCATTTTATCGGGGTGAGTAGGGAGTTGTAATTTGGTGAATTATATTATGAGTTTTGCAAAACCTCGAAATTCTAAGGATATATATTCTCCTTTCCTGTTCGACCTTAGAATTTTAATATTTCGGTCTAAGGTTCAACTTGAATATATATCCTTAAAATTTTAAAGTTAGACCGAAAGATTAAAATTCTAAGGTTTAATAATAAGAGGGGTATTAAAAGAAGTTTTTCAAAAAAAAAAAAAAAAAGAAGAAAAAAAAAAAACCAAAAACTCACTTGAAAACAATATAATTTTCCGTGTGAAAATGCTATTCAAAAAACAACATGGGAAATAAATTTTCCTTTCCCACACTTCTTGGAAATGGCATTTCTAGATAAATATAATTTTATTTCTTATACTTTCCCAGAATCCAAGTAGGGCCTAAGGGAATTTTTTAAAGAACCATAGGGTGGCATGAAATAGTGGGTTTCACGTGCCCACTGTTGAACAATGCCCGCCCACACTTAGAAACAAGTGGGGCCCGCCGATGAAATACTAGGCTGGCCGACCGTGATGTTTGGGAGAAATCCAAAATGTCTCTTAGTTTTGTCATCTCAATTTAGGGCGTAAGCTTAAAGATGAGTTATATCCAAAATCAAGTGGGCCAGAACACAAGATACAGTGGCTATTGAATGCACACAGTTGAAACAGATGGGGCCCACTATGATGTTTTTTGAGAAATCCACCCGTCCACTATATTTTCTAGATCATTTTTTGGGGTGGGCCCAAACTTGAGGCAGATCCAAAACTTAAGTGAGCCACACCCCTAGAAAAGGTGGGGATTATTGAAACACGTTTCCGGTTGAAAAAGTTGTGTGGGGCACCGTGATGTTTTTATGAAATCCACCGTCCACTAGCTTTTGCCGGATAATTTTAGGGGGTGCGTTCAAATACGAGGCATATCCAATACTCAAGTGGCCACAAGCTTGAAATAATTGCTATTGAACACCCACCATTGAAATAGTTATGCGGCCCACCGTGATGTTTTGAGAAATCCATTTGGTTCACCAGTTTCAATAGATGGGGGCTCAAAATTAAGATAGATGCAAAAATCAAGTGGGCCACATGACTTATAACAGTGCATGTTTAATACCCACAATTGGAACGGTCTCTGTTTAATTTCCATTCATGACCACTGAAAAAATTCATGGGACCCACCATGATGTTTTTGAGAAATCCACCCTATCCATCAGTTTTACCAACGATTTTAGTGACTGGGCTAAAAAATGAGGCAGATCCAAAACTCAAGTAGGCCACAAAGCTTGAAGTAGTGGCTATTTAACGCCAATAATGACCACTGAAAAGGTCATGCGGCCCACCTTGATGTTTTTTTAAAAACACACTCGATCTATCAGTCTTGCCTAATGATTTTAGGATTGGGCCCAAATTTGAGACAAATCCAAATTAAACTCGGCTACACGGTTTGAAACAATGCCTATTTAACGCCCCCACCAGTGAAATTGTTGTGAGGCGGACCATGATGTTTTGAAAAATCCACCCCATCCACCAATTTTATCAAATGAATTTAGGGGGTGGGCCAATCAATGGGGCAAATCCAAAACTCAAGTGGACCATACAACTTGAAACAATACCTATTTAATGCCACAGTTAAAACATCCGTGGGGCAATAATGGTCCCAGAAAATTTTAGACCGGGCTACTATATTTCAGTATCCAGTTCAACGCAGTGGGAATGACCTTTTGACTGGTGGGCCCTAGGAAGGTTTAACGGTGGTCATTCTACCTCTATTGTTTCCTTTCACATTGCCCACTTGAGTTTTAGATTTGCCACTGCCGTAAAACATGTTATAAATGCATTCTCAGCATGATTGAACAAAAAGAACCACAAACAGAAGCGAAAGTAGTTCATTAGATTCGGACCCAATCTGAACAAAAAGAAATCCAAACAGAAGCGAAAGTAGTTCATTAGATCCGGACCCAATCTTACATAAAGCATGACATAAACGGGCCTAGGCAGGTTCGGTTTGAAGAAATTTATTTCAAATAAGTAGTTCATTAGAGGATGAGCTGTAACTTTTGATCCAGACATCTAGTGGCCTATTAATTTTTATGTAATAATGGTTCTTGGGTCAACCGACATGCTTAGTAGGTCATGCACCTCTATTTCACATAAAAATGCAAGTACGGTTTAAGGAAAAATTATTATTTTAGTAATTTCTAATTTTGTCATATCTTCTAACTTTGATTTTCATCTTTTTTAAGAAATTGCTCATAGTAATGCAAAAAACACTCTAGCAAGGCTTATCTAAACTTTCTATTTTTGACAAATTAAGCTTTAGAAGAATTTTGTTATTTTAAGTTACTAAGAGTTTTGCTATTTTGAGTAATTTTAAATTAGGATTTGAGTTTTCTTTATTAGTGATATAATAAAAAAATAAAATTAGTACACACATTATTTAAAAAAATATTTAAACTCTCTTTCATTTTCTCGTAGACTCAAGAATTCACCCCGTGGATTCAAGGCTTTAATCACCCAGGGAAGATGGTGATATTCCTCTTACTGTTTCACACTCTTCCCCGTGTCAGCTTTATTTTTGGGCCCACCTCTTAACATGAGCTAAAAATACTGATGGACTGGATAGATTTCTTAAAAACATCCAGGTAGGCCCTACTTCCACCACAGGGTCAAGCTGGCAAAAGGAAGCGCGTTAAAGCCGCACAGTTTTTTCGGTCAATACAAAAATATAAAAGTTAAACCATACAGGAGACTAGCAGTAGGTGGCTGCTTAACTAATGGTGCAAAAGTTGAGCAGTTTTATGAAAATAGTTTAAAAGTACAAGGTTTTTCATGCTAAGCTCAAAAGAAAGTGGCTATATGAAATATTCCCTACAAATTTTCAAATCAACAGATGTCCACAATTTTAAAGCCACAATGACTTTGTCACCACATGAGCGCACTACTCCACACTCAAGCATATGCTTTCACATAAGCAAAAGTGACTTGCTTTTGCTTTTAGAAATTCTAAGGTCTGGATGAATATTGTACGGACTGTACAAGTGAGCTCATGGATAAGTGCTCCAAACTGCTGATTGAATAACACTTGTCCTGTACAGTAGATTTTATAAAAATCTCCCAAGTTGGATGCTTTTAAGTACCCATTTGTAAGAGGTCTACTAAATAAATAATCAGCAACAATATAAAAAAACAAGGCCGCATATTGGATGACTAAAATCATCAAATGTGAAATGTTTTAAGAGTATTAAAAAAAAGTCTACAACTTATAAGGTGTATCGATCAATTTAACAACTTGCTTTAAGTGATTCATGAGCACAATAATCATGCACCCGATCCTCGGATACTTCAACATGCTTTTTCTCATTGCTTTTGCTAGATGTTAAAGCAAGTGCTCAATTGAGTAAAAGGGGGATGCGACTTGCTTATAACCCAAGTTTACTGGAATCCCCCATGTGACACTGTTTTGGAGGGATTTGTTATTATTTTGATACTAAGGATTATTTTTATAGATTCATTATGTATTGTCGAGTTACACATAAAGGGAAAAGTATGTCCTTTAAATAGATTTTTATTAATATGAGTTCAAATATATATTACAGATCGTGGTCTAGCACAAGCTCATAATTACATTTAGTTGAAATACTCTTGATTCTAAAGTAAAGACCAAGAGAAACATGACTCATTCGATAGCATCTATAGAGTAAGATCTACAATGCATGTGTGCATAACATAGGGGAATGACTAGCCTTAGTGCTTTCTTTTTTTTTTTTTTTTTTTTTTTTTTTGTTTTGTAGCGAGATAAAAGGTGACGCAGGGATGAACGTGATGAGGATAAATACTCCGAATCCACGGAGCTTCTCTGGACTCCTCACAGAGACTTCTCGAATTCACGAGGAAAGAAAGCAGAAAATAGAAATAATTTCTAATAAATTCGAAACTGATTAATTAATCCATAAAAACGAGTTCACAGCCCTTTAAATAGGGGTACCAAGCAATGGGAAAGAAATCAGAATCAAACTACAACTACAACTCCTAGAATTCGCGACTTACTATAAATAGTAAACTTACTATTTATAGATGGTCGTGATGTCTACTAGTGCGCAAGGTTTTCGGCCAAAAATAGTAAGTGTCCTATTTGGCTTCACCAAACCGTTCTCCTAATTATTCTAAGATCTTTTCATGTTGGGCACAACTCCTAAAGCCCAACGGATGAAGAGTTATAATTAAACTAAAACTTACTATTTATAGTAAAATTGAAATTAAAACAGGGAAACGACCGTCAATCCAGGGGTTTTTCGCAATTCCGGGCATCGCAACCCGGCATAGCGGGGTTGGTTGGCTAAAGTAGCTCGTTCTACCCCAAAATCATATATTTTTCGTCCGCTAACTCATCCCGGATTGCGAGATACGCCTGATTGAAGGTCTGATGGTCCAGATCACTTCTGTCGTCGACCGGGCCTTTTCTGATCCATCTTGGCCATGTAACTGTTCGCGACTCGCTCTACATCAAAAGGCATGCATGTTGCCTTAACAATGAGCATACGAGAGTTGGACTGTCATTTGAATAAGTAGCATGGTACACCTGGGCAGCTTCCCCTTATGATTAACCAATATTAGATATCAAGTGTATGATTGAACTTATATAAGAATTGGGTCACATGGAGATGAGAGTCCATGTATGATACAAGCAGACTAGGGCTATGCTAGATACAAGAAAAGTAGCATAGTATTGTGCCATGTGTGAGACAAGGAGTTTGGGCTGTGTCTAGGTAGGCAGGGAGTGTAGGGCTGTCTTTGTAGGCAAGGAGCACATAATCATATTTGTGTAGGCAGCACATGGCTATGTTTATGTAATATGATGGTAAGGACATTGCGTGACACTACCTATACATATGGTTAAGCCAACATTGGACCCAGATCCTTACTCTTGCTCCGGTGGCAGACTCTCAGGAGTTTCAACACCCGGTCAAGGGTTCAAGTATCCATATAGGTGGTGAAATCCCACTAACGCGTGAGTGTGTGGGGTGTGTGCTGTTAGACAACTCACATACCTTGTATAACAAGTATACCTTGTATAGTTTGTTTCCATAGGTAGAGGATTCTGTGTTTATTATTTTCCTTGTATAGATGTATGTAATCTCTATATATTCAACCCCATTGGGTTGTCTCAAAGACAGAAAAGTAAAGGAGAATCATTCTTCCCAAAATCTTCATTATTTTTGGTTTGTTTACATGGTATCAGAGCAATACCGATCCTAATCCGGCATCTCTTCATCACCGGCTCTCCCTACGCTCGTCCCTGCACACGTCCGACCCTCCCCTGTCAGATTCGGTTCCTCCCTGCGCACGTCCGGCCCTCCTCTGTCAGAACCGACTACCCCTGTTAGAACCGACTACCCCCGCGCACGTCCGGCCCTCCCCTGTCAGATCTGGCTCCTCCCTGCGCACGTCCGGCTCCTCCTGCACACGTCCGGTTGCTCGTCCGACCACCCCTGTCAGAACCGACCACCCCTGCTCGTCCCTGCGCACGTCCGACCAACCCTGCTCGTCCCTGCGCACGTCCGACCTCCCCCTGCTTGTCCCGATCTAGAACCTGTTGCTGTTGGTTCCGATCCTCTGTTCTTCCTGATCCAGATCCAGATCTGATCCGCTCCAGCGCCCTCTCTGTTCATCTCGCTCTAGATTCAAAACCAGATCCAGATCCAGATCCAGATTCAGAACCAGATCCACATTCATAACAAGAACCAGATCCAGATTCAGAACCAGATCCAAATCACGATCTGGATTCAGATCTAGATCCAGATCCAGAATCTGTTGCTGTTGCTATTGCTGTATGGTACATCTAAATCTTTTTTCTAGGTGCTTTCTAATACTTCAGCTCAATGAACAAGAACTCATCACGTCATGAGGCCCCACGTTGTAGTTTTAATGGTACTAACTATTCTCTATGGGCCATCCATTTTCAGAACTTCCTCAAGGGTCGTGGTCTGTGGGGATTAATTGATGGATCTGTTACTATCCCCACTTCCACAGATGTCGATAAATTAGCGGATTGGGAAATGAATAATGGACGGATTATTACCTGAATTCTCGATTCCGTCGATCGGTCTATTGTTGTTGGCCTCACACCTCATCGCACTGCTAAGGCAATGTGGGACCATCTCCAGACAATTTATCAACAGAGTAATGCGGCTCGGTTATACTGCCTAGAATAGGATCTCGTTAACCTTACTCAGGGTGACGACAATATTCAATCTTTTTACTCCAAAATTGTCTCAATTTGGACTGAGATGACTATGATGGATCCAACATTTCCTCATGATTTTAAGACATTCCAAACTATGCGCGAGAGTGCGCAAGTTCGATAGTTTCTTATGAAGCTGCGTCCGAAATTTGAGCATTGTCGGGTTGCTCTCTTGAACCGTAGCCCTACTCCTTCATTGAATGTGGTTATAAATGATTTATTAGTTGAGGAACAACGCCTGAAAGTTCTTTCCCTTCCTTCCTCAACTCCGGGATCATCTGATATGGTACTTGCTGTGTATACCACCACATCGACACGTGGTTCCACTCCTTTGACTTATCGCGACTGCAACAAGGTGGGTCATGTTGTCGCTCAATGCAAAGAATGATGCACTTATTGTCGACGGACTGGTCATGGTATTCAGGACTGCCGTACACATGCCTATGCATCTTCTTCCGGCCATGGACGTGGTGGTCGTGGTCGTGCTCTTTCTACTACTGCTGCTACTATTTCTTCCGAGCCGTCTTGTAGTGATTCTGCTACTACTGTTTCTGCTGAAGGCCTTTCATCTCCATTGACTCCTGCGATGCTCCAGCAAATCGTTCAGGCCCTTTCTGCGGCCGGTATGTCAGGTATATCCCCATCTTCTACATGGTTCTTCGATTCCGGTGCTTCAAATCATATGACCGGTGCTATATCCCATCTTCGTGACATTCGTCCCTACACCGGCAATCAGGTTATTTCTACTGCGGATGTCACTAGACTACCTATTCAGTCAGTTGGATCATTGACTCTCTCTCCTTCTGTTCATCGCCAGTTCACTCTTCGTGATGTGTTTTATGTTCCTAACATCTCCTTCAATTTAATTTCAGTTGGTCAATTCACATCCAATAACTGCTTAGTCATATTTTTTTTCAACTGTTGTTTTGTGCAGGATCTGGCAACGGGAAAGGTACTTGGGAAGGATAGGCGGCATGGTCATCTGTACGTGCTGGACTTTGATCCGTCTGTCACTCCGGCTCGTTATTTCTTTTCTCCATCTTCATCAGATATTTGTTCGGCAAATAAATTGTAGAAACTGTGGCACTGTTGCCTAGGTCATCCCTATTCAGATCGGTTACTTCAGTTAATTTCTTCTGGCATGTTAGGGAACATTTCTCTTAATAAAAATGATTTGGATTATTCTTGTTCTTCCTGTTGTCTTTCAAAGAGTAATTGTATTCCCTTTTCTCTCAGTACTACACAATCATCTTCTATGTTTGAACTTGTGCATACGGATGTCTGGGGTCCATCACTAATTATGTCTCTCTCTGGGTTACGATACTATGTTATATTCATTGATGATTTCACACGTTACACTTGGATTTACTTTCCGCAATCAAAGTCACAGGTTTTTGAAAAATTCAAGTTATTTCACTCTATGGTGAAGACTCAATTTCGGGGGAAAAACTCTCGCTCTGACTCAAGGGGGGAATATCTCTCAACCGATTTTCGTACATTTCTTCAAGAACATGGGATTATTCATCAGACCACCTGTTCTGATACTCCACAACATAACGGGGTGGCTGAACGAAAAAATCGTCATATTGTTGAAACTGCCAACACCCTAATGACAGCTATGAGTGTTCCTCGCTCTTTCTGGGCGGAAGCAATGTTACATTCAGTCTACTTGATTAACCGGATGCCAACCAAAGTTCTGAACAGTAAATCTTCCTACTTTGTTCTCACCAGCTTATCTCCTGCATATTTCACATTTCGTGTTTTTGGTTGTATCTGTTATGTTCACCTGGCTTCACGTGAACGTAACAAACTATCTCCAAAATCGGTCAAATGTATGTACTTGAGATTTGGGAAACTCAGAAGGGTTTTCGATGTTATGATCCTGTTTCTCGTTGTGTTCGGGTTTCACGACATGTTGTTTTTCTTGAACACATTGCCTTTAATTCATCTCTTCCTCCTCCGCACACTCCAAACTCTCCTGGTCTAACCGCCTTTCCTGAAATTCCAGTTGCCTCAAGTACTCTCCCTCGTCCGTTGCAGGTTTATTCACGTCGACCACGTACAGATCCACCACCGATTACTCAACCCGAACCTACTGTACCTGTTGCAAATCCCGAACCTATCTCGATACGACGTTCCGCTCGTGAACATCGAGCGCCTGATCGCTTGATATGCTCTATGTCTGCCATGAATGCTACTGTGGATACTGTTTCTATTCATACTTCGTACTCCCAGGCAGTCACTCAAGATTGTTGGAAGAAGGTTATGGCAGAAGAACTTGCGGCATTGGATGATAATCATACGTGGGACATTGTCACTCGATCCGCTGACCAACAGCTAATTGGTAGCAAATAGATTTATTCTATAAAGCTTAAGCCTGATGGATCATTGGATCGATACAAGGCTCGACTTGTCTCTCAGGGATACAAACAGGAATACGGAATTGATTACGATGAAACTTTCGCTCCCGTGGCCAAGATGAAAATTGTTCGTACCCTTCTGGCTATATCTTCTGTTCGCTCATAGCCACTCACTCAGATGGATGTGAAAAATGCCTTTCTTCATGGAGACCTCTAAGAAACCGTATATTTGAAACCTCCTCCTGGCTCTCTAATCCCTGACAATAAGGTATGTCGTCTAAAGAAAGCCCTGTACGGCCTCAAACAGGCACCTCGAGCATGGTTCCAACGCTTTCACGATGTTGTTACGAGTGCTGGCTTTACTCAAAGTGGTCATGACCCACCCTTATTTTTGCGCACCACTGCTCAAGGAATTGTCATTGTTTTAGTCTATGTTGATGACCTCCTACTGACTGGTAGCAATGCTACTGGCATTTCGGCTTTAAAGGAAGTTCTGCAATCGTCATTCAAGATGAAAGACCTCGGCCATCTAACATACTTTCTTGGACTTGAATTTTCACGTTCCAACCGTTGGATTCTGGTCAACCGGCGTAAATATACTAAGGATCTTCTCACCTTGGCATCATTGACGGATCAGAAGACAGTTTAGACTCCCTTAGAACTTAACGTTCACTATGGCCATGACGATGGTGATCTACTTGCACAGCTCGACTTATACCGCCATTTGGTTGGGAGTCTAATTTACTTAACTATGACTCGCCCTGACATTGCCTACGCTGTCCAAGTCGTCAGTCAATTCGTTTCTGCTCCTCGGACTCTTCATATGTCTGCGGTGTTGCGCATCATACGGTACCTTCGTGGGACTCTAGATTGATCCCTGTTCTTCTCTTCCACGACGACTCTGGACCTTCGTGCTTATTCGGATGCTGATTGGGCCGGATGCGCTCTCACACGAAGATCTACCACTAGCTACTGTATTTTTCTTGGCACTTCTCTCATCTCTTGGAAGTATAAGAAGCAGGCCACTGTTTCCAAATCGAGCACAGAAGCCGAGTATTGGGCGATGTCAGCTGCGTATAGTGAGCTCGTCTGGTTACGTGGACTTCTTTCAGACTTGAGCATTTCTCTACAAGATCCTACTCCACTCCATGTCGATAATCTTAGTGCCATTCAGATTGCCTCTAACCCGGTTTTTCATGAACGGACAAAGCATATTGAAGTTGACTGTCACTTTATCTGCGAGAAATTTCAGTCTGGGATCATTTCTCTTCCACATGTTACATCCCATGATCAGATTGCCGACATTCTCACCAAATCCTTCACTTCTGTGCGTTACTCTTTTCTAGTTGGCAAACTATTACTTGTCGATGACCAGCATTAGTTCGAGGGGGGGATGTTAGATAACTCACATACCTTGTATAACGAGTATACCTTGTATAGTTTGTTTCCATAGGTAGAGGATTCTGTGTTTATTATTTTCCTTGTATAGATGTATGTAATCTCTATATATTCAACCCCATTGGGTTGTCTCAAAGACAAAAAAGCAAAGGAGAATCATTCTTCCCAAAATCTTCATTGTTTTTGGTTTGTTTACATGTGCATGTGTTAATTTTTTTTTTTTTTTTTTTTTTTTTTTTTTTTTTTAAAGAGCCAACATTAGACCTTGTACTAGCAAGCACAAGAATAAGTGCAAGTAAGAACATAATTAATGACATTTTGCTCTAATAGGCAAGCCCGAATCTATACTCCTTAAGGAAACCGGCTGCAGGTGCTGTCCCAACATCCCGCTAGGGCCATTGCCCCATGTTGCTAGCATGTATGAGTCAGTGGGCGTCTCTCCCCACCTACTCACAAGCGAATGTGGGAAAGGAAGGGTAGTAGCTGAAAGTCCTCATAGAAGATTTTCTGAATCACTAAAATAAAAATTCCTGAAGGGTATTTATAAAAGTTGAAATAGTTGAACTTGTATGGGCTGCACCACTGGAGGACCGCGGCCTTTGGAGTGTGTTGCTCCGTATACTTTTTCCTATCATATGATCTACCTGAATCATGGACTGTAATATTTTTGGGCCCTATGGCTATAATGAAGTGACACACTTAGTGATCGGGGTGAATTTCACATAAACGTTGTAGCGAGTCATTCATGAAAATTCATAAAATTTGTCTCATATATGTAGGGAAAAAATAACCAACTTTTTAATTCACATTGATTTCATCTATATAGTGGCAAACACAACATCGGATATACGTAAAATTGATAATTATGATTTAGATTCCAATTCATATCAAATACAAGCTACCAAACAATCCCTAGCTTTTCAAATGCGTAAACATTCGTAGCACATTGGTCTGTTTATTAATTCGTGTATAGCATACAAGAAAATAGACGACCAAGAAATTGTTTGCTACTGTTTGTGATATGGATTTAGTGAATGTTTACCCAAAAAAGGAAAGAAGAAAAGAAAAGAAAACATGTGCATTCATCCAGTGAAGATGTGCTCCCAACTTGGGGAGGAGGCTAGGCTTACTAGAATTACCCGGCGGAGTAGAGTACGTACATAGCATGTGTGGGGTATTAGGGAGCTGAGATAGATACACATGCAAACAAATTCCATGTCAAGAGAAGAAGAACTTTGGACCTATGGAAGCTGATTGTGTGGGTACCGCCGACCTCCATGGTTCGTTGACGTGGAAAAGTTTTGTGGGCCCAATATGATCTGTGTGTTATTTCTGCACCATTCATTCATTTTGAGAGATCATTTTATGGGGTGACCCAAAAATGAGGCAGATCCAAACCTCAAGTGGACCACACCATAGAAAGTAGTGGGGGTTGAATGAGTACCTGTAACATCCCGGATTTTTGCCAACCTGGGATTAGACATCCTTAGGCATTGGGTCAATCTTAACACCTGATTAACTTTTCAAACGCTCAATTCAAAGCCTCAAATCCCGTCTTAAACCACTTTCTTCACAAATCCCACCCTTCACTACCTTGTGCTTTCAATTTTTCAAAGCACTTTCGTCCTAGACACTATCTTAAACTAGCTAAGTGTAAAACTTGGATCACTTTATATACAAACTGCAAAGGCCTAAGTACCATCTCAACCAGAAAACAATTAGGATTAAATCCTTTAGAAATTTAACAAAGTTAACTAAGTGTAAAACTCGATTAGCCATGAAATCCGTTGGGATCGCTTTAAATACGATCTGCAAGACCCAAAACTTGTAAAATCAGTGACTCTAGGTTTCCCTAAAGTTTAGAACCAAACTCATTTCCCGTCTGCTCTCGGAATGAACGAAACTTCGTATTAGGTCTAGACCGCACATCGGGAGTCCGATTAACACGAAGCTAAGGAACTAGGACCGCCTCACTGGGCTTGACAATCATCTCAAAAATCAGATGATTCCGATGTCCCACGGCCATTTATTTCGATCCGGAGCGAGGGAGTGTGAAAAATACTATTCCCTTTGAAATTAAAATATCTGGAATAGTGATCTGGCACCTTTCGCTTGCGCATCAGTATTAAGCAACCAGACCGTCAGAATTAGACCAATTACACCCTCGGATCAGGAAAAATTTCAGGAACATTTACATGTACTTGGAATTTCGGATCGTGGCCCACTGACCGTTGAACTGAAAGTGGTCCGCCACATGCGATCTGGGAATCCGATCGAGTCGAAAACGTAATCCCTCATAGATCCATGTGTGGTGAGCTTAAGTCTGACGTTTGGCTCAAGGAGGGCCACCAGAACCCCTCTTTTGAGCTGGAAAAGTGACGAAATACCTATATTAGCAGTAACCCTTGAACCTGAGTCTATTTCGGTGAGTTTTGAGACTATATAAGGACCTTAAACCCTCTCTCATGGCAGCCATACGAATTTGGAATTGAGAGAGGGAAAAGAGAGAGAAAGTGAGGGAGAAGTGGGAGAATCTCCCTGCTGTCGTTCCCTGCCACCACACGGGCTGCACCGCCTCTTTCCAGGCGCGTTTCCGGCGATGTCAACTCCGTTTTAAGGTGAGAAACCCTAACCCTAATCTGTTTTGGGGTTTAGACTGTTGTAGGTTGTGAAATAGCTAACCTATTTCGTTCTCTAGGTTGCCAAACTGCCGAATACGGAAGCTTAGCAAACCTATCGATTTCGTTGCGATTCTACGACAAAAGGTGCGGACTTTAGGTGCATAGGTTAGGGTTTTCAACGCTTTCAATGTCAGATAATGATAGATTCATGATCTGCATGCAATTGCACATGTACAAAGTGCTTTCCGTTTCCTGTTTCGATTAACGTTGTAGAATATGGAATTTCACATACTCTAGGTATACGTAGAAATACCGTATACGTATTTTTTTTGGAGAAATGTTTGACATGTTTATTTAATGTATGATTATACTATATATGGATAAAATACTAGTTTGGCGAAAGGAATCGCCGTAATACATGTTCACTTGTAAATGCTATGTATGTTGAAATTGCGTATTCTAGAAAATACTGTATACGTATAAATTTTGGATATGTATTTATCATGATTATTTGCTGTAGTAATATTTATACATAGATAAAATACTTGCTTGGCTAAAGGATAACCCTAATACATGTTTTGTTAACATGCACCATGTATGTTGTAATAGTGTATTCTAAGTGTTTGTGAAAGTGGCTGAATGAGTATAGAATTCTCATTCGTGCTCGCCATGACTAATTGTCATGGATTCATGATTGATGTATTGGCGATACCCCCCTTTGACGAAAGGATTTGCCCTAAGTCACGCCACGGCCAATATACACTATATATGCTAAAATGTGTGGCCCAAGTGTTTGTGGAAATGACTGAATGGATATGGAACTTGGATCCCTGCTTGCCATGACTATCCGTCGTGAGTGTACACGTGTTATGATTGAGGCAACTCCCCAGTGAAAGGATTTGGCCTAATGCCTATGTGATCGACATATGTTGTGTATGTTGATGTATGTTTGTTTAAGTGTTTCTTGAAATGTCTGAATGAGTAGTAGTTAGCAAATTGTAAAGTATAAGGGTGTTGAGATATGATTCTCAACCCTTTTTAACTATGTGTATGATCTCCTTTGATAGTTGTGTGATTAGGAATTGAACATGTACAAACGCATGCTTGTGTTGTGATTCATAACATGCTCAAGTGCTTTATGATTTTAACTATGTAATGCATATGTTTAAATTTATATTTACGTTGTATGATCCGTCATGGGTGATGGGGGAGCGGAGCAACGAGTGCGTGCAACAGCCCTGGCAGCCCTAAACGGATAATACCAGACCTTGACTGTATGAGTTGAATCTTGATCCATTACTGCTTTATTTATCTGCAATTGATTGTGTTTGGGGCTATGATTATGGCCCAGGCAATCGGTAACGAGATTGAACTCGTGGCTAAGATTCGTTTGCCACGTGGGATGTGTTCGACGAATTCGAGTCGTGCGTTGCCTGTCGGCAGTGGCTAGGCCACACGAAGTTGTTTATGCACTTCATGTTGTGCAGCTCAACGGACGATCGTGCTAGTCGAGCTCGTCAAGTAACCCGATCTGTCTTATGCATGTTCACCCTGTTTGGACGCTACTGCTTGAACCTAGGGTACCAAACTTACCAGTGAAACTCCCTTTTAACCATGGTACCTCGATCCGCTAAGACGCATGAGTCCGGGCATGGTGGTATGGGACACCGTGGTCGAGCTGTCGGCCTACGCTGGGGCCATGTGCCTCCCCGTAGTGACCATTGTGCAACCGAACTCGTGAGCCGAATATGGTGGTATGGGACACTGTATTCGAGCTGTCGATACTCCGGCGAGAGCCGAGTACGGTGAGATCTGTACTCGTGCTGACGGGCGACGAGTCCTCCGTGGTATCATCGAGTATACTCCAAGGGTCTGTGATTGGCGACGAGTCTTTCACAGCAACTAGAGTATGAGTGGAGCCGAGTACAGTGAGACCTGTACTCGAGCTGACGGCTAGTGATTGAGCCGAGTACGGTGAGACCTGTACTCGAGCTGACGGTCAGCAATTGAGCCGCATACGGTGAGATCTGTATCCGTGCTGACGGGTGACGAGCCCTTTGTGGTGCCTTCGCTAAGCCTCTCAAACCATAATGTCGTATGAGATTAATTAGGATTGACGACCCTAGAATGGATCATGTTTGGGAATGATACAAGGGAGGTACCTTAGTTTCCCAATACCGCTGTTTGAAATGGACTAATAAAAACTTGGTAATCATGAGCATCATCGCACCGCATGTGCTTTGTAGATGTGGCGCACTGAGGGAGTTAGCATTCGCGAACGTAAGATGATGTCGCTTGAGGGTGGTTTGGCAAGGGCATACAGCATCATGTCATTTCATTCTTGCATTTAATAAGAGTAGTTAGAATTGTTTGATTTGTACTGCTTTATCATTACTGCTTGATTGAATTGATAACATGTTAACCTATGCTTTACTGTTCCACTGAGTTGATCACTCACTCCCACGTTACGGGACGGTGTTGTACACACCAACCAGATTTGTTGAGTTTCAGGTGGTGGCGATGCTTGTGAAGCAGAGCCGGACTACTTCTATGACGATAAGAGGAGTTCTCCTATCTGTATCTCTCTGGCAGGTCAATGAAGACCTGATATTGTATTGACGGGGCTATGGTACATGGGATAGGAGGCATTACACTTCCTTACATTTGGTACATTTTAGAACTGTACTTGTATTTATTTGACCTGGTAATGTTATCACACTCTGGAGACTCATCATAAGTTATATATTTTATCTATCTATCACAGTCTTCCGCTTGCAAATTTAACTGTCTCTGGAGTATGATATGCTGTTTTGGCTTAATCTCACTCATGTTTAATGCACGAATTCAGTCAACATTCAATCATCATTCATTTTGTTGCATAAGTGATGTTCTGGAACTCGGGAGTTGAGTTTATGTTCGACCCCCGATTTTCAGGGCGTTATAGTACCATTGAAAACTTCTTGGCAGCCGCATAAGTTTTAGATCAAGCTGATATTTGTGTTTTCCCTTCATCCAGGTCTTTGTTACCTTATGAAGAGGTTGGATTAAACATCATGGTGGGACTTAGGACGGTTTCAATGGTGGACATCATTATCTGCATTGCTTTCTATAGCGTGGTCGACTTGAGATTTGGATCTGTCTCATGTTTAGGAACATGGCCTATAATAATCTCACAAAATGGATAAATGGTGTGGATTTAAGACACAAATTATGGCGGGGCCTACGGAACTTTGCCACGTCAACCGATGTCACTTTGGTAGTGTGATGGATGATACCCGTGTTGCGAGATGTCTTAAATCTGAGTCCTTTCGCAGCTGGGATGCGAAAGAGAAGTTTCCTAAACTATAAATAGGGGTTCCTAGGGCTATTCTAATATTATTCTAAAACTTTCTAAAGGGTTTCCAAGGGTTCCTAAAAGGATTTTAGGGTTTCTAAAGGGTGTAGCAAGGGTGAGATTCGAGGTTGTTCGAATCGGGTAAGTCCTCTCTTTTGTAATTTCTATTTTCATAGTGGAGATCTGTCACTTTGTGCCGTTGTTTTTTCCCGTAAGGGTTTTCCACGTTAAATTTGTGTGTTCTCTTGTATGTGCTTGGTGCCGTTGAATTGCTATCCTAGATCTAGATCTGTGTAATTCCGCAGCACAAATCCCAACAAGTGGTATCAGAGTAATCGTTGGGGCACAGATCTGAATCTGAGGGATTAGTAATAATGGCGAGCACCAGGTATGAGATTGAGAAGTACTCAGGGAAAAATAATTTTGAGTTATGGAAGATCAAGATGATGAGTTCCTTAGTCAAGCAAGGTGAAGATGGTGCTCTTGAGGAGCAAAAGTCTACTATGACTGATGATGAATGAAATACTCTTGTTAAGAAGGCTTTATCATCGATCCGTTTATGTCTCACAGATGAGGTTCTCTACAACGTCATGAGGGAGAAAACTGTGGCTAAGTTATTAGTGAAGTTAGAGGATGTTTATGGGA
Organism: Magnolia officinalis; assembly: GCA_021015155.1. NCBI lineage: Eukaryota > Viridiplantae > Streptophyta > Magnoliopsida > Magnoliales > Magnoliaceae > Magnolia > Magnolia officinalis. Next base: position 1,240,046 of record JAJHSJ010000017.1, on the reverse strand, counting down.
AAAAATTCTCTGAAAATCGCCTACACTTGAAGCGGTAGTGGTATAACTTCAAGATGGCAGAGGGTGGAGATCTGGAGACTCACATCAGCAACTTTAATAAATTAGTTTGCAAATTGCTGGATATGGAGGAAGTGATGAAAGATGAAGAACAAGCATGTATGATGCTGAATTCTCTTCCAGAGTCGTATGAGTCATTCAAAGACACCATGTGTAGCACGAATAAAACCCTGAGTGTCGATACCGTTATCTCAGCCCTTCAAGGGAAGGCCATGAGAAAGCTAAACGGCGACATGGGGACATCTTCTGATGCACTGTTTACAATGGGTAGGAATTCTGAACAAGGTATGGGTTCTTCAGGTTATAGATCCAAATCGAAGGGCAAGGGTAAAGGAAAGGTAAAATGCTGGAATTGTGGGAAGGAAGGACATGTGCAGAAGGATTGTGAAAATTGATCCTAAATTGAATAGAGAAGATTTTGAGGCTTCGTATAGGGAGGCCAATGTTGCCACGTCAGATGGATCGAGTGGATGTGATGGTGATGTTTTGTCTATGTCTACGATCAAGCGGCCATACGATGATCGTAAGGACGAGTGGATGCTAGACACAGGGGCATCTTTTCACATGATTCCTCATTGGAGTTGGTTCACCAACTACAGGGAGTGCGATAGTGGACAAGGGTTTATGGGCAATGGCTTTGCCTGTAATGTTGTGGCTATTGGTACGGTGCGCATCAGGATGTTTGATGGGGTGGAGCGTACCTTGACTGATGTCAGGCACGTTCCTGATTTGAAACAGAATCTGATTTCTCTTGGTGTACTTGAGGCAAAAGGATGCAAGTACACATGTATTGATAGTACTCTTAAGGTATCTAAGGGGGCACAGGTAATCATGAAAGCGCAACGACTCGGTAACTTGTACAGGTTGATTGAGAGCACTTCAAAAGGTGGAGTTGCAGTGGATGTAGCGGATTCCACCTCTGCATGTGTGTGGCATGTTGGGCATGACCACATGAGCGAGCAGGGCAGGAAGGCTAAGACGTGTAGACAGGGATACAGAGCAGTTGGAGCAGCCACCTATGAGAAGAATCACATGACATAATCACATGATATCGGCATGATACATGGACAACTCTAATGTCACAGAGGATTCATCTTATGGCTCTAGGTGAGCCTGGTGCTGAGAAGTGGAAGGTGACTATGGGCGATGTGATGGATTTGTTGCACCAGACCGACATATGGGAGCAGGTGGAGCTTCCAGTGGGCCAGAGAGCGGTTGGATGCAGGTGGATCTTCAGGAGGATACAACATAGATACATGGCAAGATTAGTAGCGAAGGGTTATGCTCAGAGAGAAGGGATCGACTTCTCAGAGATATTCGCGCCGACGGTATAGCAGGTGTCTATTAGATCCGTGATTGGCACTGGTTGGCCAATGTGATCTTGAGTTGGAAAGATGAATGTGGAGTCTGCACTTCTGAAAGGGAAAGTGAAGAGCAGATTTACATGAAGCAACCAGAGCGGTTCGAAGTTAAAGGAGCTGAGAAAAGACTTTGCAGGAGGTCGTGGTTCGACCTGTCGCCTAGGCAGTGGTTTAATTCCTTCATGGTGAGTCAGGAATTGATGACATGTACATCGCCAATTATGACATATCTGAAATCAATATACTGAAGACTCGGTTAAGTGGGACATTTAGGATGAAGGATCAGGGGCTGCAAAGATGGTTCTCGGTATTGATACTGAACGAGGAGTAGGCTTTGGTAATTACCGAAGGAATACCTTGTGTGTAGGTATTGATCAAGGATATGATGGGCCAGGTAAAGCCGGAGAGCGTTCCCTACGCGTCTCTCCTCAAGTTTTCCTTAGGACATGTCCCAAAACAGATGAGGAAAAGCAGGATATCTCATGAGCCTTATTTGAATGCGGTTGACAGTATATGCCATGGTCTGAATTAGACCGGTTATTTCACAGTCTATCAGTATTGTGAGCAAGTACCCCGATAAGCAATATTGGGTAGCGGTGAGATGGTAAAAAGACTACATCTTTCCTTTCGAGAAGACAGGAGCAAAGATAGTTGGGCACGTGGATTCTGATCTGACAGACATGCTCTCCTAGATCGTTCCTGTAGATAAGTTCAAGGTCTGTAAAACTTCTCTGGGCTTGGCGATGGTGTAAAAGGAAGACGGAGTGTGCAAGAGAAGCTATGATGTGATGCAGAAATACGAGAAGAAGTCAAGAAGCTACACGGTTGAAGATTAAAGACATGGTGGAGATTGTTGCGAGATGTCTTAAATCTGAGTCCTTTCGCAACTGGGATGTGAAAGGAAAGTTTCTTAAACTATAAATAGGGGTTCCTAGGGCTATTCTAATATTATTCTAAAGCTTTCTAAAAGGTTTCCAAGGGTTCGTAAAAGGATTTTAGGGTTTCTAAAGGGTGTAGCAAGGGTAAGATTCGAGGTTGTTCGAATCGGGTAAGTCCTCTCTTTTGTAATTTCTATTTTCATAGTGGAGATCTGTCGCTTTGTGCCGTGATTTTTTCCCGTAAGGGTTTTCCACGTTAAATCTGTGTGTTCTCTTGTATGTGCTTGGTGCTGTTGAATTGCTATCCTAGATCTAGATTTGTGTGATTCCGCAACACAAATCCCAACAACCTGGGTCCGTAGAAGTTATTTAGATCAATCTGATCTTTTAGCTCTTGGAATAAAAAGAGGGGGCATGCATGATGGAGAGTGTGTATGTCATGATTATGCGAATGCAAACTTCATACATATAGTAGTAGAATAAGGTTATTCACACATTATGGTGGGCCTCTTCATACTCATTAGGAATTCACGTAGGCTCTTCTTATCATATGATGGTGATGGTGATGGTGACAGTACAGACTAAGATTATTCTACACATTGTGGTGGGCCTTTTCTTACCGCCAACGTCACAAGTGTATGATGACTATATTGGGATTTTGACTAAAATGGTCTTATGGTATTGCCAAACTCACAAAAAGTATCCCTTCTAAGCAAAAATCTTTCTTTAACTTTTAGAGTCTTTTGAAAATTTTAAGGGAATGAAACAGCCCTTTGCATTGAGCTTTGAATGAGGTAAACACTATGGGGCTTGCTATGGTGTTTGTGAGAAATATATGGTATTCACATGTTTTTCCAAATAATTTTATGACATGAGCTCAAAAATGAAGTATATCCAAAGCTCAAGTGGGCAACACAACATGAAATAGTGTGGATTGTATGTCCATGGCTGAAACATTCATAAGGTTGCGTAAGCTTTGAATCAGGCTAATGATTTTATTCTTTCAGTTCATCCTTATGATAAGGTCCTTCCGAGCCTTTGAGTCACTTAATGAAATATGGTCACCGGAGCAAAGATAACACTCACTTTTAGAGCTATAGAAGTTAGTAGCGGTGCCTATATGCCCGAGAAGTTGATGGCAATTATTGTACGCATAAAAATGTAGTCGAAATGAGGAATAGTAGTTCTTGAAAAACATTTGATAAATAATAATAATAATAATAAATAATAATAATAAAGTCCTAAAAGAACAACAAACAAAGAAGAAGGAAGAAAATCCGTACCAGCACTAGGTTTAAAAGTAGGGATATTTTCATCCACAAATTCTAAAAGAATTAATCAGAAGGTTACAGAGATTTTTAATTTTTTTTTGGAAATAATACTTTTTAGTGTGTTTGTGATATCAGAAGGTTATTTTGGTCAAAGTTCCTGACATTTTCCTATAGCGGATGCATGGTAACCATTGCTTTTTTACTTGATTGGAGTCCTCCTAATTTCTAATGGTGCAGCCAGGCCTCACCTAACACGGTGCGGCCTGACTGTGGGGCCTAAGTTAATGTCTTTATTGGATATCTATGCGGTCCATCCGTTTGTCTAAATTATATTAGGGCATGGTCTCAAAAAGTTAAAAAGATCCACATATCAGGTGGATTTCCTGTGGCGACTGAACATTAAAATTTTTATGGTCCACAAGTTTAAGGTTTAAGGTCAAACTGATATCTATATTTTTTTCCTTTCATCCTGTGTGACCTTATCAATAGGTTGGATGAAATGTAAACATTGCGGTGGACCTAGAGAAGAATTTAATGGTGAGCATTCAATTATCATCGTTTCCTGTACTGCAGACCACTTGGGATTTGGATCTTCTTCAATTTTGTTACCATGTCATAGAATGAGCTCTGAAAACTAATGGACACAGGATATATAATAAATACAACAGGGCAGATACTTCTTCATACCTTCTAATGCAACGGACTAATGAGGTCCACCATGATTTATGTATTTTATCCACACCATTCATCCATTTTATCAGAAAATTTTAGGGCATGAGCCTAGCATATCCAAATCTCAAGTGGACCATACCATATGAAACAGCGTGAATTAAATGTCTAAGTTGAGAAATTCTTGGACCACTCGACCGAAGTTTTGGATCAAGTTTGTATTTGTATTTTCTTCATCTATGTTTGTGTGATCTCATGAACAGGTTAGATGAAAATAAACATTACTAATAGACCTGAGGATGGTTATAAGGTAGAAATCATTATTCCCACTCTTTCCTGTGATAGGGTTCACAGTAGTGTATTGAGTAAACTTTGTGAGATCCATCATGATTTATGTATTTTATCCGCTCTGTCCATCCATTTTTCCCAGATAATTTTATGGCCTGAGCCCAAAAATGAAGAATATAGAATGTTCAAATGAACCACACACAGGAAACAGTTGATTGAACTTCTACCGTTGAAAATTTCTCAGGGGCCACAGAAGTTTTGGATCAAGCTTATATTTGTGTTTTCCATTCATCCATGTCTGTATGGTCTTATGAATAGGTTGGATGACAAATAAACAACACTGTCGTGCCTATCAAGGTTTCAACGGTGGAAATCATTATCCCCACTGTTTCTTGTGGTATGATCCACTTGATCTTTGGATATGCTTAAAATTTGGGTTCAACCCCTTAATTAGATGGAAAAAGGGATGGATGGCGTAGATAAATCACATACATTCAAGGTGGGCCGAACTGAGTTTACTCGGTATCATAAGAGCCTAAGGAGTAACTCAGTACGCTCAATCTGATTTCGGGCCGCACTGTGTTGGCTGAGGCCGGGGCGCACCTAATCCCTTCCTTCCTTCGCACTTTCTGATGGTACGGATTTGTGATTTTTGGTATTATTAATATATCAAGGTGGGCCCGGGCAGTCAAGACCGCACCATGTGGGGGAGGGTGCACTGGCACTTTCTAATGGTACGGATTTGTGCTTTTTGGCATTAGAAATATATCAAGGTGGGCCCACAGTCAAGACCCCTCCATGTGGGGTACCTAATCCGATGCTTCTTCCTACTTTCCAATGCCACCTCATCCGTTCCTTCTTCGCACTTTCTCAAGGGACGGGTTTGTGTTTTTTGGAAGCGGATTGACCGGTGTACCTCGCAACTGCTATATAGCTGCTGTATTTATGTGGTTCTTATCATGAGGTTTGTGTTATATCCAAACTATCCATCCATTTGGCAACCTCTTCTCAAGGCTTGAAACAAAAAATATGACGAATCTAATTATTAAGTGGACCACACTACAAAAAGCAATGGGGGAAGTGAATTGTCTACCATTGAAAACCTTTTTAGGGTCACAAAGTTTTGGATCAATATGAAATTTGTTTCTCTTCTTCATTAAGGTCTTTGTGACCTTATGGATAGATTGGATGGAAAATAAATGTCACGGTGGGCCCTACAAACTTTTTAATGGTGAAAATCATTATCTCCGTTGCTATTTAATTATGGCGTGGTCCATATCATCTTTGGATATATATATATATATATATATATATATATATATATATATATATATAATATATATATATAATATATATATATAATGTTCTAAAATGATCTAAAAATAGATAAATTGTGTAGATATAATAAATACATCACCATGGGGCCATAAAACTTTGTTCCCTTTAAACCGTTCTTACAACTGCAGCTTGAGAAGCGTCAGTGCTCATCTTGGCATGACATGTACCCACAACAGCTATATAGCTAGTGTGTGGTACACCAGCCAATCTGCTGCTTTCGTGTTTTTTGGCATTAGAATGGAAACGGATTGGATACTCCCCTGCCACCCCGCCAATGGCTGGTGGTCGGTGTTCTGTGGGCCCCACCATGAGGTATGTGTTTCATCCATGCTGTCCATATATTTTTCCAGATCATTTTATTTTATGAGAAGTAAATGAAGTATATCCCAATCTCAAGTGGACCACATTACAGGAAAAAGTGTTGAATCAACGTTGGCCATTAAAAACTTTTTGGGGGCCATAAAAGTTTTGGATCAATCTGATCTTTGTATTGGATGTCAAATAAGCAATACAATGGGCCTTAGGAAGATTTTAATGGTGGATATCCAATTGCTATTGTTTTCCTGTGGTGCGATCTGAGATTTATATACCTCTAATTTTTGGTATAAATCCCTAAAATGATATGTAAAAATGGATGAAAGGAATGGATGAAACACATACATCATGATGGGGGCCATGGAGCACCGACTACCAACCACTGGTAGCAGGGGGTAGCCAATCTGTTTCCTAGAAATACGGAAACGGATTCCCTGCGAGCTTCTTCCGCAAGAAGCTCCTCCGCAAGGATGCTGCAGGGTGGAACCAGTTGCAATGTATGTGAGAAATCCATTCCATCGATCTGTTTTATGAGAACATTTTACGTCATGCCACCTAAAATGATCAGGATACAAAACTCAAATGAGTCTCATAAGAGGGAATATTGAGGAAATAAATTCCTACAGTTGAAACCTTCCTGTCCTCCACCTTGATGTTTATATGCTAACCAAACCATTTATAAGGTCATTCCCAATGGGATGAAGTAAAAAAACCATAAATATAGCCCGTTACAAAACTTTCATGGTCATAGGAATGCTTCAACAGTGCTAGTTGAATTTCCACTATTTCCTCTTGTGTGGCCCACATGAGTGTTGGATACATCGAATTTTTGGTTGCACATCTTAAAATGAGCTCTAAAAACGGATGATAGGGTCGATTTCTCACAAACATCTATGTGGACCCCACTCAGCATCCCTACACAGGAGTTTCCAAGGGAAGGAAATCCGCGTCCTAAAATATAGAGCTAGGCATCGGACCGAGTCGAATTGGATTGGGTCCAACTCGACTCGGTCCGGAATCTACATGGGCCAACTCGAACTCGGACTGATCCAGGACCGAGTCCGGGTCATTTGACTCGGACCGACTTGAACCCCTGTTGTCCTGAGCGATCCGAGTCCGACTCGGTCATGAAAACCGAGTCGGATCGGATTGGGCAAAGTTTGGATCAGTTGTTTTTACACTGAATTTAGTTATTAGCAATAATAGAAGCAAAGTAAGGATAAAGAAAAAATTATGATTGATATTATAACCAGTAATTCATAAAACATTATATTCCCGATGTTGAAATATCTGTTAGTCATGAAGCACTCAAAGCCATAGATGTCAAGGATTCCCATTTGAATCTTGGAATTCAGGTCTTTCCATAGAGCTATTAATTTTTCGAACCAGCCTAAATACACATTTGAAACAATATTGTAACTCATATATATTCCCAATCTTGGTACAAACATAACAAAACAAGTCAAAAGAAGCAATGAGAGCTTGCACACCAGTCAAATAATTGAGAATAGACAGTCTTCGCTAAAGCATCATGACTACCTATAGAAGCATGACAGTCAAGAGCTTTGACAATGTTTCCTTCGCGGGTATGTATCGAACGTGTGCATAGAGTTACAAGCTAAGGTCTGCATGGCACCTAAATAAGAAAAGAAAAGAAAAAAAAAGAAAGAAAAGAAAAAAACAACTACCATCCCTACCTTTTTCCCTTGCCTTCTTCTTCAACGGAAAGGGAGAGACAGATATAGAGCGAGCGAGAGATAGACAATATATATATAATATATATATATATATTATATATATATATATATATATATATATATATATATATATATATATATATATATATATAGAGAGATGAGAGAGGAGAGAGAGAGAGAGGAGAGAAGAGAGAGAGAGAGGAGAGAGAGAGAGAGAGAGAGAGAGAGAGAGAGAGAGAGAGTTGGGGGCTTAGGTGTACATTGGACGTGAACTTCCTCGAATTAGGTTGCGGAAGAGGCGTCAGTGCAGGGGCCGACTTCACCTTGTAGAGTGGAAGTGAAAATGACTCTCCTTGAAATGAGACAGGCAAGCTCTGGGAGGAAGTCCGGTGGACCTTAGTGGCGGCCGAGACTTCAACAGCACTGCAGTGCTTGGAATCTGGCAGTGGCGTGGTGGGGCAACGGCGTTGGACAGATAAGGAGCGTTTCGGGACGGGCGATTGAGATGGGGAAGCGGTAGGACGGGAGATGAGAATCTTCTAGAAGAAGAGGAAGAGGAGGAAGATGAAAGGTATCTGGAAGGGGTAAAATTGGGGGGCGTAGGTGTACATTAGGCTGGGGTTTTTTGGTGATAAAACTTTTGTTTTTTGATATTTACATCTCGGGTTAGATCAGTTCGGACCCTTTCGGTCCGGGTTATCGGACCAGATTCGGATACACCATTATCCGAACCTGACCTGAAAAACGGTCGGATCTGGATGGACAAGCTCGATCAGGCCTGATCTTGGCCATCGGTTCTGTTCGGAACGGTACCGAGTTAGGTTGGATTGGGTTGGATCCACCGGAACGGTACCGAGTTAGGTTGGATTGGGTTGGATCCACCGGATCGGATCCAACCTGCCCACCTCTACTAAAATACATAAAGGTGGAAACTGATTGCCTACTCCCCTTGCCACCGGCAAATGGTTGGTGGTCGGTGCTATGTGGGCCCCACCATGATGTATGTGTTTCATCCATGTGGTCCATCTATTTTTTCATATCATTTTACAGCATGAGACCAAAAATGAGGTATATCCCAATCTCAAGTGGACCACGTTACAGGAAAAAGTGTTGAATGAGTGTCGGCCATTAAAAACCTTTTGGGGGCCATAAAAGTTTTGGATCAAGCTAATCTTTGTTTTTTCCCTTCATCTTGGCTATTTGACCTAATCAATATATTGGATGTCAAATAAACAGTACAGTGGGCTTGACGAGGATTTTAACAGGGGATATCCAATCACTATTATTTTCCTATGGTGTGGTCCACTTGAGATTTATATCCCTCCCATTTTTGGTTTAAAGCCCTAAGATGATATATATATAAAAATGGATTAACCACGTACATCATGGAGGGGCCCACATAACACCACCCACCAGCAACGGGGCTAGTGGCAGGGGAAGTAACCAATCCGCTTCCCATAAAGGTGGACACACAGCCAAGAGCGCACCATGTGGGGGTTCTTAATCCGCTCCTTCATACTACTTTCTAGTGTCACCTTATCCGTTCCTTCTTTGCGATTTTCCAATGGTACGGATTTGTAATTTTTGACACTAGAAATACATCAAGGTGGGCCCACGGTCAAGACCGCACCACGTGGGGGCTACCTAATTATCCTTTCCTTCTTTCTACTTTCTAATGGTACGACCAGTGCTTATCTCATTACTTCGTCGGTTCGTTCGGAAGACTTCTTATATCTACTCACACTTGTTAGACAGTCATCCAACACACACCACGCAGGGATCGGATTGGCTACTCCCCCTGGTGTCCGCCCCGGGGCTGGTGGTCGGTGCTCTATAGGACCCACCATGATATATGTGTTTCATCCATTCCGTTCATCCATTTTTAAAGGTCATTTTAAGGCCTAATACAAAAATTAGAGGTATATAAATCTTAGGTGGACCACACTACATGAAAACAATAGTGATTGGATATCCATCATTAAAATCCTCCTTAGGCCCACTGTACTGTTTATTTGACATCTAATCTGTTGATTATGTCATAAAAGCCCAAATGAAGGGAAAAAGCAAAAATCAGAAATGTTTTTAATGGTCGACACTCATTAAACACGGTTTCGTGTAATGTGGTCCAATTGATATGGGGATATACCTCATGTTTTGTCTCATACCGTAAAATGATAGTAAAAATATATGAATGGCATGGATGAAACACGTACATCATGGTAGGCCCCATGGAGCACGCCAATCCGTTTCCACCCACGCGAGCCTTAGTGGGATTTCACGGAAACGGATTGGCTACTCCACTGACACTAGCTATGTGGCTGGTGGTCGGTGCTCTATGGGCCCCACCATGATGTATGTGTTTCATCCATTCCATTCATCCATTTTTAAAGATAATTTTATTGCTTGTTACAAAAAATGATAGGGATATAAATCTCAGGTGGACCACACCACATGAAAACAATAGTGATTGGATATCAACCATTAAAATCCTCCTAAGGCCCACTATACTGCTTATTTGACATCCAATATGTTGATTAGGTCGTACAGGCCCAGATGAAGAATAAAAACAAATATCAACTTCATCCAAAACTTTTATGGCTCCAAAAATGTTTTTAATAGTTGACCCTCATTCAACACTGTTTCCTTTAATGTGGTCCACTTGAGACTTGAATATACCTCAATTTTGGACTTAAACTGTAAAATGATCCGTAAGAAACAGATAGATGACATGGATGAAACACATACATCATGGTTCATGGTTGGGCACACATAGCACCGACTACCAGCCATTGGCTGATGTCATAGGGAGTCGCCAATCCGCTCCCGGATTTCACCGCCTATGTGTATTGTACCCAATACCTCGAGACCTCGGGTCGAGACTCCTTAATAGTCTACCACTGAGGTGAGGCCTGAACCCGATGGGATGCGGATTAGCTACTGACAGGTTAGCGAGGCTCGCTACTGAAATGATGTTACCAAGTTCTGTGGGCCTTACCATGATGTATGTGTTGTATCCACACTGTTCGTCCATTTGGAGATATCATTTTATATTAGGATCCAAAGAATTAGGTAGATTCAAATCTGGAGTTGACCCCACCATAGAAAACAGTGAGAAGAGTGATGTGCACCGTTGAAATCCTCCTAAGGGCCACCATAATGCTTATTTGAGATCCAACCTGTTCATGCGTTAACGCAGACATTAAATAATGGAAAACATAAATTTCAGCTTGATAAAATTTTTTTGTGTCCTTTAGAAGTTTTTAACAGTGGGTGTCACTCTCCCCACTATTTTCTGTGGTGGGGTCCACTCGAGCGTTGGATCTAACTCATTCTTTGGATCTTTCCTAATATGATATCTCTCCAAATGGCTGAACGGTTTGGATACAAAACATACATCATGGTGGGGGCCGCAGAACTTGGTGACGTCACTTCAGTAGCGAGTCTCGCTAACCTGTCAGTAGCTAATCTGCGTCCACCCCGATGGATGCTGTACGTCGAGTCCCGCTACTCAACCTGACATTACTCCGCATTCCATTCAACCGTACCATATCCTCGTACACGTGCGCCAGGTCTAGTGTTAGCAGTAAAACGAGTGGTGGAAAGTGCACTCGCGCCCACTGAACTTTACCATGCCTGCCGCACGACTCCCAGAAAGAGAGGAGAGCTAGTGAAGAGAGCTGAGAGAGGAAGAGAGAGAGATGGCCACCGACATGAACGCCGCTACAAACTCCAACCGGAATTTGTACGATCGGGGATCTGAGGCATTTTGGACGATCGCGGAGAAGCTGAAGGAGCACCTGCTCGATTCTGGAGGCATGCAGAGGCTGGATTGTATTTTAGCTTTCATCCTGAGAATCGACCCCTATTTCGCCAACGGGAACATGCTCAGAACCGGCGCAGGTACGTTTCCCTGGTTGACCAAAATAACCCTAGCGCATTTTGTGTGATTTAAAAAAATAAAGAAAAAGAAAAAGACGCTAAGATGCAAAATCGAACTGACAAGATATTTAAAAAAAAAAAAAAAAACTATGTAATTAATATAGAATTTACGTTTCAGTACTATTTTAAAAAGCTATATCAGAAATAATCGATATAATTATCACTCCAGTCAGTTCATTTGCATTTTTTAACTGCTCGGATAATTATCACTCCAGTCAGTTCATTTGCATTTTTTAACTGCTCGGGTGGGCATGTGAGCAAATGTGTAAGCTGCTTGATTGGGCCTACCACAATTTTATATAAGATCCATCCTGACCACCGGGTCCATTACCTCATGTTTAAACAAGTGCCCAAAACTCATCTCCATCCATGATTCAGATATACCACATTATAGAAAACAGTGTACCGGACACTCAGCCTCGTTCATTTTTAGATCTAGGCCAAAACTGGAATTATATGTGAACCATGGAGGGACTCATTAAAATTCTAGTCCTAGGGCATGGGTTGATTATTCTGAGAGACCCTTCTTGATTTTTACAATTATAGGCCACCTTATTGGTATTATTATTATTATTATTATTATTATTATTATTATTATTATTATTATTCTAGTCCTTACAAGGCTTACTGGAATGTATTTAGTAAGATTCATTTTGGCCATTAGATATTTAATCTCATATTAGCCTAATAACAATAATAATAAGGTGGCCTATAATTCTGATGAGTCACACAAAAAACCAGCTAAGAGAAAGACATCCACTCTTGATTTTTATATGGGTCAACAATAATCATATAAAATCTACTCTGACCATTAGATTCCATACAAAAATATAAGCATATGGCCTAAAATTTATACCCATCCATGATTCTTGTGGGCTATACCAATCGAAGTAGTTTGGAGGGAAAGCATTACCATGCACATTGTTTCTAACCATGTGGTTCACTTGAATCAGGGACGAATTTGATTTTTGGTCCATTGGCTTAATATGGGGTGATAAACCTAGTGGTTGAGGTAGATTTTACATAAACATCATGGTGGAGCCCACTCCACAAACCAATCCATTTGCTATGGAAAAGGAATCGACATATTAATTAACTCTCTCTTTTTTTTTTTTTTTTTTTTTTCTGTAAAATTCCGGAAAAAGAAAACATGTTTTATTAGATTTTCCTTAACAAAACGAGTTGAAGTTACCGGGTTTTTTATTTTATTTTTTATTTTTTTATTATTATTATTTTTTTATTTAATATAGAGTTAGAAGCAGACTTTTGCTAACTATGGTTCTCAAATAATTTAATGCGGCTAGTAAGATACGTTTCGATTTCAAGAGTTTCTGGTTACGTGCACTGGTTTGGGATTTTGGGTTAGAGGAGTTGGAGGGTCCTGGCTATCTGAATCATTTGCTGAGACTTAATTAGGATTCATTAGATCTTGGACGAAATATCAGGGATCCAAACCGTTGATCCGAAAGGACCCACCATTGACAATGAATGCCTTGGAACTCTTCCAGACTGGAAGATTGTGAACTTTCATTATTGGCATACAGGTAGATGGTTAAGGAGAAAACGCATCAATGGTCGACATCTTTACCATTCTATTGTCTAGGTAGGGTGAGAGAAGATTTCTTTCGCCAGATTGTGTGCAGTGTAAACTTTGTAGGCCCACTGTGATGTATATGTGTATACCGTCCACTTTCCAATTCATTTTTGGGGATGAGCCCTTAATTGCAGCATATCAAAAGCTAAGTAGACCAAACCATAGCAAACTTTATGGGGGCAAAAGTTTTGGATCAACCTAATATTTGTGTTTTCCCTTCATGTATATGCCTATGTGACCTTAAATAAGTTGGATGACAAATAAACATCATTGTGGGCCTTAGTAAGGTTTCAAAGGTGGGCATCATTATCCTCATTATTTCCTGTGGTGTGGTCCACTTGAGCTTTTGATAAGCTTTAATTTTGGTCTCATGCCCTAAAATGAGAAAATAGATGGATGGAGTGGATAAGACACATGCATCAACGTTGGGGTAGGACCCTTTTTAAAAACATTATTTTTTAGACCTCTAATGACTTTTTCCTTTTTTATGGGATGAAAATGCCTCTAGAGCTTGTCATTGAGCCCTGCGCCTTTAAATGCATTTGTGTGGGGGGACAGGTGAATGATTTGGTAAGGCCCATGTCATATATCATGTGGGCCATTGTAACTTTTATGTGGTTTATGAATAGAGCCATTCAAACCATTCAAAAGGTCCCACAGACTTTCATGTTTAGAAAACACAAATTTCAGTATCATCTAGACCCTCCCTAACCCTAAGAAGCACGCAATAGCAGTTGTTCAATGCACACCGTTTCTTGTGGTGTGGGCAATTAGATTTGACCATTTTTTTGGGCACATATCTTAACTTTAAAAGCCAAAACAAATGGATGGCTTGGATCGAATGCATACCTCAACAATGGGCTCCAAAGTCGAACGATAAAAGAGGTCTATAGGCCCTACAGACAACTATCGACATCACAAACGCCATTTTCAACTTTTGGGAGGGAAATAAAAAAATCTTTCATCTCCAAAGTTTTCCAACTGTTCACTCTGGCAAAACTATCACCTTAGAAAAATGGGCTCTAATCTTTTTTGAGAAGAAAATATGATGAGAAAAATATAGCAAAAAATTCACTTTTAGAACATGGGCTCTTCTTCTTTCTTTGAAACATGTTCATGAGTCTTACTTTGAACGTACTTTTGAAATGTTAAATGTTATCCAAATGAGATGATTTTAAATCCATTTAAAAGTTTGTCAAATATTTATCTTTCTACTGAGCACAATATCACCCCTATTCGACCTATAATGAGGGAGTTATGACCCCTTTTGTGAGATCACATAATGTTGAAAACGAGACAAAAAACAACCGAATATCATCATAGACTTTGGCCTACATTTGAACAATCAAATAATGTCTAAATGAGATGATTCCAAAGCTATTTTAAAGTTCAACAAATTCTTTCCAATGAGGAAAAGATCACCCTGATACAACCTGTGATGAGGGAGCTATGACCATTTTTGTAGGATTGTGTAATGCTGGAAATAAGAGTGAACGTAACCAAACACAATTATAGATTTTGGGCCCAACTTTGAATGGTCAAATGGTGTTAAAATGAGATGACTTCAAAGCCAATTGAAAGTTTATCAACTTATCTTTTCAACGATCATAAGATCAATTCGATCCGACCTGAAAGGAGAGAGTTATGATCGTTTTCGTGGGAACGCATGATGATGGAAATGAGAAAGACCGCGACCGACCGCTATCATAGACATTGGTCCCACTTTTGAACAGTCATATAATGTTCAAATGAGATGATTCCAATCTCATTTAAAAGTTTGTTGAATTATCTTTCCAATGAGCACAAGACGTCTTAAACCGACCTATAACGAAAGAGTTACGATCATTTTTTTTTGTGACAACGCGTAATGCTGGCAACAAGAGCGAATGCAACTAAATGCCCTCAAAAAGTTTCCGCAAACTTTTGAATGACCAAATGATATTCAAATGAGATTATTTAAGTTTCATTTGAAAGTTTGTTAAATTATCTTTTTAACGAGCATAAGATCACTCCGATTTGACCTATAATGAGGGAGTTATGACCATTTTTATGAAACCATATAAAGTTGAAAACGAAAGCGAATGCGACCAAACACCTTCATAGAATTTATTGTTGGGATTTTGGCTTGCGGAATCACAAAGATCTAGATCTACGATAGCAATCCAATAGCACCAAGCACACAAGAGAACACACAGATTTAATGTGGAAAACCTTTGTAGGAAAAAACCACGGCACAAAGCGACAAAATTTCACTATGATAGCATCAATTTCAAAGAGAGAGGACTTACCCGATTCGAACAACATTGAATCTCAACCTTGCTACACCCTTTGATAACCCTAAAACCCTTTATAATACCTTTAAGAAGCCTTAAAATACATTAGAATAGCCTTAGGGACCCCTATTTATAATTTAGGAAACTCCACTTATGCACCTAGTCTGGAAAAAATCGGAAATCGCCTTAGATTTCCCCAGTCCACACAAGTCCGGACTCGAATCTGCGTAACCTTGACTGGTCGAAGGATGACCACGATTGGTCGAGCAACCCGCTCGACCGGTCGTGCAATCCCCTCAACCGGTCGAGCATCCCGGATACCAAAAAACTGAGCTCGCTGGACTTTGAGTCGAGCGGGCCACGACCGGTCGTGCAGCTCCCTTGACCGGTCGAGCCAAGCTCACGACTGGTCGAGCAACCCAAAAACAGATTGGAGACATTTGTTCTGACAACAATCTCCACCATATCTTCAATCTTCAATCGTGTAGCTCATTGACCTCTTCTCTTATCTCTGCTTCGCATCATAGCTTCTCGAGTACACCCCGTCTTCCTTTTACGCAATCGCCAAGCCCAGATAAGTTACACAGAACTTGAACTTCTCTACAGGAACAATCTAGGTGATCATGTCTCCCGGATCAAAATCCACGTGCTCAACCACCTTTGCTCCTGTCTTCTCAAAAGGAAAGACGTAGTTTTCTTACCATCTCACCGTTACCCAATATTGCTTGTCGGGGTACTTGCTAACAACACTGATAGCCTGTGAAATAATCGGTCTAATCCAGACCATGACATACACTGCCAACCGCATTCGAATAAGGTTCATGAGATATCCCGCTTTTCCTCATCTGTTTTGGGACATGTCCTGAGGAAAACTTGAGGAGAGACGATTAGGGAACGCTCTCCGGATTTACATGGTCCATCACCTTCTTGATCAATACCTACCCAAGGTATTCTGCTTGAGATAACCAAAGCCTACTCCTCCTTCAGTCTCAAATGCCGAGAACCATCTTTACAGCCCCCCGATCCTTCATCCTGAGTGTCTCACTTAACCGAGTCTTCAATACATTGATTTCAAACATGTGATAATTGGCGATCTACATGTCATCAACATACAACACCTGACCCACCATGAAGGAATCAAACTACTGCCTAGGCGACAGGTCGAACCACGACCTCCTACAAAAAATTTTCAGCCCCTTTAAATTCGAACCACTCTGGTTGCTTCATGTAGATCTGCTCTTCACTTTTCTTTGCAGAAGTGCAGATTCCACACTCATCCATTCAGTTTAAAATCACATTGGCCAACCAGCGCTAATCACGGATCTAATAGACACTTGATATATTGTCGGCACGAATATCTTTGAGAAGCCGATCCCTTCCCTCTGACCATAACCCTTCGCTACTAACCTCGCCCTGTATCTATGTTGTATCCTCTTGAAGATCCACCTGCATCTAATCGCTCTCTAGCCCACTAGAAGCTCCACCCGCTCCCATATGTCGGTCTGGTATAACGAATCCATCATATCGCCCATAGTCACCTTTCACTTCTTAGCACTAGGATCACCTACAGCCATCTGAATAGAAGATGAATCCCTTATGATATTGGGTCGATCATGTACGTCGCCAATATCCTACGATCATGCCGTGTGATTCTTCTCACAGGTGGCTGCTCCACCTGCTCTGTATCCCTGTCCGCACGTCTCAGCCTTCCTACCCTATCCGCTCATATGGTCATGTCCAACATGCCACACACGTGCAGAGGTGGAATCCGCTACATCCACTGCAGCTCCACCTTTTGAAGTACTCCCGATTAACCTGTACAAGTTACCGAGTCGTTGCGCTTTCATGATTACCCGTGCCCCCTTAGATACCTTAAGAGTACCATCAATACCTGTGTACTTGCATCCTTTTACCTTGAGCACACAAAGAGAAATCAGATTCTGCTTCAAATCAGGAACCTGCCTGACATCAGTCAAGGTACGCTCCACCCCATCAAACATCTTGATACGCACCGTACTAACAACCACAACATTACAGGCAATATCATTGCCCATAAATACCTTTATACCATCGCACTCCCTGTAGCTGGTGAACCAACTCCGATGAGGAGTCATGTGAAAAGACGCTCCTGTGTCTAGCATCCACTCGTCCTTACGATCATTGTATGGCCGCTTGATAGTAGACACAGACAAAACATTACCATCACATCCACTCGATCCATCTGACGTGGCAGCATTGGCCTCCCTGTATGAAGCCTCAGAATCTTCTCTCTTCGATTTAGGACTTTCACAATCCTTCTTCATATGTCCTTCCTTCCCACAGTTCCAGAACTTTTCCTTTCCTTTGTCCTTGCCCTTGGATTTGGACCTAAAACCTGAAGAACCTATACCTTGTTCATAATTTCTACCTCTTATAAGCAGTGCCTCAGAAGATATCCCAATGTCGATGTTAAGCTTTCTCATAGCCTTCCCTTGAAGGGCCGAGATAACGGTGTCGACACTCAAGGTTTTATTCGCTGAGCACATTGTGTCCTTGAATAACTCATAAGACGCTGGAAGAGAATTCAGCAACATACATGCTTGTTCTTCATCTTTCATCACTTCCTCCATATCCAGCAATTTGCAAACTAATTTATTAAATTTGCTGATGTGAGCCTCCAGATCTCCACCCTTTGCCATCTTGAAATTATACCACTGCCGCTTCAAGTGTAGGCAATTTTTTGAGAATTTTTTTCGCATAGACATCCTCTAAGTTCGCCCATAACTTAGCCCCAGTTTTCTCCCTCATGACGTTGTAGAGAACCTCATCCGTGAGACATAAACGGATTGATGATAAAGTCTTCTTATCAATTGTATTCCATTCATCATCAGTCATAGTAGACTTTCGCTCCTCAAGAGCACCATCTTCGCCTTGCTTGATTAAGGAACTCATCATCTTGATCTTCCATAACTCAAAATTATTTTTCCCTGAGTACTTCTCAATATCATACCTGGTGCTTGCCATTATTACTAATCCCTCAGATTCAGATCTGTGTCCCAACGGTTGCTCTGATACCACTTGTTGGGATTTTGGCCTGTGGAATCACACAGATCTAGATCTACGATAGCAATCCAATGACACCAAGCACACAAGAGAACACGCAGATTTAACGTGAAAAACCCTTGCAGGAAAAAACCACGGCATGAAGCGACAGAATTCCATTATGAAAGCATCAATTACAAAGAAAGAGGACTTACCCGATTCGAACAACCTCGAATCTCACCCTTGCTACACCCTTTGATAACCCTAGAACCCTTTAGAATACCTTTAAGAAGCCTTAGAATACATTAGAATAGCCCTAGGGACCCCTATTTATAGTTTAGGAAACTCCACTTACGCACTTAGTCTGGAAAAAACCGGAACCGACTCAGATTTCCGCAGTCCGCACAAGATCCGGACTCCAATCTGTGTAACCTCGACTGGTCGAAGGATGACCACGACTGGTCGAGCAACCCGCTCGACCGGTTGTGCAATCCCCTCGACCGGTCGAGCATCCCAGATACAAAAAAACTGAGCTTGCTAGACTTTGAGTCGATCGAGCCACAACCAGTCGTGCAGCTCTCTCTACCGGTCGAGCCAAGCTCACGACTGGTTGAGTAATCCAAAAACAGATTGGAGACATCTGTTCTGACAACATTTATGCCCAGTTTTGTATAATCAAATGGTGTTTAAATAAGATAATTTTAAAGTCATTTGAAAGTTTTTTTTTTTTTGAAGTAATATTTTTTTTAGAAAAGTTCATTGAATTATCTTCTCAACAAGCATAAGATCACCCCAATTCAACCTATAACGAGGGACTTATGACTGTTTTTGTGGGATCGCATGATGGTAGAAATGAGAGTGAATGCAACTTGATGCCATCATAGACTTTGGGCCCACTTTTGAATGGTCAATTGGTGTCCAAATGAGATTCCAAATTTATTTGAATTTTTTTTTAAATTATCTTTCCAATGAGCATAAGATCATCATGATCCGACATGTAATGAGGAAGTTACCAACATCACATGATCCCATAAAAATGGTCATAACTCTCTCATTAGATGTTGGATTGGGGTGGTCTTATGCTCAATGGAAAGATAAATCGATGATCTTTTAAACGGCTTTGGAATTATCTAATTTATACATCAATTTACCATTTAAAGTGGGCCCAAATCCTATGATGATGTTTGGTCGCTTTTGCTCTTGTTTCTAGTGTCATACGATGTCACGAAAATGCCCATAACTCCATTATAAGTTAGATGAGGATGATTTTATACTCATTGGAAAGATAATTTGATGAATTTTTAAATATCTTTAGAATCATTTCATTTAGACACCATTTGATTGTTCGAAGGTGAGCTTAATGTTCATGATGGCATTTGGTCGCATTTGCTCTCATTTTAAGCATTACGTGATCCCACAAAAAAGGTCATAAATCTATCATTATAGGTCGAATTGAGTTGATCTTGTACTCATTAAAAAAAAAACAATTCAATGAACTTTCAAATAACTTTAGAATCATCTCATTTAGACACTATTTAATGTTTAAAAGTGAGCTCAAATTTTATGTTGGTGTTTGGTCGTGTTCGCTCTTGTTACAAACATCCCCCCCAATTACAAGTTGGATCAGGTCGATCTTATGCTCGTTGAAAAGATAATTTGATAAAGTATCAAATGACTTTATAATCATTTCATTTAGAGAATATTTGATGATTCAAATATAAGTTAAAAGTCTATGATGGCATTTGGTTGCGTTTATTTTCGCTTCCAACATCACTCGATCCCATGAAAACAATCATAACTCCCTTGTTATTGGTCAGATTGAGTTGATATTATGCTTGTTGTAAAGATAATTCAACGAACTTTCAAATGAATTTAAAATCATCTCATTTAGACACTATTTAACTATTTAAAAGTTAGTTCAGAGCTCATGATGATGTTTGGTTACGTTCTCCCACATGATAATATATCAATAGCTCGAACGTTCGTGATCGTTTGATCATATAGACAATGATTTCCTTCTAAAATCATGATCTTCTACATGACAAAATAACGATAAGTACCCATTTACATGCTCGATAACACATTTAACATACCCACATGCAGCTGCCCATTATACAGAAGTGCTGATCAAATATACACTTCAAAAATATTTATAAAAAAATATAGCATTAGCTTTACTGGTGGATGGAGACCCTGCACCTCTGCCTATTATGATTGTTTGGTTGCACCTAGAGCATTTAATAGTGGATTCTATCTTCCCCTTGTACAAGAATTCTAACCTTCTTTTGATCTTCCGATGGCATTTCTTTTTTAAGGCAGTTTAATCTTTTCGCACAATGCTCTTATTTCATCTGATATCGCCCATTGGCTTATGTTGACCGTCGGATAAACTAATTCTCAATAGATGTTTCAGTAATTTTCTACCATGAAATAAAAAGAACATAAGGAGTAAGGTACAACATTGTACTTAGCACAAGCTAAACCATATGTACACAAAGTAGCAACATCATACTTAACTCACCACATGCACACATCATCTTGTCTAAGCATAATCGTATCGCTTAACCCCCCCCCCCCCCCCATGACTTGAAACTCATATCATGAATTTGCATTATAATTTGTTGTACTCACTTCTAAATAAAGTAATTTTAGTTTATTATTTGCCCATGGACTCAATTTCCTTTAGAAAGTTGAAATTGCTTTTCTTCTCACTTAAAATATGTGCTAATTTTGTATTTCACCCCATCTAAGAGCCTACTGACTAGATATTTTCTTGCTTCTTTCAACAATGAGCTGACCCTCTCAGCAATGCTCGTAACTATGATATTGTACCTTCTAGTCAAAAGTTATGTGCGGATGGGTCAGCCAATTCCAAAGATCACATGTGCTCCTCAATTCTATATCGCCTGAATGTCTTAATAGCTGGACAATAATACTTCTCCAATGTCTTGTCCTTAAACATTGTAATTATATTTGTGTAAATATGGTACATGCAGTAGTCATAGGTTACATATGTAAAGATCATTTTTACTTCATTCATCAGTTCTTCATGACGATCTGATATAATAACAAGTCATGGCATTAATCTTAATGCACGTTATAAATTATAGAGCAATCAATTTCAACTGCTATTATTCTCCGATTCCCTATTCCTATATGTTAGTGGAAAAATATGATTATCTCCATCTGATGTCTTAGCCACAAAGAGAAGTCCCTTATACCTGCCCTTTAAATGTGTCATGTTGACCATTAAATGCTCTTACAATATAGATTTAAAGCTTCTAATGCATTGTCTGAGAGCAACGAAATATCTCTCAAAGTGCATGGTTTATTCCTTTATAATCACTTCCATCATTGTCCCTAAGTTTATCTTCTTCAACTCATGAAAATAGGACGAGAGCTCAACATATGAGTTTGCGTATCATCCCACTACCTGTTTTATTACAATCTCCTTACCCATTCATGCTTCCTTATAACTGACATCAACACTAAATTTTGTAAATATTTCATACACAATATCTCTTATCTACATTTTAGTAATGACTTGAAATGACTAACAATATTGATGCAGGACATGAATTTAAATATGATATGTAAGATTTCAGGCTTAGATCATACCAATTCAGAAACAATCACACAAATTCCACATCCTACTTGAAAATCCAAACATTTAATTAAAGGAAAATTATGCGGGTCCAGGCCTACACACGTTAGGACTGTATCAATGAAAATTATGAACCAAACAATACTCAAAGGGAAATAGAAATCAACCACACATGCATAAGAATCAGCCCCTAATCCAAGAGATTCCCCAATCTCAATTCAAGGAGCCCTAGGGTGAGAAAATTGGCAAATAACTTAGGAAAAACGTAATCTAGGGCTAGGATTCATAAAAAAATGGCGATGAGAGGATAAAAACCTGAGCCAAAAGACGATCCCGCGTGTGGACAACAACAATGGCCCAGACGGACGTGCGTGTGATCCTGGCCGCACGTGTATGGGGCCCACTATTTAGAAAAAGGCTACCTTGTCTCTGGTCGGCCAGGGATGGACTCCAAAACTTCCAAATCTCAGCTCGATCCGATACACGGTTTGTGCGTGGTGCTCCGCCGAAGTTTCAGCTCGCTTGCGAGCCGAAATCTGGAAACCTGCTGTAATGAAGAAATCTGATGCAACGAAAAAGGACGAATTCGAAGTACGAATGGTGGAGGAAGATGGAAAAAAAGATGATGAAGGATGGGGGTGAATCGGGATCGATGTGGCTTCGCGCCATGGGAGTTAGCCCTTCGAAAAGGGAAGGCTTTGCACCCACTTTTGAATTCTTCCACAACTCATGAAGAGAGCAGAAAAATAAAGCAGAAATTTTTTTTATTAACTTCAATGAATAAAATAACTACAAGGGGTGCCTATTTATAGGGAAAACCCTATACCCCAAAACTCACACCATGTGCGCCACTTATTACTTAGCGATGAAGTAAACTAAAATAAAAATCAAACAAAGAAATGTAAAGCGTTCACAATGTTATAAATAATAACAATAAATAAAACCTAAAAATTGAAATCAATCCGACTAGTGGGCCACGATCATGAGATCCCATGATGGGCTTTTCTTGACTATCGGGCCCACTTTTCTGAACCAAAACTTATAGTCTAGCTAAGAAGCCCTCCTTGGACGTCGTCATCGAGCCAGATCGATGATGGGGTCTTCCTTCTGCGTACGTACGTGCGTAGGGGTGGTGGTGTGCGGCCGTGCGTATGCACGATGTCCTCATCAAATATGCTCACTGCTTACTTAGCGATGAGCTCTCCCCCTCCCCTTAGAAGTTGATTAATGGAGCTCTCCCCTCAGAAAATAATCTGCACATGTGTTCGAACTTGTATGTCTTTATTTTTAAAACCTCGGTGTCATCCACTCTCGATACGTGGACCCTCTAAGTACAATTTTCAATGAGACACTAAACCATGTATCGATGCGTATTCGAATACAAGACCTTGTACTAGAAGTGGTTTCGTATCGCATACTTGTTAAGAATATTTTGTAGTCAACCAATTGATATTTTATTGGGGTCATCTACCACATCCGGAAATCTTGAGAGATCCACATTAACGTATACATCGTTATCTAAAACAGTATATTCATCATTGGTATGTAAGCCAAAAGATGGGGCAACCACGATATCTAGTGGAGTATGTCTCGGTAGAGAGGTTGATGGTGTAATGAAGTCGACCAATGGATCATGTCCCCGTTAGGAGAATGTTGAGGGTCAAATATTGCATATCAGACCCTAGTTATTGTCTGGATTTACGACCATGAAAATGTTTAAAGGCCTGTTTAATTCGTGTTTATATTGCAGGGTGAATTTACGAGCATATGACTAAAAGGAATGCTCAAAGCGTGAATTTAACGCTCTGAAGTCACCAGAGCAAGGGACGGACTCCAGAGGACCAAGATCAATGAATTTACACGCCAGGGATTTGAGGAAATCAAGCCGTTCACATTAAAATGGCCCGAAATTGGTCCAGAATGCAAGATCACAGGGTTCCCACCATCTGTTAGGCTTGAAACTTCATACATGGCCTGATGACCATAAATTAAACGTACATATTAAATTTCAACCGTTGGATACCTGTGGAAGTGGCCCAACGGACAGATCAGCCCATAAACCATTGATTTTGGACTCACCTGTTATCTGGATATACTTCAAGATTGGTCTTTACAGTTTAGATGATATGATAGAAGGGATGGACAGATCAGATCTCCCACGAGCATCACAGTGAGTCCCACCTTGATTGACATGTGCAAAGTGCACGTGTACACTAGCTGTGCACCGGACCAGCCAAGCTGGTCAAAGTCGGTTTGACCGACCTTTTTCTCCTAAAACGGAGTTGCCGTTTTCATTCCGCCAGCAGCGTTCGCACGACCCATTGCGGGTGAGCAGTTGTGGGCCCCACCCACTATCCAAAATGGAAATCCACACCGTCCATTAGATTCCCACGCCATAGCTTACCCAAGCCTAGCTGGCGGAATTTGAAGAAGAAACACGGAGGATGGGATTCCAGCTGTCCAAACATCTAACAGACGGCAGAGCTAACAGTCTCGTAGGCCACACCATTAAACTTCGGAAACCCACTTTCCTGTCCTAAATTTCAAGATAAATCCAATGGACGGCTTGGATTCATCAAGAGAACGCATTGTGGGGTCCCACCAACGTCGCAACGTGATCGGTGCGAAAATCACGTTACAGCAACCGGACGCCGACCATTTTTGGGGCGATTGCACGATCATGGACATGATCGGATGAACGATCTGATCCGTCCATCATGTAGTTTATTCAAAAACGTCCCAGTGGACGTTTATTTTACGGACAGCATGCAAGGAAAATAAGAGTTTGAAGGCCCCGAACTTGGCATACGCAAACCAGATCCGCTTTCGTTGTTGCTGCGAAGAGAGAAGTGCAAAAACGCTCCGACTCCAACACTTTCCTCTGGTGCGTGAAAGCTCTCCAGCCGACGGTATCAGCCTATAAGAAAGAGAGAGAGAACGTGAGATCTTGTCTTGGTTTGGCTTGGGAACGTGAGAGAGAGAGAGAGAAAGATAGTGTGTTTTTCTTTTCTTTTTATTTTGTTTTGTTTGTTAAGAGATCCAGTCCATTCATGTGGGCTGAACCTTTTGGCTAGGGCCAAGAGGTGAAGCTTGTAGTGTGATGGGATTCTACGGTTTGGATTATGAATGATGAACTCGTTTGATTGGTTTGATTGTTAGAATTATTCTAGTTTTTAATGGTTTAATGTGACTAATATACATTAGATCTGCAATGACTTGAGTTTTTCTCCTTTTTTTGTTTTGATTATGCGGTTAGGAAACCCTGTTGTTCATCATCGTCTCCTAGGCATGGTTGGATGGCGGAACGCTTCCTGACGTTCATACATCATACAGATTGATTGTGACTGGATTAATTTCGTTGTCTGTCCTGTCTCATGGGCATGATTTTGTGATGAAACCCGATTTAATTCACACCTATCTGATCTCTTGAAAACTTGATTAAATGAAGTTCAAATTTGATTTCCAGGTTATATCTTTCAACTGGACGAAGATGGGACTCTAAGTCCAGTTGCGTTCATGAATCGATCGTAGATCTTCCTGATCTCTACAAGTGGATCGTCTGAATCTCTAGTTCCCTCTCTCTCTGAATTCTTTAAGTTTAGATTAATATTTCACCATTATTCCTGAAATCACACTCGTTTTAGATTACATCTAGTCTAGTTAGTCTAGTTCTATTTAATTTCAGACGACGTACAGGTTTCAGTCCCTGTGGATTCGACCTCGGTCTTACCGAGTTTATTACTACATCACAACCCTATACTTGGGGAGTGAACAGAGAATGATAGTGTAACGAAGTCGACCAATGGATCATGTTTCGGTCAAGAGAAAGATGATGTAATGAGGTCGGTTGTTGAATCATGTCTGGATGGAAAAGATGATGGCGTAATGAAGTCGATCGATGGATCATGTCTTGGTTAGGAGGATAATGGAACAATGAAGTCGACCGATGGATCATGTCTTGATTAAGAGTATAATACTATGATGAAGTCAACCGATAAATCATTTCTCGGTCAGGAGGATGATGACAGAATGAAGTCGAATGATGGATTATGTCTCGGTCGAGAGGATGATAGCACAATGAAGTTGATCGATTGATCATGTCTCGATTGAGAGTATGATGACTCAATGAAGTCGACCTATGGATGTTGTCTCAATGGGGAGGTTGGGATATTGTCTTGTATGTTAGGATCTGGCCAATCTTAACAATCCAGCAAGCTAAAAGTTAAGGTCTCGTCACTTGAGGTGATTTGGGAGATCCAAAACCATATTAGTATCCACTGTTGGTGCCTGATCATTCAACCCAACGAACACAGGTTTGGGAATGAGAATAGCTTCAAGGGTAGTCTGATGAACATGTGCAATGTCTTGGGGCACAATGTTACAAGGACTATACAGGTGGCTGAAGGGTATGCTCCTTTCTTGGACAATAGTTACATACCCCGCTTTCTCTATGAAGAATGGTATAAAGACATTTGGATTATGTTCGCTGAAGTTAAGGAATACAAAGATACTTCATCATATGTGATAATGGTTGGGGGGAGTGATCCATAACTGTGACAAGCATAATTGACCTTTATTTTTACATCATTTTCCTCATGTGTTGTCTTCATAATCCCGTGCATTTTAAGTACTGGCTCCTTATATGTAGTTGTGTTACTCATAATGACATATTTTAAGTCCCCACTATTGTATGAGAATCTCTCATTTTCACATACCCACTCTCCATCATAGAATAGTCCGAATAGCCATTATATAAAAATATTGAAGTAATTGTACAAAAAATTAAGTTTATTATTCATAAAATAGTACAAGAAAAAGAAAATTAGATAAAATCAATGATGGATCGCGGTTTGAACGAGTGATGGATCGTGGTCCTAACAAGAGATCGATCACGATTTTGAGAATCCGGCGATCTTTGTTGTTGCATATAGACGATCACGGTTATAACGTTAGGATGATTGTTATTGTAACACAAGACCGATCATTGTTTGTATGATTAGACAATTGTTGATTGTATGCATGGGCGATCATTCTTTGTACGAGTGGGCGATCGTTGTTTGTACGTGTGTGTGTGTGTGTGATTTCTGTTGGACTATAATGTTACGATGCAATGATTTTTTTTTTTGCTCTTTTTTTTTTTTTTTTCTTCATTACCTTCTAGTAAAACAACCTATAACTATGTATCTTCTTACCTGTCATGCAAATAGAGTAGCTATGTTCACCAATGATTAGTTGGACCGAGTACAATGTACCTACATACCTTCTTTTTCTTTCTGGAATATGATGCCAAAAAAGAGAATATAATAGTTTGAGTGCATGGGAGAGTAGTGGTCTGACTCAGTATACAGGTGAAGGTTATTGTAACTATGGCCAAGGCTCACCAATAAATCTTCGATGAAGATCTCCCCGTTTTCCTCCCAAAGTTGAAAATGGCGTGAAGTGAAATTGATTGTTGTCCATAGGCCTACTAACCTTTACATTGTTTGACTGTGGGGCTCTTCATGAATATATATACGATCCACACCGTCCATCCATTTAGGCTTTTAAAATTAGGGCATGGGCCCAAAAAATAGGTTAAATCCAACTTACAGGAGGCTCAAATCATAAGAAACAGTGTGCATTGAATGACTGTCGTCAAGGACGTCTTCTTCGCTAAGGAGAATCTGGAGTAGCTAGGGTAAAGTTTGTGTATTCCCACCATCAAGGTTCATGAGAATTCTTGAACAGTTTAGATGGCTCCATATATGGATCAAACAAAGGTTTCATGAATCTCCCACGTGATGTCTGGCATAGGCCTAACAAATAATCTCTCACATGCGCAAACACATTAAAGGGCACCAGGCTCAATGCCAACTTCTCAGGGGCATTTTCATCCCAAGAAAATATACAAAGTCCTTTTAAGTTTTAAAAAAATAATTATTTTAAAAGGAATGCTCTTTTGGATTCTAGCTGATCCCAAGTTTACTGGGAAAAAGTCGTCAGTGGACTTGGATTCCCGGGTGACCCACTGCTCCTAAAAAGTTCTATTGGACCCACCATGACGTGTGTCTTTTACCCACACCATCCATCCATTTTTTCCATGTCATTTTCGTCCATGATCCCAAAAATGAGGTAGATCACAAGATCAAGTGGACCACACCAAAGGAAATAGTGGAGATTGAATGCCTACAATTGAAAACTTCTTGTGAGCCACATAAGTTTTAGATCAAGCTAATTTTTGTGTTTTCCCTTCATCCAGGTTTATGTGAGGTTATGAACAGGTTGGATAGCAAATAAACATATCAGTGGACCCTAGTACGGTTTCAACTGTGGGTGTTCAATTCCTACTGCTTCCTGTGGTGTGGTCCTCTTGAGCTTTGGATATGCCTAGTTTTTTTGCATCATGTCTTAATATGAGATGGCAAAATAAATAAAGAGCATGGATAAAACACATACATCATGGTCGGCCCGGTCACGGACGGTTCACAATCGAATCTGAGTCCTTATTCAGTACGCTTACGCAATCCGGCAAAAGATGTGTCCACCAAGCATGGTAGGCATAAATTGTAATGAGAAGATCTCGGGTCCAATTGGCTTCACCATAATTTACAGTTCACTTGGTGAATAACTTCTAACCTAACATTTGGGTGTGACATCCGGCCATTCCAGTAGTTTGGTCTCACATGAAAATTGCCTTGTGAAAAGAAAGAATCAAGCCTTATACACTTATCAGGTGGGCCACGCCATAGAAAACAATTTGTAGCCATTGATAAATAACAAAAGACAAGTGTGGTCGACCACGTCATGATTGGATGTGGCTGTTTTTTTTTTTTTTTTTTTTAAAAAAAAACTTTATTTTATTTATTTATTTATTTTGCAAAAGGTGGTCTTCATGATGGGTTTAACCTATTGGATGGGCGGGATGTTGCCGGCACATGAAAGGTTGGAAGATATTCAATGGGTGGACAGTTGCTCATGGTCCAACCAGTTATACATGAGACCTTCTAAATTTTAATTTGGATCCATCTCTCTTTTTTTCTGACTCGAGTCTACACAGGTTTGTTACGTTTCATTAACCAACTCACGTGGCTACTCCCGTCCAGTCATGGCAGCGGGAGATCCGAATGTTCCAAGGAAACGATGGAAGAGATGCAAGAGAAGATGGAGAAAATGCAGGAAGTAATTAATAACAACAAGGATGAGATGCAAGAGAAGATGGAGAAAATGCAGGAAGTAATTAATAACAACATGGATGAGATGCAAAAAAAGATGGAGAAAATGCAGAAAGTACTTAATAAAAAGATGAAAGAGATGCAAAAGAAGATGGATAAAATGGAGGAAGAAATAAGTTACATCAATTACCATAACAAGATACAACTCGAGCGGACTAAGCGATGTGAGTGTCCTGGGGGGGAATTTTCACTTAGAATCGGTACGATGTGGCATGGGTCCTTTGATCTGGGTGGTGATTTCTTGGATGTCTGATACTTACCAAGGGCGTGCATGGAGTTACTTTTAGAAACTGTAGAATTTATTATCAAAACATAAATGAGTTTGGTTTCCAATCAGAGAATGTTATCTTAATGAAAGTGTAATTTATTTGTTTTGGGATTATATTTTCTCTATTTATTAGACATTACTAAGTAACTTGTGCTGATTTGTTGCACTAGACAGAGTTACTTGTGCATGTTAAATTAGATCATAGGTTGTCCATTGATTTCAACTTTGTGGCCTACCTGATGGACAGATCATCCCGGATTTTGGTGCTAAATCCGGGATGATCTTTATGATGGGACCTAAAGTTTACAGGGTACAGATCTCCTGTACAAGTGGCATGTTGGCTGGAGAATCCGAATCCTCTGTTTGTCACAAACAGGGATTTTTTGTTTGGCAGCATTGTGATTGTGCTACGTCATCACTGACTGCTCTCTAGAGGCAAACAGGGAATCCCTGTTCCGGTCAAATAGAGGATCCAAAACACAAGACCTCCTCTAAGAGCAAAGGAGGGTCGTCCCCTCTTGCCCGGTCGTAATAGAGGCGAAAGGAGAGGGAATGGAGGTGGAAACCTCCTCTGGCGCTACTGGGGTGGCGGGGACGGTTGTCCGAGAAGAGACCGTCCTGGCCGAAGTGCAGGGAGCTCCCGAGCTTTCTATGGAAGCTCAGTCTTCAGGGGCAAAGGAAATAGCTCGCCCTCACAGAGCTTCGAAGGGGCGAGGTAGGGGTCTCCGTCAAACTGTCGAGGAGATCCTTCCTTGGGCGGACTGCCACATGCCGGAGGAGGAGTTCAACAGCTTGTTCGACACCCCTACAGAATCGGGTCTTACGCACGTGACGACGAGCCTCCTCGGGGTATGCATGTTTTTCGAAGTTAGGTCAATCATTGGTTTCATGTTGCTCGTCTTTACTTAACCTCTTTCTTCCCCCTCTTTTTTGTAGATCGCCCCGCGCGTGCTGAGTTTGCTTAGCTGCGTGAGCTGGTGGGTGAGGCCAATCCGAAGCTCGCTCAGTCGGAGGCTCGAGCCTCGATTGCGGAAGCTGAGCTGGAGGCTGTGAGGTAGCTTCTGGAAGAGGCTTCTGCTCAGAAGGTCGAGTTGAGAGTGAGGCTGGAGGAGGCTAAGGGGTGGTACGGAGAGTGCAGAGCCAAGCTCAAGGAGACTGAGGCAAAGCTCGAGGAACTCAAGACGGGGACTCGAGCTACCATTGCTCTAGCTCGGAAGGACACCGTCAAGGAATTCGAGTCTTCCCAGGCGTACATAGAGGACAGAGATGCCCTTTATCGCCAGGGCTATGCCAAGTGCGTCGAGGTTATGAAGGAGACCTTCCTGGAGCTGGACCTCTCCGCCATTGACGAGTCTGAGACGGGTTCTGATGGGTCAGGCGATGAAGCGGCTCTTGAGTAGCCTCCTGAGATCCAAGGGTCAGCCTAATTTTGCAGAGCAGTATTTCCTTTGCTCTGCAATATCCATCCGTGGTTGTACAATACCTTTCCCCTTTTTCTGCCTTTTGTTAATGTAGACTGATGTAAATGTGCCCTCCCGGGCTATAACTGATGTAATCATGCCCTTCGGATTTTATCAATGGAAATACTTCTTTTGAGAAAGATTTGCCTCGAATTCTTAATCCTCGAGCCTGACTAGCCAGTTCGGCTCGGTTCGGTCAATAGCTCAAGCCAGCTCGGGCCAAGTTCAAGCCAAGATCGAGCTGATCGAGTTCGCCATTGAGGCATTTCCACAAACACCTAGACCGCACCTTCAAAACCCATCTGTATGTGAAACAGAAGCAATGGTTCTACAGGTATTTTATCAAACACCTAATAAGCAACATAAAAAACCAAGAAAAAAAAAAAGGGTATTTGTTTCATGTACATACCTTCCTTGCCACCAACCACACTTCGTTGAGTCATTTTATCAAACACTTGGTGAGCAACATCAATGGCAAAGTAATCGAGTCACAGAACTGGTTCGATCTGAGTTCGATTCGAGCTGGATTCAAGTTGGATTCGATCCGAGTCGAGCCGAGCTGGGGCCTGCTCAAACTCGGCTAACTTGGCTCGAACTCATTTTCGAGCTAAAAAAATCAGCTCAACTCGGCTCAAATTGAGTCGAATTGAGCTTTTCGAGTTGAGTCGCGCAAGCTAACCGAGCTAGCTCAGTTCGTGTACACCCCTATGTGTACTATGATGAGTTCCGAGTATTCTTTAAAAATGATGGTTAACTATTACTTCATCGGCCATTAATAAATACTTCTTGTGGGACATAAAAGTTTTGAACCAAGCGCTAATAACAAGCCTTATACTAAAGTGGTTCCACGTCATTTATTTCCAGGTTTGTTTGTTGCTATAATAGCTGGCTTTGGAGTAAAGTAGGGCTAGAATACATGTTTTTTCTTTACATTTTACAACTGGTGGAATGAAAGTGCCCCACTTTTCACAACACTAGGTATTATTTTAAAGTGGGACATACATGGTATCATTAAGACTTTAAGAGTGTAACTTGGTATTAAAAGAAGTTTTTCAAAAAAATAAAAAATAAAAAAATACCAAACATCTCACTTGAAAACAATATAATTTTTCTTGTGAAAATGCTATTCAAAAAACAACCATGGGAAATAATTTTTCCTTTCCCACGCTTCTTGGAAATGGCATTTCTAGATAAATATAATTTTATTTCTTATACTTTCCCAGAATCCAAGCAGGGACTAAGGGAATTTTTTAAAGAACCTTAAGGGTGACATGAAATAGTGGGTTTCACGTGCCCACTGTTGAACAATGCCCGCCCACACTTAGAAACAAGTGGGGCCAGCCGATGAAATACTAGGCTGGCCGACCGTGATGTTTGGGAGAAATCCAAAATGTCTACTAGTTTTTTCAGCTCAATTTAGGGCGTAAGCTTAAAGATGAGTTATATCCAAAATCAAGTGGGCCAGACCGCAAGATACAGTGGCTATTGAATGCCCACAGTTGAAACAGCTGGGGCCCACTATGATGTTTTTTGAGAAATCCACCCGTCCACTATTTTTTCTAGCTCATTTTTTGGGGTGGGCCCAAACTTGAGGCAGATCCAAAACTTAAGTGAGCCACACCACTTGAAAAGGTGGGGATCATTGAAACACGTTTCTAGTTGAAAAAGTTGTGTGGCGCACCATGATGTTTTTATGACATTCACCGTCCACTAGCTTTTGCCGGATGATTTTAGGGGGGTGCGTTCAAATATGAGGCAGATCCAACACTCAAGTGGGCACAAGCTTGAAATAATTGCTATCGAACACCCACCATTGAAATAGTTATGCGGCCCACAGTGATGTTTTGAGAAATCCATTTGGTCCACCAGTTTCACTAGATGATTTTAAGGGGGGATCAAAATTAAGGTAGATGCAAAAATCAAGTGGGCCACATGTCTTATAACAGTGCATGTTTAATACCCACAATTAGAACAGTCTCTCTTTAATTTCCATTCATGGCCACTGAAAAAATTCATGGGACCCCACCATGATGTTTTTGAGAAATCCACCCTATCCATCAGTTTTACCAAACGATTTTAGGGACTGGGCTAAAAAATGAGGCAGATCCAAAACTCAAGTAGGCTGTAGCTTGAAGTAGTGGCTATTTAACCCCAATAATGACCACTGAAAAGGTCATGTGGCCCACCTGGATGTTTTAAAAAAACACACTCCGTTATCAGTCTTGCCTAATGATTTTAGGATTGGGCCCAAATTTGAGACAAATCCAAATTAAATCGGCTACATGGTTTGAAACAATGTCTATTTAATGCCCCCACCAGTGAAATTGTTGCGAGTTGGACCATGATGTTTTGAAAAATCCACCCCATCCACCAATTTTATCAAATGATTTTAGGGGTGGGCCAATCAATGGGGCAAATCCAAAACTCAAGTGGACCATACAACTTGAAACAATACCTATTTAATGCCCACAGTTAAAACATCCGTGGGGCAATAATGGTCCCAGAAAATTTTTAGACCGGGCTACTATATTTCAGTATCCAGTTCAACCCAGTGGGAATGACCTTTTGACTGGTGGGCCCTAGGAAAGTTTAACAGTGGTCATTCTACCTCTATTGCCTTTCATGTTGCGCACTTGAGTTTTGGATTTGCCACTAACGTAGAACATGTTATAGATGCATTCTTAGCATGATTGAATGAAAAAAAGCCCAAACAGAAAGTAGTTCATTGGATCTGGATCCAATCCTACATATAGCATGACATAAATGGCCCAGGCACGTTCAGCTTGAAGAAATTTATTTCAAATAAGTAGTCCATTAGATGATGAGCTGTAACTTATGATCTAGACATCATTATGAAATTAGCAACCTATCATTTTTTATATAATAATGGTTCTTGGGTCAACCGACATGTTTAGTAGGTCATGCACCTCTATTTCACATAAAAATGCAAGTACAGTTTAAGGATAAATTATTATTTTTGGTAATTTTTAATTTTGTCATATCTTCTAACTTTGATTTTCATCTTTTTTTAAGAAATTGCTCATAGTAATGCAAAAAATGCTCTAGCAAGGCTTATCTAGACTTTCTAATTTTGGCAAATTAAGCTTTAGAAGAACTTTGTTATTTTAAGTTACTAAGAGTTTTGCTATTTTGGGTAATTTTAAATTAGGATTTGAGTTTTCTTTATTAGTGATATAATTAAAAAATAGTACATACATTATTTTAAAAAATATTTAAACTCTCTTTCATTGTCTTGTAGACTCAAGAATTCACCTTGTGGATTAAGGCTTTAATCACCCAGGGAAGATATCCACAAGGCTTTAATCACCCAGGGAAGATGGTGATATTCCTCTTACTGTTTTACCCTCTTCCCCGTGTCGGCCTCAATTTTGAGCCCACCTCTTAACATGAGCTAAAAATACTGATGGACTGGATAGATTTCTTAAAAACATCCAGGTGGGCCCTACCTCCACCACAGGGTCAAGCCGGCAAAAGGTGTGTTAAAGCCGCACAGTTGTTTTGTCAATACAAAAATATAAAAGTTAAACCATACAGAGTAGCAGTAGGTGGCTACTTTCACTACACCAAAACAGCAAAAAAAGGACGGTCCAAAACCGTCTCAAATGACCAAAAAGGACGGTCATGGACCGTCGCATAGGCAGTGAAATTTTGACTTGTTCTATTACTTAAAGGACGGTTGAAAACCGTCATTCTTATTGACGAAAAAAAGACGTCATAGACCGTCCTAAAAAAGGACAGTCATGGACCGTCCTTAAAATGGACTGTCATGAAACATCTCTTATGAGCCCAAAAAGGACGGCCATCGACCGTCCTTTAAAAGGACTGTCATGGACCGTCCTTTGAAAGGACTGTCATGGACCGTCTCTTATGAGCCTTCAAAGGACAGCCATAGACCGTCCTTTAAACGGACGATCATGGACCGTCCTTAAAAAGGACTGATGGACCGTCTCGTGTGAGCCTTCAAAGGACGGCCATAGACTGTCCTTTAAACAGACGGTCATGGACCGTCCTTAAAAAGGACTGTCATGGACCGTCTCGTATGAGCCTTCAAAGGACGGTTATAGACCGTCCTTTAAAAGGACGGTCATGGACCGTCCTTTTAAAGGACTGCTACGCACTGTCTCTTATGACCCTTAAAAGGGCATTTTCAAATTTGACCGGTTATAGTATTCTTCCTGATATACACCTGTTATACAATATATTTCATCACATTTACATTCATCTAAACCCAAACTATGTAAATCCATCCAAACACAAACAATCCCACATTACATTCATCCACGCATAATACATATAAGTTTAACTTCATAAGTAACAAAAAACAATCTTATCTACATTTCATCACA
This sequence comes from Magnolia officinalis, assembly GCA_021015155.1. Taxonomy (NCBI): domain Eukaryota; kingdom Viridiplantae; phylum Streptophyta; class Magnoliopsida; order Magnoliales; family Magnoliaceae; genus Magnolia; species Magnolia officinalis. Next base: position 1,204,435 of record JAJHSJ010000017.1, on the reverse strand, counting down.
TTCACATCCATCTAAACCCAAACTACATAAATCCATCCAAACATAAACTACATCCATCCAAACACAAACAATCTTGTCCACATTACATTCATCCACGAATAATACATATAAATAAGTTTAGGTTAAGGGAATTGAGAATAGGTTAAGGTTCAGGTTTAGGAAATCAGGTTCGGGATCGGGTTTAGGTTTGGGTTTTCAAGTTTAGGTTTCGGTTTAGGTTAGGGAGTTTAGATTAGGATTAGGTGTAGGTGTAGGTTTAGGGATTTGAGAATAGGTTAAGGTTTAGGTTTAAGAATTCGGGTTCGGGATTGGGTTTAGGTTTGAGTTTTCAAGTTTAGGTTTAGGTTTAGGTTTAGGTTAGGGAGTTTAGATTAGGATTAGGTGTAGGTTTAGGTTTAGGGAATTGAGAATAGGTTAAGGTTTAGGTTTAGGAAATCGGGTTCGGGTTCGGGATCGGGTTTAGCTTTGGGTTTTCAAGTTTAGATTTAGGTTTAGGTTAGGGAGTTTAGATTAGGATTAGGTGTAGGTGTAGGTTTAGGAATTTGAGAATAGGTTAAGGTTTAGGTTATAAGCTATAGGTTTAGGGAATTGAGAATAGGTTAAGGTTTAGGTTTAGGAAATTGGGTTCGGGTTTGGGATCGGGTTTAAGTTTGGGTTTTCAAGTTTAGGTTTAGGTTTAGGTTAGGGAGTTGAGATTAGGATTAGGTGTAGGTGTAGGTTTAGGGATTTGAGAATATATGTAGGTTATATAGGTTATAGGTTCAGGTTTAGGTTTAGGTTAAGGTTAAGGTTTAGGTTTAGGTTATAAGCTATAGGTTTAGGGAATTGAGAATAGGTTAAGGTTCAGGTTTAGGAAATCGGGTTCAGGATCGGGTTTAGGTTTGGCTTTTCAAGTTTAGGTTTAGGTTTAGGTTAGGGAGTTTAGATTAGGATTAGGTGTAGGTGTAGGTTTAGGGATTTGAGAATAGGTTAAGGTTTAGGCTTAAGAATTCGGGTTCGGGATTGGGTTTAGGTTTGGGTTTTCAAGTTTAGGTTTAGGTTTAGGTTTAGGTTTAGGTTTAGGTTAGGGAGTTTAGATTAGGATTAGGTGTAGGTTTAGGTTTAGGGATTTGAGAATAGGTTAAGGTTTAGGTTTAGAAAATCGGGTTCGGGTTCGGGATCGGGTTTAGCTTTGGATTTTCAAGTTCAGGTTTAGGTTTAGGTTAGGGAGTTTAGATTAGGATTAGGTGTAAGTGTAGGTTTAGGAATTTGAGAATAGGTTAAGGTTTAGGTTATAAACTATAGGTTTAGGGAATTGAGAATAGGTTAAGGTTTAGGTTTAGGAAATCGGGTTTGGGTTCGGGATCAGGTTTAGGTTTGGGTTTTCAAGTTTAGGTTTAGGTTTAGGTTAGAGAGTTGAGATTAGGATTATGTGTAAGTGTAGGTTAAGGGATTTGAGAATATATTTAGGTTTTAGGTTTAGGTTATAGGTTCAGGTTTAGGTTTAGGTTAAGGTTTAAGTTATAAGCTATAGGTTTAGGGAATTGAGAATAGGTTAAGGTTTAGGTTTAGGAAATCGGGTTCGAGTTCGGGATCGGGTTTAGGTTTGGTTTTCAAGTTTAGGTTTAGTTTAGGTTAGGGAGTTGAGATTAGGATTAGGTGTAGGTTTAGGTTTAGGGATTTGAGAATAGGTTAAGGTTTAGGTTTAGGAAACCGGGTTCGGGTTCGGGATCGGGTTTTAGGTTAGGGTTTTCAAGTTTAGGTTTAGGTTTAGGTTAGGAGTTAAGATTAGATTAAGTTAGGTTTAGGTGTAGGTTTAGGGATTTGAAAATAGGTTAAGGTTTAGGTTTAGGAAATCGGGTTCGGGTTCGGGATCGGGTTTTAGGTTTGGGTTTTCAAGTTTAGGTTTAGGTTTAGGGAGGGAGTTGAGATTAGGATTAGGTGTAGGTTTAGGTTTAGAGATTTGAGAATACATTTAGGTTTTAGGTCATAGGTTTTGGTTTAGGTTAAGGTTATAGGTTTAGGTTTAGGTTTAGGTTATAAGCTATAGGTTTAGGGAATTGAGAATAGGTTAAGGTTTAGGTTAGGGAATTGGGTTCGGGTTCAGGATCAGGTTTAGGTTTGGGTTTTCAAGTTTAGGTTTAGGTTTAGGTTTAGGAAACCGGGTTCGGGTTCGGGATCGGGATCGGGTTTAGGTTTGGGTTTTCAAGTTTAGGTTTAGGTTTAGGTTAGGGAGTTGAGATTAGGATTAGGTGTAGGTGTAGGTTTAGGGATTTGAGAATAGGTTAAGGTTTAGGTTTAGGAAACCGGGTTCGAGTTCAGGATCGGGTTTAGGTTTGGGTTTTCAAGTTGAGGTTTAGGTTAGAGAGTTTAGATTAAGATTAGGTGTAGGTTTAGGTTTAGCGAATTGAGAATAGGTTAAGGTTTAGGTTTAGGAAATCGGGTTCGGGTTCGGGATCGGGATCGGGTTTAGGTTTGGTTTTCAAGTTTAGATTTAGGTTTAGGTTAGGGAGTTGAGATTAGGATTAGGTGTAGGTTTAGGTTTAGGGATTTGAAAATAGGTTAAGGTTTAGGTTTAAGAATTCGGGTTCAGGTTCGGGATTTGGTTTAAGTTTGGGTTTTCAAGTTTAGGTTTAGGTTTAGGTTTAGGTTTAGGTTTAGGTTAGGGAGTTTAGATTAGGATTCGGTGTAGGTTTAGGTTTAGGGATTTGAGAATAGGTTAAGGTTTAGGTTTAGGAAACCGGGTTCGGGTTCAGGATCGGGTTTAGGTTTGGGTTTTCAAGTTTAGGTTTAGGTTTAGGTTTAGGAGTTTAGATTAGGATTAGGTGTAGGTTTAGGTTTAGGGATTTGAGAATAGGTTAAGGTTTAGGTTTAGGAAATCGGGTTCGGGATCGGGTTTTAGGTATGGGTTTTCAAGTTTAGGTTTAGGTTTAGGGAGGGAGTTGAGATTAGGATTAGGTGTAGGTTTAGGTTTAGAGATTTGAGAATACATTTAGGTTTTGGTTTAGGTTAAGGTTATAGGTTTAGGTTTAGGTTTAGGTTATAAGCTATAGGTTTAGGGAATTGAAAATAGGTTAAGGTTTAAGTTTAGGGAATTGGGTTCGGGTTCAGGATCGGGTTTAGGTTTGGGTTTTCAAGTTTAGGTTTAGGTTTAGGTTAGGGAGTTTAGATTAGGATTAGGTGTAGGTTTAGATTTAGGGATTTGAGAATAGGTTAAGGTTTAGGTTTAGGAAATCGGGTTCGGGTTTTAGGTTTGAGTTTTTAAGTTTAGGTTTAGGTTTAGGGAGGGAGTTGAGATTAGGATTAGGTGTAGGTTTAGGTTTAGAGATTTGAGAATACATTTAGGTTTTAGGTCATGGATTTTTGTTTAGGTTAAGGTTATAGTTTAGGTTATAAGCTATAGGTTTAGGGAATTGAGAATAGGTTAAGGTTTAGGTTTAGGAAATCAGGTTCGGATTCGGGTTTGGGTTTTCAAGTTTAGGTTATATGTTTTGGGATTTGGGAATAGTTTTAGGTTATAAGTATAGATTTAGGTTAGGTTATAAGTATAAGTAAGGTTTTAGGTTTGGGTATATGCTTAAGTTATAAGTTATAGGTTATATGTTTAGGTTAAGGTTTAGGAATTTAGGTTCGGGTTCGGGTTATAAGTTTTGGTTTTGGTTTTGGTATAGGTTATAGGTTTTGGGATTTGAGAATGGGTTCGGGTTTAGGTTATAGGTTTTGGTTTAGGTTATAGGTTATAGGTTTTGGGTTACAAATAAACATTACTAAAATCTTACGATGGGCTCTTTATAATTTTTAATGGCGAGGTACTATATTATCATTCTTTCTAGTGGTGTGGTCCACTTAAGATGCAAAATCTACACAATTTTTTATACCCGACCCAAAAATGAGTTGGAGAAACATATATAGGGGCGGCAAGGATATACAACACATCATCAAAATCTCGCTTTTGTTATTTAACTTTTCAATTTTTCTTGTCAAAATACAAAATCTAGTTTTCTTTTTTAAAAAACATATTTTTTTACAATTTGTCAATTTTTTCACAATTTTGTTTAAGTTCTTAAATTTTCTTTTTCAAAATATCATTTTTTAGTGGGCACACTTGTTATATTTCAATTTTTTCTTGTCATAATGCAAAATCTAGTTTTCTTTTTAATTTTTTTTTTCAATTTGTCAAAATTTTCACAATTTTGTTTAATTTTTAAAATTTTCTTTTTCAAAATATCATTTTTTTTTCAAAATCTAGATATATAACTTTTTAATTTTTTTTTGTCAAAATATAAAATCTAGTTTTCTTTTTTAAAAATATATTTTTTTACAATTTGTCAATTTTTTAACAATTTTGTTTAATTTTTAATATTTTCTTTTTCAAAATATCATTTTTTTATCGATATCTTTTTTTTTTTTCAAAGTTATCAACATTATTCAAAGTTCTTATTTTTTTTTTCAAAATTTTGATTTTAAAAAAATCGTAGTTTTTTTTTAAATATAAATATTGTTAATTATTTATTCTAAGCTTCTTAACTATTTTTTTTTTTTTTTGAAATTCATAATTTTTTCGTTGGTAAGGACCTGAGCATTAGAGACGGTTAAGGACCGTCTTTAATGCAGACGGTCTTTTAACGGTTTTAGATGACGGCTAAAAGACGGCTAAGGACCGTCTCTAGTAGAGACGGTCATTGACAGTCTCTAATAGAGACGGTCCTTGACAGTCTCTACTAGAGACGGTCTTTACAGGGAAATAAGACGGCTAACGACCGTTTCTAATAGAGACGGTCTTTGACAGTCTCATACAATTAAAAGACGGCTAAGGACCGTCTCTAATAGAGAGTCTTTGACAGTATGTAATAGAGACGGTTTGAGACCGTCTTTAATAGAGATGGTCTTTGACAAGGTTATAACTGTTAAGGACTGTCTCTAATAGAGACGGTCTTTGACAGTCTCAAATTACAGGTAAAAGAAGGCCAATGACGGTCTCTAATGCAGACGGCCAATGACCGTCTCAGATGACCGCGTATAAGACAGTCAAGGACCGTCTCTAATGCGGACGGCCAATGACCGTCTCAGATGACCGCATACAAGACGGTCAACGACCGTCTTAAATGGTTTTTGGAGTTTCAAATTTTTAAGACAATATTAAGGACGGTCAAGGACCGTCTAAAATTTTAGAGACGGTTTACGACCGTCTCTAAAGTGTCTTTAAACCAAGCAATTTTAGAGACGGTCCAGAACCGTCTCTAAATCCGTCATTTTCTCCCATTTTTCACGTAGTGACTAATGGTGCAAAAGTTGAGCAATTTTATGAAAATAGTTTAAAAGTATAAAGTTTCCTGTGCTGAGCTCAAAAGAAAGTGGCTATATGAAAAATTCCCTAAAAAAATTCCAAATAAACGGATGTCCACAATTTTAAAGTCACAATGACTTTGTCACCACATGAGCGCACTACTCCACAATCAAGCATATGCTTTCACAAAAGCAAAAGTGACTTGCTTTTGCTTTTGCTTTTAGAAATTCTAAGGTCTGGATGAATATTGTACGGACTGTACAAGTGAGCTCATGGATAAGTGTTCCAAACTGCTGAATGAATAACACTTGTCCTGTACAATAGATCACTTCATAAAAATCTCCCAAGATGGATGCTTTTAACCCATTCATAAGAGGTCTACTAAATAAATAATCAGTAACAATATAAAAAAACAAGGCCGCGTATTAGATGACTAAAATCATCAAATGTGAAATGTTTTAAGAGTATTAAAAAAAATTCTACAACTTATAAGGTGTATCCATCAATTTAACAACTTGCTTTAAGTGATTCATGAGCACAATAATCATGCACCCGATTCTCGTATACTTCAATATGCTTTTTTCTCTTTGCTTTTGCTAGATGTTAAAGCAAGTGCTCAATTGAGCAAGAAGGGGATGCGACCTGCTTATAACCTAGGTTTACTGAAATCCCCCATGTGGCCCTGTTTTGGAGGGATTTGCTATTATTTTGATACCAAGGATAATTTTCATGGACATTCATTAGATATTGTTGAGTTACATAGAAAGGGAAAATTATGTTCTTTAAATAGATTTTTATTAATATGAGTTCAAATATATATTATAGATCGTGGTCTAGCACAAGCCAATAATTACATTTTAGTTGAAATACTCTTGATTCTAAGGTAATTATAAAGACCAAGGGAAAAATGACTCATTTTATAGCATAAATAGAGTAAGGTCTACAATGCATGTGCCTTAGCCAAGAATACTTCATATTCATAGTGGGGTGTGCATAACATAGGGGAATGACCGGCCTTAGTTTTTTTTTTTTTTTTTTTTTTTTTTTTTTTTTTTTTTTTTTTTTTGTAGCTAGATAAAAGACATGCATGTTGCCTTAACAATGAGCATACGAGTAGCATGGTACACCAGTGCGGGTCCCCTTATGATTAACCAATATTAAATATCGAGTGTATGATTGAACTTATATAAGAATTGGGTCACATGGAGATGAGAGTCCATGTATGATACAAGCAGAATAAGGCTATGCTAGATACAAGAAAAGTAGCATAGTATTGTGCCATGTGTGAGACAAGGAGCTTTGGGCTGTGTCTAGGTAGGCAGGAAGTGTAGGGTTGGGTCTATGTAGGCAAGGAGCACAGTCATATTTGTGTAGGCAGCACATGGCTATGTTTATGTAATATGATGGTAAGGACATCGATGCGACACTACCTATACATATAGTTAAGCCAACATTGGACCCAGATCCTTACCCTTGCTCTGGTGGTAGACTCTCAGGAGTTTCAGCACCCGGTCAAGGGTTCGAGTATCCATAGGTGGTGAAATCCCACTAAGGCGTGAGTGTGTGGGGTGTGCGCGTGTGTAAAAAAAATAAAATAAATGGCCAACATTGGACCTTGTACTAGCTAGCACAAGAATAAATAATGCAGGTAAGAACATAATTAATGACACTTTGCTCTAATAGGCAAGCCCGGATCTATACTCCTTTAGGAAACCGGCTGCGGGTGCTGTCCCGAGAGCCCGCTAGGGCCATTGCCCCATGCTGCTAGCATGTATGAGTCAGTGGGCGTCTCTTCCCACCTACTCACAAGCGAATGTGGGAAAGGACGGGTAGTAGCTGAAGGTCCTCATAGAAGATTTTCTGAATCACTAAAATAAAAATTCCTGAAGGGTATTCATAGAAGTTGAAATAGGAGACCTCCCATGGGCTGTGCCACTGCAGGACCACGCCTTTGCAGTGTCCGTTGCTCCATATACTTTTTTCCTATCATATGATCTACCTGAATCATGGACTGTACTATTTTTGGGCCCTATATATGGCCATAATGAAGTGACATACTTAGTGATTGGGGTGAATTTCACATAAACATCATAGTGAGTCATCCGTGAAAGGTCTCATATATGCTGGAAAAAATACACAACTTTTTAATTCACATAGATTTTATCTATACAATAGCAAACACAACATAAGATTCCACTTCACATAAAATTGATAATTATGATTTAGATTCCAATTAATATCAAATACAAGCTGCCAAACAATCCCTAGCTTTTCAAATGCGTGAACATCGTAGCACATTAGTCTGTTTATTAATTCGTGTACAGTGTGCTAGAAAATAGATGATCAGGAAATTGTTTGCTACTGTTTGTGATATGGATTTAGCATATGCTTTTCATAAAAGCAAAAGTGACTTGCTTTTGCTTTTAGAAATTCTAAGGTCTGGACGAATATTGTACGGACTGTACAAGTGAGCTCATGGATAAGTGTTCCAAACTGCTGAATGAATAACACTTGTCCTGTACAGTAGATTTTATAAAAATCTCCAAAGTTGGATGCTTTTAACCCATTCGTAAGAGGTCTACTAAATAAATAATCAGTAACAATATAAAAAAAAACATGGCCGCCTGTTGGATGACTAAAATCATCAAATGTGAAATGTTTTAAGAGTATTAAAAAAAAGTCTACAACTTATAAGGTGTATCAATCAATTTAACAACCGGGCAAGAGTAAGGGGTCCTTACTCTTGCTCGGGTGGTAGACACTCTGGAGTTTCAATTCCCGGTCAAGGGTTCAAGTACCCATAGGTGGTGAAATTCCACTAGCGTGAGTGTGTGGGGTGTGAGTGCGTGTGTAAAAGAAGAAAATGAAGAAAAAAAAAAAAAAAAACCAACTTGCTTTAAGTGATTCACGAGCACAATAATCATGCACCCGATCCTTGTATGCTTCAATGTGCTTTTTCTCTTTGCTTTTGCTAGATGTTAAAGCAAGTGCTCAATTGAGCAGAAAGGGGATGCGACTTGCTTATAACCTAGGTTTACTGGAATTCCCCCACGTGACACTGTTTTGGAGGGATTTGTTATTATTTTGATACTAAAGATAATTTTCATAGACATTCATTAGGTATTGTCGAGTTACACATAAAGGGAAAAGTATTTTCTTTAAATAGATTTTTATTAATATGAGTTCAAATATATATTATAGATAATGGTCTAGCATAAGCCCATAATTACGTTTTAGTTGAAATACTCTTGATTCTAGGGTAAAGACCAGGAGAAAAATGACTCATTCTATAGCATAAATAGAGTAAGGTCTACAATGCATGTGCTTTAACCAAGAATACTTCATATTCATAGTGGGGTGTGCATAACATAGGGGAATGAGTAGCATTAGCATTAGTGCTTTTTTTTTTTTTTTTTTTTTTTAGCTAGATAAAAGACATGCATGTTGCGTTAACAATGAGCATACGAGAGTTGGACTGTCATTTGAAAAAGTAGCATGGTACGCTTGTGCAGCTCCCCCTTATGATTAACCAGTATTAGATATCGAGTGTATGATTGAACTTGTATAAGAATTGGGTCAGATGGAGATGGGAGTCCAGGTATGATACCAGCAGAAGAGAGCTATGCTAGATACAAGAAAAGTAGCGTAGTATTGTGCATGCCATGTGTGAGACAAGGAGCTTTGGGCTGTGTCTAGGTACGACAAGGAGCGTAGGCCTGTGTCTATGTAGGCAAGGAGTACATATGGTTATGTTTATCTAAGATGATGGTAAGGACATCGTGTGGCACTGCCTATACATATAGTTAAGCCAACATTGGACCTTGTACTAGCTAGCACAACAATAAGTGCAGGTAAGAATAGAATTAATGGCACTTGCTCTAATAGGCAAGCCTGAAACCGGCTGCGGGTGCTGTCCCGAAAGAATTCCCCCCCCCCCAGCATGTATGAGTGAGTGACCATCTCTCCCCACCTACTCAAATTAAAGCGAATGTGGGAAAGGAAGGGTAGTAGCTGAAGGTCCTCATAGAAGATTTTCTGAATCACTAAAATAAAAATTCCTGAAGGGTATTTATAGAAGTTGAAATAGGTGAACTCGTATGGGCTGCGCCACTACAGGACCGCAGCTTTTGGAGTGTGTTGCTCCGTATACTTTTTCCTATCATATGATCTACCTGAATCATGGACTGTACTATTTTTGGGCCCTATGGCTATAATGAAGTGACACACTTAGTGATCGGGGTGAATTTCACATAAACATCGTAGTGAGTTATTTGTGAAAATTTATAAAATCTGTCTCATATATGCAGGAAAAAATAAGCAACTTTTTAATTCTCATAGATTTCATCTATTTAGTGGCAAACACAACATAGGATTCCACTTCACATAAAATTGATAATTGTGATTTAGATTCCAATTCATATCAAATACAAGCATTGCCAAACAATCCCTAGCTTTTCAAATGTGTAGATATCGTAGCACATTGGTCTGTTTATTAATTCGTGTATAGCATGCAAGAAAATAGATGATCAGGAAATTGTTTGCTACTGTTTGTGATATGGATTTAGTTAATGTACGTTTACCCAGAAAAGGAAAGATGAAAAGAAAAGAAAACATGTGCATTCATCCAGTGAAGATGTGTTCCCAACTTGGGGAGGAGGCTCAGGCTTACATAGCATGTGTGGAGTATCAGGGAGCTGAGATAGATACACATGCAAACAAATTCCATATTAGGAAAAGAAGATCTTTGGACCCTTTGGAAGCCGATTGTGTGGTGGTGCCACCGACCTCCATGGTTCGTTGACGTGGAAAAGTTTTGTGGGCCGAATATGATCTGTGTTATATCTGCACCATCCATTCATTTCGAGAGATCATTTTAAGGAGTACTAAAAAATGAGGCAGATCCAAACCTCAAGTGGACCACACCATAGAAAGAAGTGGGGGTTGAATGCGTACCATTGAAAACTTCTTGGCACCCACACAAGTTTTGGATCAAGCTGATATTTGTGTTTTCCCTTAATTCAGGTCTTTGTTACCTTATGAAGAGGTTGGATTAAACATCATGGTGGTACTTAGGACGGTTTCAACGATGGACATCATTATCCGCGTTGCTTTCTATAGCCTGGTCCACTTGAGATTTGGATCTGTCTCACGTTTACGCACATGCCCTATGATAATCTCGCAAAATGGATGAATGGTGTGGATGTACATAAATCATGGTGGGGCCTACGGAACTTTGCCAAGTCAACCGATGTCACTCTGGTAGTGTGATGGATGATACCCGGGTGCGTAGAAGTTATTTAGATCAACTGATCTTTTAGCCTTGGGAATTAAAAGAGGGGGCATGCATGATGGAAAGTGTGAATGTCATGAATACGTGAATGCAAGCTACATACATATAGTTGTAGAATAAGGTTATTCACACATTATGGTGGGCCTCTTCATACCCATTAGAATTCACGCAGCTCTTCTTATCATATGATGGTGATGGTGATGGTGACAGTACAGAATAAGATTATTCTGCACATTGTGGTGGGCCTTTTCTTACGGCCAACAAGTGTTATGATGACTATATTGGGATTTTGACTAAAATGGTCTTATGGCATTGCCAAACTCACAAAAAGTATCCCTTCTAAAAAAAATATCTTTCTTTAAATTTCGGAGTCTTTTGAAAATTTTAAAGGAATGAAACAGCCCTTTGCGTTGAGCTTTGAACGAGGTAAACACTCCGGGGCTTGCTAAGGTGTTTGTGAGAAATCTATGGTATTCACATGTTTTTCCAAATCGTTTTATGACATCAGCTCAGAAATGAGGTAGATCCAAAGCTCAAGTGGGCAGCACAATAGGAAATAGTGTAGATTGTATGTCCAATGCTGAAATATTTATAGGGTTGCATACGCTTTGAATTAGACTAATATTTTTGTTCTTTCAGTTCATGCTTGCGATGAGATCCTTACGAGCATTTGAGTCACTTTATGAAATATGCTCGTCGGAGTAAAAATAACACTCATTTTTAGGGCTATAGAAGTTATTAGCGGTGTCCATATGCCAGAGAAGTTAATGGCAGTTATTGTACGTATAAAAATGTAGTCGAAAGGGGTGGTGGTAGCTTCCCAGAAGACACTTGAAAAAAAAAAAAAATTCCTAAAAAAACAACAAACAAAGAAAAAAGAAGAAAATTCTTATGGGCACTAGGTTTAAAAGTAGGGATACTTTTATCCACTAATTCTAAAAAAATTAATCAAAAGGTTATAGAGATATTATTATTATTATTATTATTATTGGAAATAATACTTATTGGTGTGTTCGTCGATATCATAAGGATATCTTGGTGAAAGTCCCTTACATTTTCCTACATTGGATGCTCGGTAACTAATGCTTTTTTACTTGATTGGAGTTCCTAATCTCTAATGGTGCAGCCAGGCCTCGCCTAACATGGTGGGGCCTGACTGTGGGGCTTAAGTTAATGTTTTTATTGGATATCCATGCGGTCCATCCGTTTTTCTGAATTATATTTAGGCATGATATCAGAAAGTTAAACAGATCCACAACTCAGGTGGATTTCCTGTGGCGACAAGTTTTAGGTCAAACTGATATATTTTTTTTCCTTTCATCTTGTGTACCTAATCAATAGGTTGGATGAAATATAAACATTGCGGTGGACCCGAGGAAGAATTTAATGGTGAGCATTCAATAATCATTGTTTCCTATACTGCAGTCCACTTGCGATTTGGATCTTCTTCAATTTTATTACCATGTCCTAAAATGAGCTATGAAAACTAATGGGGATATATGATAAATACAACAGGGCACACCTAATTAGATCCTTCTTCCTCCCTTCGAATGCTACCGACTTGTGCTTTATTGGGTGAGGCTGGGGCACACCTAATCCGCTCCTTATCTTGATTTCTAATGGAGTGGACTCTATGCGTTTCTACCATGATTTATGTATTTTATCCACACTGTTCATGCATTTTATCAGAAAATTTTAGGGCACGAGCCAGCATATCCAAATCTCAAGTGGACCACACCATATGAAACAGTGTGAACTAAATGTCTAAAGTTGAGAAATTCTTGAACCTCTCGACCGAAGTTTTGGATCAAGTTTGTATTTGTATTTTCTTTTATCCATGTTGGTTTGATCTCATGAATTTTGAAGTGGAAATCATTATTCCCACTATTTCCTTTTTTTTTTTGTTAGCTTGTTAGTACACCCACTGTCAGATCACACTTCACTGTTAGCCACCCCCACTAGGGAATCCATGCCAAGACCTCAGTGTTGAAACGAGGTATCTTTCACCTAATCTACCACTTAGCCATTGATCTGGGTGTATTCTCACTGTTTCCTGTGAAATGGTTCACCTTAGGGGCTGTTTGATTTTTAACTTCCCTGATAAATACAAGGAAATACATCCGTTTTACTTACTCCACTTTGTTTGAAATTAGCAGGGAATTACGTATGGAAAAGAGGTCCATACAATACCTTTTATTACTGATTTAAATATGAGGGCCCCACCATGATATATGTGAGTTATCCACACCATCCATCATTTTGCAAGAACCCAAAAATGAGGAAAATCAAAAGCTCAAGTGGACCACACCTTAGAGAACAATGATTATTAAGACGTCAGTGGTTGAAAGTTGTTTTCTCCCTAGGGCCCACATTGATGTTTATTTGTCATCCAACCTGTTCATAAGGTCACACAGTCATGGATAAAGGGAAAACAAAAATATCAGTTAGATCCAAAACTTTTGGAGTCCTGGAGAAGCTTTCAATGGTAGGAGTTCAATTTCCATTGTTTCCTGTACCGTGGTCTACTTGATCTTTGGATCTACCTCATTTTTTGGCGCATGCCATAAAATGAGTTGGCTAAAGGGATTGACGATGCGGATAAGACACACACATTATAGTTAGGAGTGCTATAAATGAAAGTCGGCTATAACGTTACCTTGGAAATCCAGCCAAAAATACATAGGTAAATAATTATTACCCATTTACCTTGAATTACCTGTGTTAAACTTTGTGAGGTCCAATGATTTATGTATTTTATCCGTCCATCCATTTTTTCAGATAATTTTATGGCTTTAGCCCAAAAATGAAGAATATACAATGCTCAAATGAACACACAGGAAATAGTTGAATTGGACTTTTACCTTTGAAAAGTTCTCGGGGGCCACCGAAGTTCTGGATCAAGTTTATATTTGTGTTTTCTGTTCATCCATGTCTATATGATCTTATGAACAGGTGGATGACAAATAAACAACACTGTGGGGCCTATCAAGGTTTCAACAGTGGAAATCATTATCCTCACTGTTTCTTGTGGTATGATCCACTTGATCTTTGGATATGCTTAAAATTTGAGTTCAACCCCTTAAATTAAATGGAAAAACGGATGGACTGCATGGATAGATCACATACATTCAAGGTGGGCCCAGATGAGTTTACTTGGTACGATAAGAGCCTAAGGAGTAACTCAGTGCGCTCAATCTGATTTCGGGCGCGCTGTGTTGGCTGAGGTCGGGGCGCACCTAATCCGTTCCTTCTTCACACTTTCTGATGGTACGGATTTGTGCTTTTTGGTGGAAACGGATTGGCTACTCCCCCTCCACCAGCCAATGACTGGTGGTCGGTGCTATGTGGGCCCATCATGATGTATGTGTTTCATCCATTCCGTCCATCTATTTTTATAGATTATTTCATGATATGACACCAAAACTGAGGTATATAAAATTTCAAGCGTACCACATTACAGGAAATAGTATTGAATGAACGCCGACCACTAAAATTTTGGAGGCCATAAAAGTTTTTGATCAAGCTGATATTTGTTGTTTCCCTTCGTCTGCGTTTGTATGACCTAATCAACAGATTGAATGTCAAATGAACATTACAGTGGGCCTTAGGAGGATTTTAATGGTGGATATCCAATCAACATTGTTTTCCTGTGGCGTGGTCCATCTGAGATTTATATCTCTCTCATTTTTGGCATGTAGCCATAAAATGATCTTTACAAATGGATGAACGGTATGGATGAAACACATACATCATGGTGGGGCCCACAGAGCGCCGACCACCAACAATGGGCTGGTGGCTGGGGGAGTAGCCAATCCGTGGTATTATTATACATCAAGGTAGGCCGGCAGTCAAGACCGCACCATGTGGGGGAGGGGGCTCTGGCACTTTCTAATGGTGCGGATTTGTGGTTTATGGCGTTAGAAAGACATCAAGGTGGGCCCACAGTCAAGACCCCACCATATGGTGGTACCTAATCCAATGCTTCTTCCCACTTTCCAATGCTACCTCATCCTTTCCTTCTTCGCACCTTCTTATGGGACGGATTTGTGTTCTTTGGCATTAGAAGTACGGACGCGGATTCCCCTGCGAACGCCTCTCGCAGGAAGTTCCTGCGCAAGGATGCTGGGTGAAGCCACCTGCAATGTATGTGAGAAATCAATTCCGTTAATCTGTTCAATGAGATCATTTTACGACGTCCCACCAAAAACGATATGGATACAAAACTCAAATGGGTCACATGAGAGGAAAAATTGAGGAAATAAATTTCTACCGTTGAAACCTTCCTGGGCTCCACCTTGATGTTTATATGCTAGCTAAATGTTTATAAGGTCATTCCCAATGGGATGAAGTGAAAAAATCAGAAATATAGCCTAGTACAAAAGTTTTATGGTCATAGGAATGCTTCAATTGTGTTAGCTGAATTTTCAGTATGTCCTCTTATGTGGCCCACTTGAGTGTTGGATACATCGAATCTTAGCTTGCACATCCTAAAATGAGCTCTAAAAACAGATGGATGGGGTAGATTTCTCACAAACACCTATGTGAACCCCACTCAGCATCTCCGCACAGCCTGGGGAAGGAAATCTGCGTCCTAAAATACATAAATGTGGAAACGGATTGGCTACTCCCCTGCCACCAGCCAATGGCTAGTGGTCGGTACTCTATGGGCCTCACCATGATGTATGTGTTTCATCCATGCCATCCATCTATTTTTCCATATCATTCCACAGCATGAGACCAAAAATGAGGTATATCCCAAACTCAAGTAGACCACATTACAGGAAAAAGTGTTGAATGAGCGTCGGCCATTAAAAACCTTTCAGGGGCATAAAAGTTTTGAATCAAGCTGATCTTTGTTTTTTCCCTTAATCTAAGTCTATTTGACCTAATCAATATATTGGATGTCAAATAAACAATACAGTGGGCCTTACGAGGATTTTAATAGTGGATATCCAATCACTATTGATATCCTATGGTGTGGTTCACCTTATATTTATATCCTTCTCATTCTCGGTTAAAGCTCTAAAATGATACGTAAAAATGGATGAAACACATACATCATGGTGAGCACCGACCAAATCCGTTTCCCATAAAGGTGGGCACACAGCCAAGAGTGCACCAAGTGGGGGTACTTATCCTCTCCTTCCGACTTTATAGTGTCACCTTATCTGTTCCTTCTTTCCATTTTTCTAATGGTACGGATTTGTAGATTTTGACGTTAGAAATACATCAAGGTGGGCGCACAGTCAAGACCGCACCTTGGAGGCTACCCAATCCGTTCCTTCTTCCTACTTTCTAATGGTACGGACCAGTGCTTTTCTCATTACTTCGTCGGTTCGTCCCCAGGACTTCTTACGCTCAACTCTCAGGGGCACTCGTAGATATCTACTCACACTTGTTACACGTCGTAGTAGGATTTTCCGGCCTATGTGTATTGTACCCAAGACCTCGTGTGGAGACTCCCCAGAGTCTACCACTGAGGTGTGGACTCGAACCTGTGGGACTGAAGTGATGTTACCAAGTTCTGTGGCCTCACCATAATGTATGTGCTGTATCCACACCGTTCATCCATTTGGAGATATCATTTTATACCATGATCCAAAGAACGAGGCAGATCCAAATCTGGAGTGGACCCCACCGTAGATAACAGTGAGAAGAGTGATGTGCACCGTTGAAATCCTCCTAATGTCCACCATAATGCTTATTTGAAATCTAACCTGTTCATGTGTTAACGCAGACATTAAATAAGGGAAAACACAAATATCAGCTTGATCAAAAGTTTTTGTTTCCTTTAGAGGTTTTTAACGGTAGGCGTTACTCTTCCCCACTGTTTTCTGTGGTGGGGTCCACTCGAGCTTTGGATGGGATGAACGGTGTGGATATAAAACAAACATCATGGTGGGGGTCACAGAACTTGGTGACGTCACTTCAATAGGATTGTCGCTACTCAACCTGTCAGTAGTTAATCTGCGTCCACCCGATGGATGCAGTAAGTCCAGTCTCGCTACTCAACCTGTCATTACTCCGCATTCCATTCAACCGAATCATATCCTCGTACACGTGTGCCAGGTCTAGTCTTAGCAGCGAAGCAAGCGGTGGAAAGTGCACTCGCACTCACTGAATTTTGCAATGCCTGCAGCACGATTCCCAGAAATAGGGGAAAGCTAGTGAGAGAGAGAGAGAGAGGAAGAGAGAGATGGCCCCCGACATGTTCGATCGGGGATCTGAGGCATTTTGGACGACCGTGGAGAAGGTGAAGGAGGCATTTTGGACGACCGTGGAGAAGCTGAAGGAGTACCTGAATCATCCTAAATTCATGCAGAAGATGAAGGAGTACCCAACGGATCCTGGATTCATGCAGAAGATAGATATTATTATAGATTTGATCCAGAGAAGCGACCCCAATTTCGCCAACGGGATAATGTTCAGAACCGGCACAGGTACGTTTCTCTGGTTGACCAAAATAACTCTAGCGCATTTTGTGTGATTTAAAAAAAAAAAAAATAAAGAAAAAGAAAAAGACACTGCAAAATCGAACTGACGAGATTTTTTTTTTTATTTTTTATTTTTATAACTATCTAATTTATATAGAATTTACGTTTCAATACTTTTTAAAAAAGCTAAGCTATATCAGGAATAATTGATATAATTATCGCTCCACTCAGTTCATTTGCATTTTTTAACTGCTCGGGTGGGAGCTGCTTGATTGGGCCTGACCATAATTTTATATAAGATCCATCTGACCACCAGGTGCATTACCTCATGTCAAACAAGTGCACAAAATTCATCCCCATCCGTGATTCAGATGTACCACATTATAGAAAACAGTGTACAGGACACTCAGCCTCATTCAATTTTAGATCTAGGCCAAACTGAAATTATAGGTGAACCATGGTGGGACTCATTAAAATTCTTGTCCTAGAGCATGGGTTGATTATTCCGAGAGACCCTTCTTGATTTTTACAATTATAGGCCACCTTCTTCTTCTTATTATTATTATTATTCTAGTCCTTGCAAGGCTTATTGGGATGTATTTGGTAAGATTCATTTTGGTCATTAGATATTTAATCTCATATTAGCCTAATAACAATAATAATAAGGTGGCCTATAATTCTGATGAGTTCCATGAAAAACCAGTTAAGAAAAAGACCTCCACTCTTGATTTTTATATGGGTCAACAATAATCATATAAAATCCACTCTGGCCATTAGATTCCATACAAAAATATAAGCATATGGCCTAAAATTTATACCCATCCATACTAATCAAAATAGTTTGGAAGGAAAGCATTACCATGTACATTGTTTCTAATCATGTGGTTCATTTGAATCATGGACGAAGTTGATTTTTGGTCCATTGGCCTAATATGGGGTAATAAACCTAGTGGTTGAGGTAGATTTTACATAGACATCACAGTGGAGCCCACTCGACACACCAATCCATTTGCTATGGAAAAGGAATTGCGTATTAATTAACTTTTTTTTTTTCCCTTTAAAATTCCAGGAAAAAAGAAGAAGCATGTTTTATTAGATTTTCCTCAACAAAATGAGTTGAAGTTACCGTTTTTTTAATTTTTAATTTTATTTATTTTTTATTTTTAATATAGAGTTAAAAACGGACTTTTGCTAACCATGGTTCTCAAATAATCTAATGCGGCTAGTAAGATACGTTTCGATTTCAAGAGTTTCTGGTTACGTGCACTGGTTTGGGTTTTTGGGTTAGAGGAGTTACAGGGTCCTGGCTATCTGAATCATTTGTTGAGACTTAATTAGGATTCTTGGACGAAATATCAGGGATCCAAACCGTTGATCCGAAAGGACCCACCCTTGAGAATGAATGCCTTGGAACTCTTCCAGACTGGAAGATTGTGGACTTTCATTTATTGGCATACAGGTAGATGGTTAAGGAGAAAACGCAAATAGTGTAACCATGCAAATAGTTACATGTTCACCAATGATTAGTTGGACCGAGTACAATGTACCAACATACGGTCTTTTTCGAGTATATAATGCCGAAAAAGAGAATATAATAGCTTGAGTGCATCAGAGAGTTTAGTGGTCGAACTTAGTATACAGGTGAAGGTTATCCAAACTATGGCCGAGGCTCACCAATGAATCTTTGATGAAGATGTCCCCGTTTCACTCCCAAAAGTTGAAAATGGCGTGAAGTGAAATTGGTGTTGTCCATGGGCCTACTAGACCTTCAACATTGTTTGACCCTGGGGCCCTCCGTGAATATATATTTGATCCACACCGTCCATTGGTTTAGGCTTTTGAAGTTAGGGCATGGACCAAAAAAATAGGTTAAATCCAACTTACTGGAGGCTCAAAGGAGAGTCTGGAGTAGGGTAAAATTTGTGTATTCCCCATCAAGGTTGGTGAGACATTCTAAACAGTTTAGATGGCTCCATACATGGATCAAACAAAGGATTCAATATCCCATGTGATTCTGGCACAGGCCCAACAAATAATCTCTCAAAGGCAAACACATTAAAGGGCGCCAGGCTCCATGCCCACTTCTCAGGGCATTTTCATCCCAAGAAAATGCACAAAGTCATAATAAGTCTTTTTATTTTTTATTTTTTATTTTTTATAATAATAATTTTAAAAGAAATGCTCTTTTGGATTCTAGCAGACCTCAAGTTTACTGGGAAAAAGTCCTCAGTGGACTTGGATTTCCTAGTGACCGGTGCTCCTAATTAGTAAATTAAAGCTCTATGGGACCCAACATGATGTGTGTGTTTTATGCATCCATTTTTTCCATGTCATTTTAGGCCATGATCCCAAAAATGAGGTAGATCGTAAGCTCAAGTGAACCACACCTAAGGAAATAATGGAGATTGAATGCCTACCGTCGAATACTTCTTGTGATCCACATAAGTTTTAGATCAAGCTGATTTTTGTGTTTTCCCTTCACCCAGGTTTTTGTGAGGTTATGAACAGGTTGGATAGTAAATAAACACAGCGGTGGACCCTAGTAAGGTTTCAACTGTGGATGTTCAATTCCTATTACTTCCTGTGGTGTGGTCCACTTGAACACTGGATCTGCCTCATTTTTTGAATCATGTAATAATATAAGCTGGAAAAATGAATAAAGAGCATGGATAAAACACATACATCATGGTCGGCAGAGCTTCTCCAGTCCCATGCACGTAGGGTTCACTACCGAATCCGAGTCCTTAGTACGCTTACGCAATCCGGCAATAGATGTGTCTACCAAGCATGGTAGGCATAAATTGTAATGTGTCCAGTTGGGTGTGACATCCAGCCCTTCCAGTAGATTGGTCTCACATGAAAATTTCCCTCTGAAAAGAAAGAATCAAGCCTTATACAGTTATCAGGTGGGCTACACAATAGAAAACAATTTCTAGCCATTGATAAATAACAAAAGACAAGTGTGGTCCACGTCATGATTGGATGTGGCTTATTTATTTATTTATTTATTATTTTTGTAAAAGGTGGTCTTCATGATGGGTTTAACCTATTGGATGGGTGGGATGTTGCAGCCACATGAAAGGTTGGAAGATATTCAATGGGTGGACAGTTGCTCATGGTCCAACCAGTTATACATGAGACCTTCTAAATTTTAATTTGGGTCCGCCTCTCTTTTTTTCTTTTTTTCTTTTTTCTGACTGGATTCTACACAGGTTTGTTACGTCTCATTATCACGTGGCTACTCGCGTCCAATCATGGCAGCGGGAGATCCGAATGTTCCAAGGAAATGATGGAAGAGATGCAAGAGAAGATGGAGAAAATGCATGAAGTAAAAGTAATTAATAACAACACGGATGAGATGCAAGAGAAGATAGAGAAAATGCATGAAGTAATTAATGGCAACATGGATGAGATGCAAAAGAAGATGGAGAAAATGCAGGAAGTAATTAATAACAACATGGATGAGATGCAAAAGAAGATGGAGAAAATGCAGCAAGTAATTAATAACAACATGGATGAGATGCAAAAGAAGATGGAGAAAATGGAGGAGACTAGGGTTCGTTCTCTCTTTTGGGTTCCTAGGGATACCGTGTCCCCCATAGCACAAGGTAGCAGATCGAGCGGCGTTGTGAAGTGGTTTAACGGCCAGAAGGGCTTCGGCTTCATAGTGCCGGATGACGGTGGGGAAGATCTGTTCGTCCATCAGTCCTCTATCAAATCTGACAGCTACCGCGGCCTCGCTGAGGGGGAAGCCGTTGAGTTCGAGATCGAGCAGGGCAACGATGGACGGACCAAGGCCGTCGATGTGAGTGGGCCCAACGGATCCTCCGTGCAAGGACGGAGGGGTGGAGGAGGCGGCGGCGGTGGTGGAGGTGGCCGCAGTGGTGAAGGTCGGGGAGGTGGGTACGGGTTCGAAGGTGGCAGCGGGTACGGTGGTGGTGGGTATGACTTCAACGGCGGTGGCAGAAGACGTAGAGGCAGAAAAGGCAAACGCGGTGGGAGGAATGGCGGTGGTGGTGGCTACGACGACAGTGGTGGCGGAGGCAGAACTTGTTACAACTGCGGTGAGCCGGGCCATATGGCAACAGACTGTTATCAGGGCAGCGGTGGCGGTGGTGGATTGTGTTATGACTGTGGGGATCAGGGACATTTTGCTAGGGAGTGCCCTAGCGGCTTGATGAAATGAAGTGGGTAGGTTTTTTTTTTTTTTTTTTTTTTTTTTTTTTTTTTTTTTTTTTTTTTTTTTTTAGCTCTTTCCTTTCAGATATTTTGAATTGGGTTTTGGTTTTTTGGGTTGTTGGTAGTGGAAATCTGACCATTGATGGAGGTGGGTCCGATTTTTCTCCTTTTCTTTTTCTACTGATATGTGTTTTTTGGACTTGTTTTGGCAGCAATCGTGCTTTGATGTGGAGGGAAGGAAAGGTTTGTTTTGTTTAGATATTGAAATCCACTCTCTCTCTCTCTCTCTCTCTCTCTCTCTCTCTCTCTCTCTCTCTCTCTCTCTCTCTCTCTCTCTCTCTCTCTCTCTCTCTCTCTCACTCCTTATATACATATATGGTTTTATTACTGGATTAGGGTTTTCTCTGGCTTAATTTTTTTTTTTTTTTTTTTTTTGAAAAAAAAAAGGGTTACATCAATTACCATAATAAGATAATACTCGAGCGGACTAAGCCATGTGAGTGTCCTGGGGGGAAATTTTCACTTAGAATCGATACGATGTGGGTCCTTTGATCTGGGTGGTGATTTCTTGGATGTCTGATACTTACCAAGGGCGTGCATGGAGTTACTTTTAGAAACTATAGAATTGATTATCAAAACATAAATGAGTTTGGTTTCCAATCAGAGAATGTTGTCTTAATGAAAGTGTAATTTATTTGTTTTGGGATTATATTTTCTTATTTATTAGACATTACTAAGTAACTTGTGCAGATTTGTTGCACTAGACTGAGTTACTTGTGCATGTTAAATTAGACCATAGGTTGTCCATTGATTTCTACTTTGTGGTCTACCTGATGAGTGGATCATCCCGAATTTTATTGCCGGGTGATCTTTATGATGGACCCTAAAGTTTACATGGTACGGATCTCTTGTACAAGTGGCATGTTGGCTGGAGAATCCGAATCCTCTATTTGTCACAAACAAGAATTTTCTGTTTGGATGCATTGTGATTGTGCTACATCATCACTGACTGATCTATGGAGGCAAACAGTGAATCCCTGTTCCAGACAAACAGAGGATCCAGACTCTTGGCTGGAAAGACAGCTGCATGACAAGTAATCATGTCTCAGCTTCTAACTGATTAGTTCTACAAAAAAATCAAGCAGGTCAACTCATTCGTGGACCATATCGATCTGTTGAATGTGAGCCATTGATTATTTTGATACTCTCCATTTTGTTCGACAATGCGGACACTTGATGCAGGGCGTGGATATTCCTGCCCACAACGCTCTCGATGATTACCAGTGTTTCTAGAGTGGTTTGATTGAATACATACGGCTTGCTATGACATTAAGCAATAAGAAACATCAAGGAATTTTTCCTTATTGTTTCGGCTATCTTTTAATGATCCAAAGCATTTTTTACAACGGACTTTATTATGGGTGAAAACGAACTGACCTAAGATAACTAATGCAATAGAGTAGCATTCCTGAGGAGATAGCCCGGGTCAGTTATAGTACAGACCTCCGCGACAGCTCGGCAACTTGGGCACTATTGGAAGCACAATTGCCACTAAGGTCTCATTTTTACGACCAACCAGCTATTATATGAATCCGAAGTACTTCCCAAGATAGGAGAGAACGAAGTCCCCTAGAAAGCATAACTGAAGGAGCTACGAGGACAAATCGATGACATCCGTTAGGCCTACCATGTATAAATTCCGACCTCCATTGAAGCCATGTTGGACGAGACCGAGCCTCCGTCCACTGATGATATCATGGGAGCCCAACTCCCACCCAAATTCCGAATGTCGCAGATCGCCCCATACTCTGGGTCCGGCGATCCAACCGAACATTTGGAATAATTCAGGCATGGATGCAACTGCACAGTGCATCGAGCACAATAATGTAGCTAGTCTTCTTCCTGACTATATTGGAAGTAGCACGAAAATAGTACCAACAATTGAAGCCGAAGTCTATAAGCTCATTCATGCCACTCAGCAAGACCTTCATCACTTAGTTTATTAGAGGGAAGGATAGGCAGAAATCGACAACTCATCTCCTCACTATCACCCAAAAGGAAGATGAACTGTTAAAAGATTATATCGTGCAGTTCAATCAGGAAGCAATGCAACTGAAGGGCTATTTAGATCAGATAGCTTTGGCCACTATGATAGTTGATCTCAGGGAAGGGAGATTTCTCTTCTCAATCGGCAAGAACCTTCCAACGACTTTAGCCAACCTCCTTAACCGAGTCCAGAAATACTCCAATGACAATGAGCTTTTCAGCTCGAAAAAGGCCACCCGAAGTGCCGGGAATTCGGCCAAGGACAAGAAACACAACGAGGAGGTGCAGCCACAAGCCGTCAACAATAAAAGAAGAAGAGACGAAGACTCGAGCAAGGATTATTGCCCGAACTAAAGGTCCGAAAGTAGATTTTATTCGTACACTCCCTTAAATACTACCCCTGAACAGGTCCTCATGAAAGTTCGTGACAAAAGGATCTTGATATGACCGAACAAGATGAAGAATGATATCGACAAACAAGACAAGAAAAAATACCATTATTTCCATCGTGACCATGGCCATGCTACCAATGATTGCTTCGACCTCAAGGAAGAGATTAGAGTCTCCATCCACAATGGGCACCTGCGGGAGTATGTCTTTAGTAGGAGGGAGGATTGACCAGATTAAAGGATCGAACAACAAAGTCACAGGAACGATAATGAAGTCACAGGTGAAATTCGCACTATATTTGGCGGGCATACTGGAGAAGGAGACTCTAGTAGAGCTCACAGAGCTCATGCCTGGAGCATTCCCCTAGAAGTTCGAAACATCACATCAACCTCACCAGTAAACCCCAAAAAGAGAAGAAAATGACCCCCGATGACCTGATGTTCACCAAAGAGGAGGTTCGCCGGGGTCCACCACTCACACGACAATTCCCTAGTGGTAACCATAACGGTGTCTAACATAAAGCGCACCGTATCTTGGTGGACACGAGAAACTTGGCTGACATCCTCTTTGCCATCGCCTTCGATAAGATGGGGATCGGGAAGTCCTGCCTCCGACCCATCCGGACTCCTCTGCTCGGATTCGCAGGAGAGAAAGTCACCTCCGACGGGAGTATACTACTTCCATTTATGGCAGGAGAGGGACAAAATCAAACCACCATGATGGTTGACTTCCTGGTGGTAGATTGCCCCTTTGTCTATAATGTCATCCTTGGTCGGCCATCTCTCAATGGCATGTGGGCGGCAATCTCGACTTACCACCTTGCGATGAAGTTCCCCATTGAACACAGCATCTGGCAAGTCAGGGGTGATTAGCACGAGGCTCGTCATTGCTATTCCACTACACTGAGAGCAGGTGCACGACATCTTACAGTGGTCGTCGCTGATTTCGATCCCTTGGAGGAGTCACTTGAGAGAGGATCCCTAGTGGAAGAATTGGTGATCGTTCCTCTTTGTGATATGACCCATCCTGAACAGTGCATGTCGGTTTATTGCTGACCCCGGGTCCGTGGGATGAAATCGTCAACCTTTTAAAGCAACATACCTATGTCTTTGCATGGTCCCACCAAGTATGCATAGCATCAAGCTAGAAGTTATGGTCCACATGCTAAACGTGGATCCTGAGTACCGACCAGTAAGACAGAAGCAGCGGACGTTTGACCCAAAACGGTATGCCATCATCGGTGAAGAGGTTGGGAAACTCCTTGAGGCCGGGTTTATCAAAGAAATCTATTACCCTAAATGGATTGCCAACGTCGTGGTGGTGAAGAAATCCAATGAAAAATGGTGGGTATTGATTACATGGATCTGAACAAGGCATACCCCAAGGATAGTTTCCCTCTCCCGAAGATCGACCAACTGGTCAATAATATGGCAGGACACGAGCTACTTAGCTTCATGGACGCCTACTCGGAATATAACCAGATCGCTATGCATTCAAGCGATTGACAAGCAGAAGACAACATTCATCACCGACAAGGGTCTCTACTACAATAAAGTCATGCCTTTTGCGCTGAAGAATGCTGAGGCCACATATCAGCGGTTTGTGAACGAAATGTTTGCTCGACAGATTGGGCACTTTATGGAGGTTTATGTTGATGATATGCTCGTCAAAATCATAAAAGCCACCGACCATGCAACCGATCTCAAAGAGATGTTCTCCATACTAAGAAAGTATCAGATGAAATTAAACCCGAGTAAGTGTGCCTTCCACATCAGTTTAGGAAAATTCATCTGTTTTTTGGTCAAACGGAGAGGGATCGAGGCAAATACCGACAAGATACAAGATCTATTTGGTATGAGTTTGCTTAGAACTACCAAGGAGATTCAATGCCTCACTGGTAGAGTCGTCGCTCTCAACAGGCTCGTCTTTAGAGCAACTGATAAGTGCCTTCCGTTCTTTCAACAACCGAAAGGTAAGGAAAAATCGATGTGGATAGATGACTGTGAGCAAGCCTTCTAACGACTTAAACAGTGCCTTATCTCGCTCCCTCTACTCTCAAAGCCTGAGCAAGGGTAGCCATTGCTTCTTTACTCGTCTACTTCACTCATCGCAGTGAGCTCAACCCTGATACAAGAAGTCGAAAGCAAGTAGTTTCTCATCTACTACATCAGCAATGCATTAGTCCCGGTCGAGGCTAAATATCCAGACATCGAGAAGCTCGTGCTTACCTTAATAATATTAGCACACTGCCTCTATTCTTACTTTCAGGCTCATACCATCATGGTCCCAACTAATCAACCCCTTCGTTAGGTACGCCAAAAGCATAAGGCCTCCGGAAGGCTAACAAAATGGGCGATCGAGCTCGGCGAGTTCTATACAAAGTATCGGCCTCGAATCTCTATAAAAGGCCAAGTAGTGGCCAACTTTATAGATGAGTTTAGAACATCAAACTCCCGAAACAATTTGAAGAGTGCTAGGATGAGGCCGAAGCCCACGTATGGACCCTCCACGTTGACGGGTCCTCTAACTCTATAGGTAGTGGGGCGGGGATCATTCTTGTTGCACCCGACCAAACCTGTACCCAATAATGTGACGGAATACGAGGCCTTCCTTGCTATACTCAGATTGGCAAAGGCAATGGCAGTCTAGATTCTGGAAGTCTACAATGATTCTCAGCTCATCGTCAACTAAATAACTGATAAATATCAAGCCAAGGGAGAGAAGATGATCACTTATCTCCAGAAAGTGAAAGAACTCCTCGTTCAATTCAGTAAATGCGAACTCAACTTAATCTCCTGGACTCAAAATTCTAGAGCAGATGTCCTAGCGAAGTTAGCGTTGGCCACTACCAACGACATCGCTAGATCAATTGCGATTGAGTTCTTGCCCAAGCCTAGTATCAATCAACTTAACCAAAAGCAGGTGCTTCCGGTTGTCTCCACTCTAAGCTAAATGGACCCGATCATTGATTATTACCTTCAGGAAAACAAGCTACCCGAGGATAAGTTAGTGGCCAGAAGAATTTGAAACAGAGCTGCCCGATATACTTTGATAGGGGACATCCTTTACAAAAAGGGGTTCTCTCTGCCATACCTAAGGTGCCTCCGACCCGAAGAGGCCAAGTACATCCTGAAGGAAACCCACGAGGGGATCTGTGACAACTTCTTTGGTGGTCGAACCCTCGCCCATAAGATCATTCGGCAGGGATATTACTGGGCCGACCATCGAAGAAGATGTCAGGCATTATGCCAAGAGATGCGACAAGTGCCAGCAATTCGTTACGATACCTCGACAACCATCTGAAGAGCCGACCCCCATGACTGGACCATGACCATTCTCCCAGTGGGAATTAATCGACATCATCGGCCCGCTACTAGTACGCAAGGGGCAGACTAAGTTCGTCGTCATTGTGCTATTTTACAAAGTGGGCCGAGGCTCATTGACCAAAATTACCAAACAAAAGATTACTAACTTTTTCTAGAAAAATATTATCTTCAGATATGGAGTCCCACATACCATCATCTCGGAAAACGGCAAGCAGTTCGATAATGCGGATTCTGAGGTATGTGTAAAGAGCTCGGGATTCGGAATGCCTATTCATCTCCTCGACACCCCTAGGCTAACGGGCAGTTTGAAGCTGTCAACAAGATCATAAAAAACCGTTATTAAATCAAAACTGAACTCCTTGGGAAATTATTGTTTTGTCGGCTGTTTTTCTACAATATAAGAACTTATGTAGTTCTTGGTAATCCAATCATCTAGACCGTTATTAAATCAGCACGATAACTCTCCTCTACTACTTTACGAATGCTGTAAGGAAGAGACTTCCCCAAATCGGGGGAAGAGAATCTCCTCCAAATCCCGACCACCTGAGCTGTAAGGTCGACCATAGGTACACTCAGTTGAAGGGAAATGAGCCTTTGGTGCTTGGCCTAATGTTATGTCTTGTTACGAGATGTCTTAAATCTGAGTCCTTTCGCAACTGGGATGCGGAAGGAGTTTCACGGATTTCGTGTCGCAAGTCCTTTGGCAACTGGGATGCGGAAAGGAGTTTCGCGGATTTTATGACGCAAGTCCTTTTGCAACTGGGATACGAAAGGGAAGTTGCCAAAACTATAAATTGGGGTCTCTAGCGCTATTATATTATGATTCCAAGACTTCCTAAAGGTATTCTAAAGGGTTCTAGGGTTATCAAAGGGTGTAGCAAGGGTGATATTCGAGGTTGTTCGAATCGGGTAAGTCCTTTCTCTTTGTAATTGATGCTTTCATAGTGGTGATCTGTCACTTTGTGCGGTGGTTTTTTCCCGTAAGGGTTTTCCATGTTAAATCTGTGTGTTCTCTTTTTTTGTGTGTGTGTTTGGTGCCATTGGATTGCTATCCTAGATCTAGATCTGTGTGATTCCGCAGGCCAAAAATCCCAATAAGTGGTATCAGAGCTTGAGTTCGGTTGGGGCACAGATCTGAATCTGAGGGATTAGTAATAATGGCGAGCGCCAGGTATGAGATTGAGAAGTACTCAGGGAAAAATAATTTTGAGTTATGGAAGATCAAGATGATGAGTTCCTTAATCAAACAAGGCGAAGATGGTGCTCTTGAGGAGCGGAAGTCCACTATGACTGATGATGATTGGAATACTCTTGATAAGAAGGCTTTATCATCGATCCGTTTATGTCTCACGGATGAGGTTCTCTACAACGTCATGAGGGAGAAAACTGTGGCTAAGTTATGGGCGAAGTTAGAGGATGTCTATGCGAAGAAATCCTCTGAAAATTGCTTACACTTGAAGAGGCAGTGGTATAACTTCAAGATGACAGAGGGTGGAGATCTGGAGGCTCACATCAGCAACTTTAAAAAATTGGTTTGCAAATTGCTGGATATGGAGGAAGTGATGAAATATGAAGAACAAGCATGTATGTTGCTGAATTCTCTCCCGGCGTCCTATGAGTCATTCAAGGATACTATGTGCAGCATGAATAAAACCGTGAGTGTCGACACTGTTATCTCAGCCCTTCAAGGGAAGGCTATGAGACAGCTAAACAACAACATGGGGACATCTTCTGATGCACTGTTTACGGTGGGTAGGAATTCTGAACAAGGTACAGGTTCTTCAGATTCTAGATCCAAATCCAAGGGCAAGGGCAAAGGAAAGGTAAAGTGCTGGAATTGTGGGAAGAAAGGACATGTGAAGAAGATTGTGAAAATCCTAAATCTAATAGGGAAGATTATGAGGCTTCATGCAGAGAGGCTAACATTGCCACGTTAGAAGAATCGAGTGAATGTGATGGTGATGTTTTGTCTGTGTCTTCGCTCAGACGGTCATACGATGATCGTAAGGACGAGTGGATGCTAGACACAGGGGCATCTTTTCACATGACTCCTCATCGAAGTTGGTTCACCAGCTACAGGGAGTGCGATGGTGGACAAGTGTTTATGGGCAATGGCTTTGCCTGTAATGTTGTGGTTGTTGGTACGGTGCACATCAGGATGTTTGATGGGGTGGAGCGTACCTTGACAGATGTGAGGCACGTTCCTGATTTGAAGCAGAATCTGATTTCTCTTGGTGTACTTAAGGCAAAAGGATGCAAGTACACATGTATTGATCGTGCTCTTAAAGTATCTAAGGGGGCACGAGTAATCATAAAAGTGCAACGACTCGATTATGTTTACAGGTTGATCAGGAGCACTTCAAAAGGTGGAGCTACAGTGGATGTAGCGGATTCCACCTCTGCACGTGTGTGGCATGATGGACATGGCCACATGAGCGGGCAGGGCAGGAAGGCTGAGATGTGCGGACAGGGAAACAGAGCAGGTGGAGCAGCCACCTGTGTGAAGAATCATACGACATGATCGTAGGATATCGGCGTGGTACATGGACGACTCTAATATCACAGAGGATTCATCTTTTATTTTGATGGCTCTAGGTGAGCCTAGTGCTGAGAAGTGGAAGGTGACTATGGGCAATGTGATGGATTCATTGTACCAGACTGACATATGAGAGCGGGTGGAGCTTCCAGTGGGCCGGTGAGCAGTTGGATGCAGGTGGACCTTTATGAGGATACAGTATAGATACAGGGCGAGGTTGGTAGCGAGGGGTTATTTTCAGAGAGAAGAGATCGACTTCTCAGAGATATTCGCGCCGACGGTATAGCAGGTATCTATCAGATCCGTGATTGGTGCTGGTTGGCCAATGTGATCTTGAGCTATGATGTGATGCAGAAATAAGAGAAGAGGTCAAGAAGCTACACGGTTGAAGATTGAAGACATGGTGGAGATTGTTACGAGATGTCTTAAATCTGAGTCCTTTCGCAACTGGGATGCGGAAAGGAGTTTCGCGGATTTCGTGTCGCAAGTCCTTTCGCAACTGGGACGCGGAAAGGAGTTTTGTGGATTTTGTGACGCAAGTCCTTTCACAACTGGGATACGAAAGGGAAGTTGCCAAAACTATAAATTGGGGTCCCTAAGGCTATTCTGTTATGATTCCAAGACTTCCTAAAGATATTCTAAAGGGTTATAGGGTTATCAAAGGGTGTAGCAAGGGTGAGATTCGAGGTTGTTCGAATCGGGTAAGTCCTTTCTCTTTGTAATTGATGCTTTCATAGTGGTGATCTGTCACTTTGTGCCGTGGTTTTTTCCCGCAAGGGTTTTCCACGTTAAATCTGTGTGTTCTCTTTTTTTGTGTGTGTGCTTGGTGCCATTGGATTGCTATACTAGATCTAGATCTGTGTGATTCTGCAGGCCAAAAATCCCAACATGTCTGTCATCTTAGATAGAACTATTAGTCTTACTACGTGCGACCTATCACTAGAAGCTCTAACCAATTATACTACAATATATCACCGGAATTCGAAGAAAATATATGAATAGTAAAAAATCCTCCTTTCATTGACAAAAATTTAATTACAAGAAAGAAAAGATATATAAAATGGTTACAAGTATAAGGGGGACGCGAGGCTAGTCTGCTCGGAGAGGGTGTTTGGCTTCAGGGGCAGGATCTTAAGGAGTTTCTTCCTCAAATTCACTCAGGTCGAGCTCAGGAAACTTCCCCTTGACATCTTCAAGGCATTTATCATAACCTTAGCTATAGTATACTCGCTCCTTCGAGGCTTTGTACTCCTCCACCGCCATCACCTTGATTGATAGGATAGACGCCTCCAGCTCAGCCAACTTAACAGCTGAATTAACCTCGACCTTGGCTAACTTGGCTGCCGAGCTAGCCTTCACCTCGGCCAGTTCGGCTAGAGCGGCCTTGGTCACTGCTTCAGCCTGCTCACCCCCCCCCCCCAACCTAACGGCCTATTTTGGGAAAGATGAGGGAAATGCGAAGGGGCATTATGGGAAGAGAAGGGAGTGGGTGTGCGTCTGTTTTTTTTTTTTTTAAAAAAAAAAAAAAAAGGATGGAGATATAGATGGAGGGGGGAAGAGAGAGGAGGTGCACGACGAAAATTGAGGTTTGAATATTCGAAAGGGGCATTATGGGAAGAGAAGGGAGTGGGGGTGCATAAAGATGAGGGAAATGCGAAGGGGCATTATGGGAAGAGAAGGGAGTGGGTGTGCGTGTGTTTTAAAAAAAAAAAAAAAAAAGAAAAAGAAAAAAAGGATGGAGATATAGACGGAGGGGGGAAGAGAGAGGGAGGTGCATGACGAAAATTGAGGTTTGAATATTCGAAAGGGGCATTATGGGAAGAGAAGGGAGTAGGGGTGCGTCTGTTAAAAAAAATAAATAAATAAATAAAAATAAAAATAAAAAAATTTTAAAAAGAAAAGATGGAGATATAGACGGAGGGAGGAAGAGAGAGGGAGGTGCACTACGAAAATTGAGGTTTGAATATTTGTAATAAATGAAAGAGGCCGGATCCGGTACAATGCATTGTAGGTTAATCTTAAATTACAACGCGGTATTTGGGGTCCACCATGATCTTTTCATAAAATCTAATCCGTTCATTGTGTGATTCAACATATTTTATGCTTATATATCCAAGAAATAAGACTGATAAAATAACCCATGTGGTCCCCGTTACTAGGAAAAGTTGGGATGTGGACCCTTACCATTAAAAACCCTTCAGATCGTGGTCCCCATAGTATTTTCCATCGGTCATCCAATCTATTAGGAAGATAAAACAAAAAATGATAAATGGAAATTCAAAAGATGATATTGTTACAAATGTCATATGATCCACATCAAGTGTTTTTATGTGTGTTTAGCACAGCTGGGGTTTCAATCGTCCTTACTTTTTCTTATTTCAAGGATAACACGATAGGAAAAATATGATGGACGGATAGGATTTTTCATAAACATCAATTTGGGCCCCGGACATTGGGTTGTAGTTTAAGCTTTAACCTATGGAGCTTTGCAGCGGATCCGGCCTTTGAATGAGACTTGAGTGAGAGAAATCAGAGAATGCAAGTGGAAGGTTTTCCATGGACGCGGATTAGATACTTAGAGGTTGAGTAGACAGTGACGTCACCAAGTTCTATGGCCCCACTATGATGTATGTATTGTATCCACACCGTCCATCCATTTTGAGATATCATTTTACGGCATGAGCCAATGAATGAGGCAGATAAAAAGCTGTAGTGAACCCCACCACAGAAAACAGTGGGGAGAGTGATTCCCACCGTTGAAACTATCCTAAGGCCCACCATAATGTTTATTTGAAATCCACCTGTTAAAAAGTTTAAAAAAACATTAAATAAGGGAAAACACAAATATCAGCTTGATCTAAAACTTTGGTGGCAATTAGAAGTTTTTAATGGTGGACATCACTGTCCCCACTGTTTTCTGTGCTGGGGTCCACTGAAGCTTTGGATTTAACTCATTCTTTGGATTTTGCCTTAAAATGATCTCTCCAAATGGATGGAAGGTGTGGATACAAAACATACATCATGGTGGGGCCTACGAAAGTTGGTGACGTCACTTCAGTAGCAAGTCTCGCGCAACTCAACTTGTCAATAGCTAATCCGCGCCCGTTTTCCATTGGCGAGTGGACAATCGTGCGGAGGTATAGGTTTCGTCGTGCTATAGGTCCATTCCCATTGGTTTATCGTTGATGAGGCCCACTTTGGTTTGTTTGCAGATGATCTGGACCATTGGTGGGTGAAAGGGGGACAATCCAGTCATGTGATTTGCCTTTAGATGTTAGGAGATTGAATATTTTGGTCAAGCTATTGTTTGCGACAACTTTTGTGTCGTCGTAAAGAACTTTTTTTTTTACAACACCTAATTTGTCACAAAAAGTGGCTATTAGCGACAACTGGTTAAGCTCGTTGTGAAAAATTCATGCGACAAGTTTTCGCGACAAGTTTTGCGATGACAATTGAAGCTCGTCGCAAAAAAGTTAACTATTAGCGACGATTTAAATTGTCATCGTAAATAATCTATTTTTACGACGACTTGAAATGTCATTGTAAAAAATTGACTTTTTGCGATGAAATTAGACTCGTCGCTAAAAAAATCGTTGTAAAAAGTCTAATTTGTTGTAGTGTGGATTTTCAGAGCTTCTCACTCCTCCCCAGATTTCTCTAAAGCCTCTCGGAAGGCTCCGACCTCAGCTCTCTTTTCTTGGAGCGCCACCTCTACCTATCAGCACTCTTCGGCCACTCTTATTACTGCTCTGCGAGTAGAGAGGAGAGCGAGGGTGAGCTAAACAGAGAAGAATATGTTAGAAAATGTCAACAGTTCATGAATGGACATGTAAGGCCAAGGATAGGAAGACTACCTTGTAGCATTACGCGGTGACGTCCCCCAGAAGAGTCACTAGATGAGTATTCACCATTTTGATGATATGCTCCTCTGGGGCATGCCTAGCCGCCTATGTAGCCAGGTTGTTCATATAATACCCAGGAGGTAGAGGAGCTGACCTCTCAGCCTCATTAGCTTGTTGGCCCGAGGTATCACCCTCTTCGGCCTGAGCCTGGGTGGTCGGGGGTTGAGGCTCCTCAACAGGAAGAGCCTCCTGGGCCAGGGGAGTTTCTTCCAAATCTACCACCTCTACAGCTGCTGTCTAAGGAGGGATACTTGGAGCAGAGGCGCCTTGAGCCCCTTTATTCGTGCTGATCGAGACCGACCGCTCCACCGCTGGCCCTTCAGCAACATGATCCGACCTTACCTCTGTAGCTGTGGAGGCCAGACCTCGTCCGCTTTACTGTGGCACAACAACCATGTTCTTTATGGACGGCTTCTTCTGGTCCAACTTGGCCTTAGAAGGGGGTCGAGCTCTCTTTGTAGGGTGGGGGAGATCAGCCATTTTTGCATAGCAAGACACTTCTGATTTAAAAATTGTGCTCCAATTGCAACCTTTAAGGAGGCTCTACAACCTATAGTCTACTTGATGGAACGGGTCAGAAGAGTTCAGATTGCTGAAGGAGGTTGGGTGTGATCAACTTTGCTCTAGGCCCTGTTTGCAGCACTCGTCAGCTTCACTCGGTTCACCTAACAGAGTTGAAGATCAGAGTGAAGGGGATGCGTCCGAAGAAAACCTACAAAAGAAACCACTATGGTGAGGAAGTACGATCACAAAAACTATAGGAAATTATAAGTTTGTTGCTCAACAATGTCCAACTTAAAGTGCTGAATTTGGTGGGGACCCATGACCGTAGTCCGACTATGTCAGCAACCGAGGCTTCCCATTCTCCAGAAGCCCAGAACTACTTGTCCTTCCAATTTTTTCTTGGAGGATGAATTGCCAGTGATAAGGGTTGCCTGGCCCTTGTTCGTCCACGCCGAGAAGTAATACCAGCTCAAATGTTTGGGATTGGCCTTTAGTTGGTACAAGTATAAAAATTCATCGGTTGTCAGCTTTATGCTTCCTAGCTGAAACCAGAGGATGTAAGTTCCCAGCAGAGCTCTCCAGGCATTAGGGATGATTTGGTCAGGAGCGAACCTCAAGCGGGATGTGACCTCCCACATAATGCGATGGAAGGGGAGGCGAAAGCCACATTGCAAGGCGACCAGGTAAATGGCCACCTTGCTCTCGTGAGGATCTCCTGGGACTTCGTCGGGTTCGAGAGCCCGTAGCATCACGATATCCGGTATCTGATATTTCGACCTAATCCGATCTAGGTCGGTCCATCTCAACCTCAACCCAGAAGGGCCAACAGGTGCGAGCTACTTAACAGATGATCGAGCCGATGCCCTCTCTGCTGGAGCAGACTCCATCGCCCAGCTATAACTTATCGGTATTGGGGATAGAGGATCAAAGGGCGCCCCTAACCAAGAATCAACATTCTCTGGCTCAGAGTCTCCCTGGAAAGCCCTAACCTCAGGTCGTTTGTCCGAAATTTCGGACATATCGGGATAAGAAGTGAAGAAAAAAGAAGAAACGCAAGAGAAGGAAGAAAATAGTGTGCCAGAGCAAGGTTTCCAACTTATTGGAAATCACTTAGTCTGGGAAGTCTAGAGAGGCAGCACTAGAAGCAGAGGCAAATGGCTAGGGTTATTGAGTTTACACTCCTTTTTATAGGAGTTGTCGGCCATAGGCATCAATTACTCACATTAAATACCGCAACCAAGGAGACGCCACAGCCATGTGTCCCTTCCACGTGGTAGCTTCCCATTCGAAGGACTACTCAACTTCCCAGACTACGATGCGTGTCCACACCCTATACGTCGAGAGCCGAAGAGACATTGTACCAGTGCACGTCTCCTCGAGTGCACCGGTGGTTATTATTATGGATCCTCCTCAATCTTCGCGCCTCCCGTCCCTCTCTCTCCTAGGCGAACAACATTGAATGAATCAGTTCGTGCCGACTTCCCAAGCTTGTAAAGTAAGCTTGTAAGTAGGGGACCTACTATTATGAGTAAAAACGGATTGAGCTGAGACAACGTAATGCAATAGTGGAGCATTCCTGAGGAGATAGCCCGGGTCATATAACTAAGCATGACCTCCACGACAGCTTGGTGACCTGGGTGCTATCAGAAGCACAATTGCCACCGAGATCTCATTTTTACAAACAATCGGCTATTATATGGATCAGTTTGACCTACTTGTCCAGAGTAGGCTCGACCCCAACCGAACACCCAACTTTGGAACGGTCAACCTCAGGATGGCATCTGATAAAAGACTAAGAGCTCGACCTCGACTGGTCGAGGTCGGTTACCTACTTCGGTATTCTTGGATTTCGACCACTCAACCTTATCGTAAGGGCTGTTTTGAGATATCAGCAAAGGATCTCGGGAGATAATCGTAATGAGTGCTATCCTGTAGGGAGTTTTCTATCTATGTGACCCGCGCCAAAACTATAAATAGGGGTGATCAATCTATAGAAGAAGTAACACACTAAAACCCTAATTCTAGGCCCAAATCCCTTGTTCTAACTTAGGCATCGGATGGTCCCCATTGCCATTTTCATTTTATTCTTGCAAGCATCAGAATCTCCTCCAAGGAACGACCAGATTCCATCATCAACAGACTTCAATATTGATGACGATATCTAGAAAAAAAATATTATTATTAAACTCGGCTGGAATATTTCAACTCTTTGATGATTTGGCCCTTTTCTTTGAGATATATATATATATATATATCTTGTCTTTAGAGTTATGGGTCGAAACCTCTTACATTCATAGTATTTTCATCCAATTGCTTACCTTTTGGATGGTTAGTTAAAGAACCACCGGCTGCTGGTACTCTTCCATACGGTTTGAAGATTCCACGTTTCCTCATTTTACCCCGTCAAAGTATCAAATAACACTCCCAAAGTCAGATTTATATATAGAGTGTGCTATGTGTGCAATTTCTAAGTGCTCCCGGATCATGCAATATAAATAACACCCTCACGTACGGTCAGATTTAACAACATGTCTAGTCCACTTCCACGGTGAGATTTAATTGTACATGTGGGGTTTACCGTTGAAACAGTTGGGCCCACCATTATATTTCTGACAGATCCATGCCGTCCATCAATTTTGCAAGATTAGTTTAGGCCTTGAGCAAAAAATGAGAGAGATAAGTGGGCCAAGCAGGATTAAACAGTGGGTATTGTATGCCCACCGCTGAAACAGTCTAGGCCTTCCGCAATGTTTGGAAGAAATTGAACCTGTTCACCAGTTTTATCAGCTCAATTTATGGGGTGAGACTAACGATGAGGCATATCTAAAATCAAGAGGGCCAGACTGATGGGTTTTTTTTTTGACCTATCGTCCTTTCGCAATTGGGATGCGCAAGTCCTTTCGTAACTGGGATGCGCAAAGTCCTTTCGCAACTGGGATGCGCAAGTCCTTTCATAACTAAGATGCAAAAAGGAGTTTCCTAAAACTATAAAAAAGGGGTCCCTAGGGTTTTTCTAGGGTATGTTGTGTTGATGAGAAAAACACAAGAGGGCTATCAAAAGTGAGAGAGAGGGGGAGAAAGAGAGAGAGGAAGCTTGTAGAAGGGAGGTTATGCTCGTGGAGGTGATTTACAGTGCAGTCTATATCTCAGCGCTCCTAAGTCGTCGTAATCGGTGAGATCTCTCTGGTTTTCTTTATTCTTTGATTGTTAATCCACTCATGCGTGAGTGAAGAAGGTTGTAAACGTTTTACTTCATAGTGGATTGTTGATCTGGATGAGGTCCCGTGGTTTTTACCTCTTTGAGGGTTTTCCACGTAAAATTCTTTTGTGTGGTGTGTGATTGATGCATTGATTATTTTCATTGCTTTATTATCCATAATTCTGGTTTGTTCTGGAGGGATAGATCCTAAGGTTTTGTGCAAGGCCCCCAACAAAGTGGTATCAGAGCTAAGTTCATTGAACAGGTAGGATCGGTTTTGAATTATGGAAGGTGGCTCAAGGATGATCAGCCTCAATGGTTCTAACTGGACCATATGGAAGGCTAAGATGGAGGACTTGCTTTATTGCAAGGACCTATATTCTCCAATTTTAGGCATATCAGCAAAATCTAAGGATATGACTGATGATGATTGGAAGAAGACGGACCGAAAGGTGGTGGAGTTTATTAGACAATAGTTGGATGATTCGGTGTTCCACCATATGTCTACAGAAACCTCAGCCGCTAGCCTATGGTTGAAATTATAAGGGCTGTATGAGAGGAAGACGGCCGGTAATAAGATTTTTCTGATAAGGTGACTTGTGAATCTCAAATTCAAAGATGGTGGTTCTGTGGCCGAGCACATGAATGAGGTCAGCAATATAGTGAACCAACTCATCTCTATAAAGATGGTCCTGGATGATGAATTGCAGGCTTTACTATTGCTTAGTTCATTGCTTGATAGTTGGGAGACATTGGTGGTGTCTCTAAGTAACTCCGCGCCAGACAGAAAGATATCCATGGAACAGGTGACTAACTGTCTCTTTAATGAAGAGATAAGGAGGAAGTCTCAGGGGTCTACTCAGCAAGAGGCTCTTGTGACACAGTAACGGGGGAGAGGAAAGAACAGGAAGGGCGGAAAGGCCCGAGATAAATCAAGAGACAAGTAGAGTAATAGAAAAGATGTTGAATACTGGAATTGTGGCAAGAAGGGCCACTAAAAGCATGAATGTCGTGATAAGAAAAATGACAAGAAAGGAAAAGGGAAGGAAGATGAATCAGATTCCACTGGCGACATTGTAGTTATTCTTTCTGTAGATTATGACGTATGTCTCACAGCTTCGAGTCTGGACACCGACTGGGTGGTTGACTCGGGAGCTTCTTTTATGCGACTCCACATAGGGACTCCTTCACAAGCTACAAGTCAGGTGACTATGGGACTGTGAAGATGGAAAATTCTGGCGTATCAAAAATCATGGGAGTCGGTGATATTTGTATGAAAACTGATGTAGGCTGCACATTAGTTCTCAGGGATGTGAGGCATATCCCAGACCTTCGCCTCAACTTGATGTCGACAGGAAGGCTGGATGATGATAGCTATGAAAGCCGGTTTGCTGGTGGGCAATGGAAGCTCATCAAGGGTTCGTCGATCGTGGCCAGAGGGAAGAAGTGTTGCACCCTTTACAAGACAAGTGTCAGTATGTACAAGGGTGGATTGAACGCAGCGGAAGATTCAGCTATTGACATGTGACACAGGCGTCTAGGCCACATGAGTGAAAAATGGCTTCAGGTACTAGCAAAGAAGCGACTCCTTTCAGACATGACAGGTACACCTCTCAAAACCTGTCTTGATTGTTTATCAGGGAAACAACATAGAGTTTCATTTGTTAAAACTGCTTCTCATGTTAATAAAGTGCATGCATTAGATTTGGTTTATTCTGATATCTATGGTCCTATGAGGACAAAAACCTTGGGTGGGGCATTGTATTTTGTTACTTTTATAGATGATGCATCTAGGAGGGTTTGGGCTTATGCTTTGAAATCCAAGGACGAGGTCTTTGGTGTGTTTAAATTGTTTCATGCTATGGTCGAGAGAGAGACAGGTAGACCATTAAAGTGCATCCGCACAATGGTGGTGAATATATTAGCGACTTTCACGAGTACTGCAAGTCCCTGGGTATACGGCATGAACAGACGGTTCCCAAGACCCCCCAGCATAATGGTGTAGCTGAGCGAATGAATCGCACCATTGTTGAGAGAATCAGATGCATGTTATCCCATGCGAAATTGCCCAAGACGTTCTGGGGAGAAGCAATGCACACGGCGGTGTATTTGATAAACAGGTCTCCATCAGCCCCATTGAATGGAGAAGTACTTGAGAAGGTGTAGACTGGACAGGATTCATCGTACAATCATATCAAGGTGTTTGGATGCAGGGCATCCGTTCACATACCAAAGGGCGAGAGGTCCAAGCTCGATATGAAGATCAGACTGTGTGTGTTCTTGGGGTACGGTGATGAAAAGTTCGGTTATAGATTGTGGGATCCGACCGAGAGAAAGCTCGTCAGGAGCAGAGATGTGGTTTTCTTTGAAGATCAGTGTATAGAAGACATTGGTAAGTCAGAGAAGAATCAGCCTAGTTTAGGTGAGCTAGAGGACACGGATCCGATTATTCCTCCCGTGGTGCCTAATGACGGGGGAGTACAGCAAGGTGCAGAGGACGGGGGAGTTCCTTCAGAAGATGAACTAGGGGAGCAGCCCCGCATTGATCCACCTGTTGAGCCACAGGTGAGAAAGTCATCTAGGGATAGACAGCCGTCCAAGAGGTACTCGCGACATGAGTACATTATGCTGACTGATGTGGGAGAGCCAGAAGATTATTCTGAGGCCCTAGCCGACGGCATAAGGGGGAGTGGTTGAAAGCTATGCAAGAGGAGATGAAATCCTTTCATAAGAACCACACCTATGACATGGTGAAACTGCCTAAGGGCAAGAAAGCCTTGAGCAACATGTGGGTGTTCAGAAAGAAGGTTGAGCAGAAGAATTCATAGACAAGGTTCATGGCTAGACTTGTGGTGAAAGGGTTTGGTCAGAGGAAAGGCATAGACTTCGAGGAGATATTCTCACCAGTGGTGAAGATGACATCCATACGGATGTTGCTTGGGTTGGCGGCTAGCAAGGATCTGGAAATAGAGCAGTTAGATGTTAAAATTGCCTTTCTCCATGGTGACCTAGAAGAAGAGATCTACATGCACCAACCAGAGGGGTTCGAAATTAAGGGTGAGGAGCATATGGTGTGTAGGCTGAGGAAGAGTTTGTATGGGCTGAAACAAGCTCCACGGCAATGGTACAAGAAGTTCGACTCGTTTATGTTACAACATGGGTATGACAGAAAGGAGTCGGACCACTGTGTGTTCACGCGCAAGTTCTCAGATGGTGATTTCTTAATTTTACTATTATACGTTGATAACATGCTCATCATGGGAAAAGACATCAAAAAGATCGACAGGCTGAAACAGGAGTTGGGCAAATCTTTTGCGATGAAAGACTTGGGCCCAGTTAGACAGATCCTAGGAATGGAGATAACCCGTGACAGAAGCAGCAGGAAGCTTTGGCTGTCACAAGAGCGGTATATTGAGAAAGTCCTAGAGCGGTTCAATATGAATGTAGCGAAGCCGGTCAGTATTCCACTAGATGGTCACTTCAGATTGAGCGACAGACAGTGTCCCAAGAAGAAGGCAGAGGTGGAAGAAATGCAGAAGATACCCTACGCGTCAGCGGTAGGAAGTTTGATGTATGCTATGGTATCTACACGCCCAGACATAGCATATGCGGTTGGTGTTGTCAGCCGGTATCTTGTCAATCCTAGAAAAGAACATTAGGCAGCAGTGAAGTGGATACTGCGGTATTTAAGAGGCTCATCCAGGTTGAGCCTATGCTATGGTGACGGTAAACCTGTGTTAGTGGGCTACACAAATGCAGATATGACAGGTGACATAGACTCCAGGAAGTCTACATCGGGGTTCATGTCACGTTTGAAAGGGGAGCGGTTTCTTGGCAGAGCAAGCTACAGAAGGTCGTAGCATTGTCAACTGCAGAGGCCGAGTACATTGCAGTTACAGAGGCATGTAAAGAGATGCTTTGGATGAAGAGGTTTCTACAGGAACTTAGCCTGAAGAAGGAGGAGCACGTGGTCTATTGCGATAGTCAGAGTGTTATACACTTGAGCAAAAATCCAAGTCAGCATTCCAAGTCAAAG
The DNA here is from genome assembly GCA_021015155.1 of Magnolia officinalis. Taxonomy (NCBI): domain Eukaryota; kingdom Viridiplantae; phylum Streptophyta; class Magnoliopsida; order Magnoliales; family Magnoliaceae; genus Magnolia; species Magnolia officinalis. The sequence continues at coordinate 1,163,327 of JAJHSJ010000017.1, read as the reverse complement.
CACATAGAGATTCAGTATCACTGGATCAGGGATACTTTGGAACAGAAGGTGTTACAGCTTGAGAAGGTCCACACGGATGATAATGGGTCAGATATGATGACCAAGGCCTTGCTCAAGGGCAAGTTTGGGGTTTGTAGAAACCTGGTTGGCTTAAAGAAGGTGAATCCCTCTTGGGTCAAAAAGAGGGAGATTTAATGAGTTTTTTGGACTTATCGTCCTTTCGCAACTGGGATGCGCAAGTCCTTTTGCAACTGGGATGCGCAAAGTCCTTTCGCAACTGGGATGCGCAAGTCCTTTCGCAACTAGGATGCGGAAAGGTGTTTCCTAAAACTATAAAAAAGGGTCCCTAGGGTTTTTCTAGGGTATGTTGTGTTGATGAGAAAAATACAAGAAGGCTATTAAAGGTGAGAGAAAGGGGGAGAAAGGGAGAGAGGAAGCTTGTAGAAGGGAGGTTATGCTTGTGGAGGTGATCTACGGTGCAGTCTATATCTCAGCGCTCCTACGTCCTCATAATCGGGGAGATCTCTCTGGTTTTCTTTATTCTTTCATTGTTCATCCACTCATGCGTGAGTGAAGAAGGTTGTAAACGTTTTACTTCATAGTGGATTGTTGATCTGGACGAGGTCCCGTCGTTTTTACCTCTTTGAGGGTTTTCCACGTGAAATTCTTTTGTGTGGTGTGTGATTGATGTATTGATTATTTTCATTGCTTTATTATCCATAATTCTGGTTTGTTCTGGAGGGCTAGATCCTAAGGTTTTGTGCAAGGCCCCCAACACAAACTCCAGACTCGAGTTTTGTCAGCTCAGTTTAAGACGTGAGCCTAAAGATGAGGCATATCCAAAATTAAGAGGCGTGAGCCTAAAGATGAGGCATATCCAAAATTAAGAGGGCCAGACCGCAAGAAACACTGGCATTGGAATAGTTGCAATAGGATCCAAAATTCAAGTGAGTCACATACCTTGAAATTGAGAGGGTTGTTGAAATCCACCCCATATATCCACCAGTTTCATCAGATGATTTTATAAGGTGGGCCTAATATAAGGCAGACCCAATACTCAAGTGGGCCACAGCTTGAAATAGTGGATGCCATTAAAACAGTTGTGGGGCTCACTGCCATGTTTTGAGAAATCTATCTCATCCACCAGTTTAGCTAGGTTATTTTAGGGGGTGGACCAAAAATTGAGGCAGATCCAAGTGAATATTTAATACCCACCATTAAAACAGTCTCTCTAATTTCTATTCATAGCTGCTGAAAAAGTCATGGGTCCCACTGTGATGTGTTTTGAGAAATCTATCCCATTCACCAATTTCACTGGATGATTTAAGGGGTGGTCCAAAAAATGAGGTAAATCCAAAACTCAAGTGGGCCACACAGCTTGAAGCAATGGCTATTTAATGCCCACCATTGAAATAGTCTCTCTGGTTTTCATTCATGGCCGTTGAAACGTCATAGGCCCACCTTGATATTTTTTGAGAAATCCACTACTACCAGTTTTGCTGGATGATTTTAAGGTTGGGCCCAAAAATAAGGTAGATCCAAAACTCAAGTGGACAAAATGGCTTGAAATGCCCATTGTTGAAACATTTATATGATAGTGTGGGCCACAAAAGTTTTGGATCACGCTACTATTGTGTTTTCAGTTCATCCCAATGGGAATGACCTTATTACTTGCTTAGATGGCATATAAACAACATGGTGGGCCCTGGGAAGGTTTCGAGGACATTCTATCGCAATTGTTTCCTTCCCTGTTTGAGTACTTCAGTTTTGGATCTATCTCATCTTTAGACCAACATCCTAACATGAGCTAAAATAACTGATGGACAAGAAAGATTTCTTAAAAACATCACGGTGGACCCTACTTACCTCAAGGGTCAAGCCATGACGAGGAGGTGCCTTAAAAGTAGTGAGGTCATTTTCGCCAATACAAAAATACAAAAGTCAAACTGTATAAAAGACTAACTGCAGGTTGTCACCTGAGTAATGGTACAAAAGCTGGTCTATTCTATAAAAATAGTTTAGACGTAAGAATGTTTTTAATGTATAACCTAAAAGAGTGTGGTAATATGGAAAAATCGCATTCAATAAACTAATGTCTGCAATATTAATTAACGTACATCCACGATTTCAAAGTCGCTCATCACCACATGAGCGCACTGCTCCATAATCAAACATCTGCTTTCACGAAAGCAAAAGTAACTTCCTTTTGCTTTATTAATTAATTTATTTAGAAATTCTCAGGTCTTGATGCTTCAGGTCATCAATTGTGTGTCGATCGTTCAAGTGAACTCATGATTAAGTGTTCCAAACTGCTAAATGAATCATATTCGTCTTAGACAGGGGATTCATATGATGGTTTTTTTTTACCTGTCGTCCTTTCGCAACTGGGATGCGCAGGTCCTTTCACAACTAGGATGCGCAAAGTCCTTTCGCAACTGGGATGCTCAAGTCCTTTCGCAACTAGGATGCGGAAAGGAGTTTCCTAAAACTATAAAAAAGGGTCCCTAGGGTTTTTCTAGGGATGTTGTGTTGATGAGAAAAACACAAGAGGGCTATCAAAGGTGAGAGAGAGGGGGAGAAAGAGAGAGAGGAAGCTTGTAGAAGGGAGGTTATGCTGGTGGAGGTGATCTACGGTGCAGTCTATATCTCAGCGCTCCTACGTCCTCGTAATCGGTGAGATCTCTTTGGTTTTCTTTATTCTTTCATTGTTCATCCACTCCTGCGTGAGTGAAGAAGGTTGTAAACGTTTTACTTCATAGTGGATTGTTGATCTGGACGAGGTCCCGTGGTTTTTACCTCCTTGAGGGTTTTCCACGTAAAAATCTCTTGTGTGGTGTGTGATTGATGCATTGATTGTTTTCATTGCTTTATTATCCATAATTCTGGTTTGTTCTGGAGGGCTAGATCCTAAGTTTTTGTGTAAGGCCCCCAACAAAGTGGTATCAGATCTAAGTTCATTGAACGGGTAGGATCGGTTTTGAATTATGGAAGGTGGCTCAAGGATGATCAGCCTCAATGGTTCTAACTGGACCATATGGAAGGCTAAGATGGAGGACTTGCTTTATTGCAAGGACCTATATTCTCCAATTTTAGGCATATCAGCAAAATCCAAGGATATGACTGATGATGATTGGAAGAAGACGGATCGAAAGGCGGTGGGGTTTATTAGACAATGGTTGGATGATTCTGTGTTCCACCATGTGTCTACAGAAACCTCAGCCGCTAGCCTATGGCTGAAATTACAAGGGTTGTATGAGAGGAAGACAGCCGGTAATAAGATTTTTCTGATAAGGCGACTTGTGAATCTCAAATTCAAAGATGGTGGTTCTGTGGCGAGCACATGAATGAGGTCAGCAATATAGTGAACCAAGTCACCTCTATGAGATGGTCCTGGATGATGAATTGCAGGCTTTACTATTCTTTGCTTAGTCATTGCCTGACAGTTGGGAGACATGGTGGTGTCTCTAAGTAACTCCGCGCCAGACGGAAAGATATCCATGGAACAAGTGACTAGCTGTCTCTTCAATGAAGAGACAAGGAGGAAGTCTCAGGGGTCTACTCGGCAAGAGCTCTTGTGACACAGGACGGGGGAGAGAGAACAGGAAGGGAAGAAGGCCCGAGATAAATCAAGAGGCAAGTCGAGTAACAGAAAAGATGTTGATCATGGCAAGAGGCTGCTGTGGTGAGAAACAGAGGAGTAGTGAGAAGAAGGAAAAAAGAGGAACAGATTAAGGAAAAAGAAAGAAGATAACAGCATGCTCGATTCGCGTAAAAAACGATAGAACGGGAAGGAAGATAAATCAGATTCCACTGCGGTCGCTTAAATGGCGACGTTGTAGTTATTCTTTCAACAGATCATAACGTATGTCTCACGGCTATGAGTCAGGACACCGACTGGGTGATAGACTCGGGAGCTTCCTTTCATGCAACTCCACACAGGGACTTCTTCACAAGCTACAAGTCAGGTGACTGTGGGACTGTGAGGATGGAAAATTCTGGTGTATCGAAGATCGTGGGAGTTGGTGATATTTGTGTGAAGACCGATGTGGGCTGCACATTGGTTCTCAGGAATGTGAGGCATATCCCAGACCTTCGCCTCAACTTGATGTCGACGGAAAGGTGGGATGATGATGGCTATGAAAGCCGGTTTGTTGGTGGGCGATGGAAGCTCATTAAGGGTTCATTGATCGTGGCAAGAGGAAAGAAGTGTTGCACCCTTTACAAGGCAAGTGTCAGTATGTGCAAGGGTGGGTTGAACGCAGCGAAAGATTCAGTTATTGGCATGTGGCACAGGCGTCTAGGCCACATGAGTGAAAAAGGGCTTCAGGTACTAGCAAAGAAGCGGCTCCTTCCAGACGTGACAGGTACACCTCTTAAAACCTGTCTTGATTGTTTATCAGGGAAACAACATAGAGTTTCATTTGTTAAAACTACTTCTCATGTTAATAATGTGCATGCATTAGATTTGGTTTATTCTGATGTTTGTGGTCCTATGAGGACAAAAACCTTGGGTGGGGCATTATATTTTGTTACTTTTATAGATGATGCATCTAGGAGGGTTTGGGCTTATGCTTTGAAATCCAAGGACGAGGTTTTTTGTGTGTTTAAATTGTTTCATGCTATGGTCGAGAGAGAGACAGGTAGACCATTGAAGTGCATCCACACTGACAATGGTGGTGAATATATTGACGACTTTTACGAGTACTGCAAGTCCATGGGTATACGGCATAAACAGACGGTTCCCAAGACCCCCCCAGCATAATGGTGTAGCTGAGCGAATGAATCATACAATTGTTGAGAGAATCAGATGCATGTTATCCCATGCGAAATTGCACAAGACATTTGGGGAGAAGCAATGCACACGGCGGTGTATTTGATAAACAGGTCTCCATCAGCCCCATTGAATGGAGAAGTACCTGAGAAGGTGTAGACTAGACAGGATCCATCGTACAGTCATATCAGGGTGTTTGGATACAGGGCATCCGTTCACGTACCAAAGGACGAGAGGTCCAAGCTCGATATGAAGATCAGACAGTGTGTGTTCTTAGGGTAAGGTGATGAAAAATTCAGTTATAGATTGTGGGATCCGACCGAGAGGAAGCTCGTCAGGAGCAGAGATGTGGTTTTCTTTGAAGATAAGTGTATAAAAGACATTGGTAAGTCAGAGAAGAATCAGCCTAGTTCAGCTGAGCTGGAGGACACGGATCCGATTATTCCTCCCGTGGTGCCTGATGACGGGGGAGTACAGCAAGGTGCAGAGGACGAGGGAGTTCCTTCAGAAGATGGACCAGGGGAGTAGCCCCCACTAGATCCACCTGTTGAGCCACAGGTGAGGAGGTCATCTAGGGACAGACAGCCGTCCAAGAGGTACTCGCCACATGAGTACATTATGCTGACTAATGGGGGAGAGCCAGAAGATTATTCTAAGACGCTAGCTGACGACCATAAGGGGAAGTGGTTGAAAGCTATGCAAGAGGAGATGAAATTCTTGCATAAGAACCACACCTACGACATGGTGAAACTACCTAAGGGCAAGAAAGCTTTGAGCAACAAGTGGGTGTTCAGAAAGAAGGTTGAGCAGAAGAATTCACAGACAAGGTTCAAGGCCAGACTTGTGGTGAAAGGTTTTGGTCAGAGGAAAGGCATAGACTTCGAGGAGATATTCTCACCAGTGGTGAAGATGACATCCATACGGGTGTGCTTGGGTTGGCGACTAGCATGAATCTGGAGATAGAGCAGTTAGATGTTAAAACTGCCTTTCTCCATGGTGACTTGGAAGAAGAGATCTACATGCACCAACCAGAGGGGTTCGAAGTCAAGGGCAAGGAGCATATGGTGTGTAGGCTGAGAAAGAGTTTGTAGGGCTGAAACAAGCTCACGGCAATGGTACAAAAAGTTCGACTCGTTTATGTTGAAACATGGGTATGACAGAACGGAGTCGGACCACTGTGTGTTCACGCGCAAGTTCTCAGATGGTGTGATTCTTAGTTCTGCTACTATACGTTGATGACATGCTCATCATGGGAAAAGACATTAAGAAGATCGACAGGCTGAAACAGGAGTTGGGCAAGTCTTTTGCGATGAAAGACTTGGGCCCATCTTGACAGATCCTAGGAATGGAGATAACCCGTGACAGAAGCAGCAAGAAGCTCTGGCTGTCACAAGAGCGGTATATTGAGAAAGTCCTAGAGCGGTTCAGTATGAATGCAGCGAAGCCGGTCAGTACTCCACTAGATGGTCACTTCAGATTGAGCGACAGACAGTGTCCCAAGACGAAGGCAGAGGTGGAAGAGATGCAGAAGATACCCTACGCGTCAGCTGTAGGAAGTTTGATGTATGTTATGGTGTGTACACGCCTAGACATAGCATATGCGGTTGGTGTTGTCAGCCGGTATCTTGCCAATCCTGGCAAAGAGCATGGCAGCGGGAGCGGTGTGAGTGGATATTGCGGTATCTGAGAGGCTCATCCAGGTTGAGCCTATGCTATGGTGACGGTAAACCTATGTTAGAGGGCTACATAGATGTAGATATGGTAGGTGACATAGACTCCAGGAAGTCTACATCGGGGGTCATGTTCACATTTGCAGGGGAAGCAGTTTCTTGGCAAAGCAAGCTACAGAAGGTCGTAGCATTGTCAACGACAGAGGCCGAATACATTGAAGTCACAGAGGCATGTAAAGAGATGCTTTGGATGAAAAGATTCCTACAGGAACTTAGCCTAAAGCAGGAGGAGCACGTGGTTATTGCGATAGTCAGAGTGCTATACACTTGAGCAAGAATCCAAGTCAGCATTCCAAGTCAAAGCACATAGAGATTCGGTATCACTGGATCAGGGATACTTTGGAACAGAAGGTGTTACAGCTTGAGAAGGTCCATACGGATGATAATGGGTCAGATATGATGACCAAGGCCTTGCTCAAGGGCAAGTTTGAGGTTTATAGAAACCTGGCTGGCTTAAAGAAGTTGAATCCCTCCTGGGTCAAAAAGGGAGAGATTTGATAGGTTTTTTTTGACCTGTCGTCCTTTCGCAACTGGGATGCGCAAGTCCTTTCGTAACTAGAATGCGCAAAGTCCTTTCGCAACTGGGATGCACAAGTCCTTTCGCAACTAGGATGCGGAAATGAGTTTCCTAAAACTATAAAAAGAGTCCCTAGGGTTTTTCTAGGGATGTTGTGTTGATGAGAAAAACACAAGAGGGCTATCAAAGGTGAGAGAGAGGGGGAGAAAGAGAGAGTGGAAGCTTGTAGAAGGGAGGTTATGCTCGTGGAGGTGATCTACGGTGCAGTCTATATCTCAGCGCTCCTACGTCCTCGTAATCGGTGAGATCTCTCTGGTTTTCTTTATTCTTTCATTGTTCATTCACTCTTGCGTGAGTGAAGAAGGTTGTAAACATTTTACTTCATAGTGGATTATGATCTGGACGAGGTCCCGTGGTTTTTACCTCCTTAAGGGTTTTCCACGTAAAAATCTCTTGTGTGGTGTGTGATTGATGCATTGATTGTTTTCATTGTTTTATTATCCATAATTCTAGTTTGTCCTGGAGGGCTAGATCCTAAGTTTTTGTGCAAGGCCCCCAACATCATATTCGTCTTAGACAGTGGATTTTACAAAAATCTACTAACTTGGGTATGCTTCTACTCCTTCCATAAGTGGACCACGGAATAAAGAACCAACACCAATTTAAAGAAAAGGAATTGAAAGGCCACGTATTGAATGACTAAGATCATCAAATGTCAAATATTTTGAGTCCTATAAAAAGGTCTATAATGTGCACTTGTAGAAATTTTTGGATATGTAAATTTGTAAATATGGAAAATCGGAATAATAATAATAAAAAATTTAAAAATTTAAAGAAAAATTTTGAAAACTTATTTGATTCGAAGCGCAATGAAAGTCACTCGTCTTGAAATTGATTTGTCCTCCTTTAGAGGATGTCCGCAGTACAACAGGAATACTGGACAATCAATCTCCAGATACTCTCGAATGTTGCCTCGTCACACCGGCAAACTTGATGTATGAAGACCCAAACCGTCACTATATGTCTAACCCAAAGACTGAACTGAACCGGATGAAATCGCTGTAGAGATTCGAAGTGTGTGTGTGTGTGTGTGTGTGTGTGTGTGAGAGAGAGAGAGAGAGAGAGAGAGAGAGAGAGAGAGAGAGAGAGAGAGAGATGAAGAGAGAGAGGAGAGAGAGAGAGAGAGAGATGAGAGAGAGAGAGAGAGGAGAGAGAGAGAGAGAGAGAGAGAGAGAGAGAGAGAGAGATATTAAACTTTATTTAAAAAATTCAGAACCAAATTAGTCCATTATATAGACTTCAAAGGTTGCCTCAAATGGGTGTATACGCACCCCTGCCAATAGACATGGATGTTGGGTTTTTGAAAAAGAAACCATTTTCGTTTTTCGGCTCTGCTTAGAAATAACAATTGCAAATTGGAATTTTAAAAAGGCAATAAAACTTTTGGACTTGCAAGTATACTCACGCGCGCGAACATGCACATGCACACCACACCGCATCGCATCACACCACGTCCATGTCCTCGGCCATTGCCCTGGCCCAGTGCGGGCGCGCATGTGGTTCATGGCATAAATTGAGACTGATGGTGTAGCCTCCTAAACAACCAAATTCACATGCCCCGAAGGGGCATAAGCCCAATGCAAATTTTCTTATAAATTCAAAGTTTTCTTCTTTCCTATGTAAAATCAATTTTTATCTGGCGAGTGATACCTCAACTCTGTTTGCAATTCTCAAAGTCGATGTGTGTGATGTTAACCAATGCTAACCATATCAAGGTATATGTGCTTCTGACATTCAGTGATGTTCTTTTTATTCAGGGCCTAGTTCCCCCGCATTATGCTTGGTCATATGTAGTTATTTACAAAGACACATTGTACAAGTTCGATCATGTATAACTAAACTAGAAACATGTCTAAAAATAAGCTATTAATTATTTTATCCAGGACTTTCATTTTCTCTAGTATTTTCCATTCCATTCCATTCTACTACCTTTTTTAATGGAATCCCGTTCTATTATCTTCAAGTTCTAAGTTGTATATTATGACTTGAATTCAGTTTTCCCAGTAACAACCACACTTACACTTAAAAATGCATCATTCAAAGAAACCCGCTGGAATTTCGATTATGGAAAAATCACCCTCCTTACTTCTCCTGATACGAGAGTATTATGTGCACGGGCTAATTGATCAAGATGATATTTGTTTTTTCACTTCATACAGGTTTATATATGTGACCATATCAACAGGTCAAATGGAAAATAACCGACACGATGGACCTTAATAAGGTTTCAATGGTTGGTGTCCTTAGCACCGCTGCTTCCTGTGGTGTGGTCCACTCGAACCTTGTATTTATGTTATTTTCATTTCGTGATTTTAAAATGATATGAAAAAATAGATGGAAGGTGTGGATAAAATTCATATATCACGGTGGCCCCTCAGTGGCCGTCAGAGCTTCCGCCTGTCACGAGCTCGGAACAGGCTGGGGTAGTACCTAATCCACGCCCTCCTACCTTTCGTGGGCAGACGAGCATTTACGCACGAAATGCACGCACAGCAGCAAGATAGCTGATGTAGGGTACACTAGCCAATTGGCTTCCAGTGAGGCCAGGGCACAACTAATCCGTTCCTTCTTCTTACTTTCTAATGGTACAGATTTGTGTTTTTTGGCATTTTAAATACATCAAGTGGGCCCCACAGTCAAGGCCACAGAAGTGGATTGGCTGGTATACCACACACACCAGCTATATAGCTGGTGTGGGTACGTGTCGTGCCAAGACGAGCCCCGAGACTCCTCTGTCTCCGAGTTGTACGAACGGTTCAAAGGAGATAAAAGTTACGTAGGCCCACAATGATGTATTTATTATATCCTCACAGTTAATCCATTTTCAGAGATCATTTTAGAGCATTATCCAAAAAAATGAATCATATCCAAAGATCAACTGGACCACACTACAAATAGCAGTGTAGATAATGATTTTCACTGTTAAAAAATTCATAAGGCCCACCATAATGTTTATTTTCCATCCAATCTGCGCATAAGGTTAGAGACGGGGATGAAGAGGAAAAACAAACTTCATATTGATCCAAAACTACTGTAACCCTCAAAAGGGTTTCAATGGTAGACATTCAATCCCCCATTGCTTTTTGCAGTGTGGTCCAATTGATCATTAGATATGTTTTATTTTCCGTTTCAAACCTTAATACGAGTTCGCAAAAACGGATGGACAATTTGAATATAAACATACTTTATGATGGGACCCATGGAACTTGCTAACCTCAATACACCACCTGAGTGAGGTCGGGGCATACCTAATCCGCTCCTTAGGTAAGCCGATTGGCTAGTCTACCCCACACAGTCTATGTAGTTGGCGTATTGACATCAGAAAGTTATGTGAGTCCCATCATGAGGCATGTGTTATATCTAAGCTGTCCATTCATTTGGTGAGCTCATCTTAAGGCTTGAGCTGAAAAATAAGACAAATCTAAAGATTAATTGGACCACACTGCAAAAGCAGTGGGGGATTAATCGTCTACCATTGAAACCCCTTTGGTGGTCACAAAAGATTTCGGTCAATATGAAATTTATTTTTCCTCTTCATCCATGTATTTGTGGCCTTATTAATAGATTGGATGGAAAATACATTATGGTGGGCCCTATAAATTTTTAATGGTGAAAATCATTATCCTCGCCATTATTTTTGGTGTGGTCTATTTGAGATTTGGATATGATTCATTTTTGTCTAATGCCCTAAAATGATATATAAAAATGGATGACCAATGTGGATATAATAAATACATCAATATGAGGACCACATTGTTGGGATTTTTGGCCTGCGGAATCACACAGATCTAGATCTAGGATGGTAATCCAATGGCACCAAGCACACAAGAGAACACACAGATTTAACGTGGAAAACCCTTGCGGGAAAAAATCACGGCACAAAGCAACAGATCACCACTATGAAAGCATCAATTACAAAGAGAGAGGGACTTACCCGATTTGAACAACCTCGAATCTCACCCTTGCTACACCCTTTGATAACTCTAAACCCTTTTAGGAACTCTTGGAACTACTTTAGAAAGCCTTCCCATCCATCTCCCATCCCTAGAAAAACCCTAGGAACACATATTTATAGTTTAGGAAACTTCCCTTTCGCATCTCAATTGCGAAAGGACTCAAATCCTCAGTTTCGCGCAAAATCGCGGAACAAACTGCGTAACCTACGACTAGTCGAGCCGAGTCTTCGACTGGTTGTAGGACCCCTTCGACCAGTTAAGTCATCCCTTCGACCAGTCGAGCAGCTCGGACACCAAAATCCCACACCGCTGGACTTTGAGTCGGGCAGGCCACGACCAGTCGAACTATTCCTACGACCAGTCGTAGCTGACCCTCGACCAGTCGTAGCTATAGTAAAAAATAGATTAAAGACTTTTTCCTAACACACATAACTTTGATCCCCTTTGAGCCGTTCCAGCAAGCGACTCTACACCTGTGAGATCATTTTAAGATAATATCCAAATAATAAGTTAAATCCAAAGCTCTAGTGGACCTAGCACTAGGGGTGCACACGGTTTGGTTCGGTCTGGTTTTGGGGTGAAATCGGAATCGAACCGTTCCCTACGGTTCTAGGATTTTTGGAACCAGAACCGAACCGTTAGCACCTGGAACCGAATCGGAACCGGACCGTGAAAACTGGTTCGGTTCCGGATCGGTTCCACGGTTCCGTGGCCAATTTTAGGTGTATTAACAACGGAAGAGCTCAAGCAGTCAGCTCTGTCTTCATCACCGAGAATGTCGCCAAGTTGGAGCCTGGATGAAATCCCCATCTTGGGTACTGTTGGAAGTTACTGGAATCATGGAAACCAGGCCATGGATTCTGACACCATGCTGAACACAATGAACAAATACAGAGCGGTATTGAGAGCACGGTAAAAGAATACAGGAGAGAAACAGGGGATCTTGGTTTAAGAATCTTATGGGGACTAATAAAATGCACTTGGTGTGGAGGATAAGTGAGTGAATTGGCACTCTACTGTTTTTGAGATAAGGTTGGAAAGAACTTTGAAAGAAGGTGCTGATGAAGCCTACTCAAGCAATCCTCTTGGAGCATGTTAGAGAAGTGTGGGATGTCGGAGTGGTAGTGTTTGTTTGTTTCAGTAAATTACTTTTTCTTTGTACAATGTGAAGGTTTTGTGATTTGAATCATCCCTCTCCTTGGAGTGGTGGTGTTTGGTTGCCACAGCTCTGGGGTTTATATTTGTTTAGAGTGTTGGTGTTCGGTTGTCTCAGCTCTCAGGTTTGTAATTTTTATTGCTGGGAAGGTGTTTCTTGGGACATCGTATTTGTTATTGTTTGTAAGAGAGGAGATAAATGAAAACTATGCTGCCATTTGAATCTTCAAAAAAAAAAAAAAAAAAAAAAAAAAACAAGAAGAAGAAGAAGAAGAATGTGGCGGCAGGTATTGGATTGAGTTGAACCTTACATATTGATAGATACAAGAAATGGATGGGCTATGGTTATGAAAAAAAAGGAGAGAGAGAGAGAGAGAGAGAGAGAGAGAGAGAGAGAGAGAGAGAGGCGAGAGAGAGAGAGAGAGAGAGAGAGAGAGAGAGAGAGAGAGAGGGAGGGACTGAGGGAGGGATCCACGGTTTGGATCCACGGTTCGTGTCATGGTTCGGATCTACGATTCGTGTAACGGTTCGGATCAACGGTTCGGTTCTACAAGGCCCTAAACCGGAACCGATCCGTAATCAACGGTTCTAAGAATTTTGGAACTAGAACCGGACCGTTAGCACCCAAGAACTGGACCAAACCGGACTGATCCAACGGTTCTGATCCAGTTACACGGTTTCAACGGTTCAATGTGCATCGCTAACTAGCACAGAGCACACCAATGGAAACTTCACACCAATGGAAACTTCTAAAGGCCACGGAAGTTTTAGATCAAGCTGATATATTTGTTTTTCCTTATTTTGTGTCTTCTTTAACTTTTGAACTCGTCGAATTTCAAATGAACATTATGGTGAGCCTTGGGACAGTTTCAACGGTGGGAATCACTATCCTCACCGCTTTCTATTGTGGGGGTACACTACAGCTTTTTATCGGCCTCATTCTTTGGTTTATGCCCAAAAATGATATCTCAAAGTGGATGGACGGTGTGGATACAACACATAGATAGTAGTGTAGCCCACATATCGTGTTTACGTCACTCCAGTAGCTTACTCGCTACTCAACCTGCAGTATCTAATCCCCGTCCCTTCTTACCTTCCAATGGTACGGACTGATGCTAGCTTTTCGCATTACTTCCTCCCGAAGTCTTCTTACTTTCCAAGGGCACCCTTACATCTCTACTCACACTTCTTACTCGCAAGCATGCTAGACACCGTGGCATCCGCGCGTGGCAGGAGCTTCATTCATCTCCGAAATGACAAACGGTCCGCATTCACCGTATACGTGGCCCACCTGATTAGAAGTTGAGGAGACATCTTAGTTTCTGGGCCAAGGCAGGAACAGACTAGGTTAAGTTCTACGTCGGTGCGGTATGGCTAGCATGAATCTGCATATCGAGTGGACAACCTGTCTATCTAAAATCACAGCTTATGAAATCCTAGCTCTCAAATATCTTTCAAATATTTGTCATCCATGCAAGGACTAGAAAGCTGTGGGCCCCTTGGTATTTGTATTAGCCCAAACATGGGAGATCCAAAAGTAAAGTGGGCCACACCATAACAATCAGTAGATTTTGCATTAGGTTGATATTTATGTATCTCCTTTGCTGAGGAAATGGAAATTGCTTGTAACCATGGGCTAAGAACTTCCTTTTTAACCCTTGACATGGCTCAAATGAAAAAACATAAGGTAAGCCGGCATTAAAAATTAAAAATTCTCCCGCTTAAAGCTACAGTTTTTTCCTTTTTTAGTGTGGGCTCACATTGCATACAGATGTAATTCTTTCCAACCGGGCTACGCTAAGGATTACAAGAGATTTTTATAATTTTATAATCTCTCATTGCAAGTAATTCTTACCATCATCCAAGTGAGAACCACATTGAATGGTATGTTCATATCACTGTGGTCTCAAGAAGGTTTCAACGGAGAATATTTCTATCTCCACTAATTCCTACGGTGTTCCTTAATAAAACAAGTTAAGAGAAATTAATAAAAGGAATGAATATAACGAAAACATTATAGGGCACAAGAAGCTTCTGTTCCTCTAAACCTAGGTTATTTGGAAAGTTTACCTGACATAATGATAGGCAGACTGAGTGGAGATACCTGGTTTCAACACTTGAGGTCTTGGCACCGATCCCTAGCAGGGTGGCTAACATGGACATGGGTGTATACTAACAAGCTAACCCAAGAAATAAAATAATAATAATAATAATAAAATGATAGGTTGTCCGTGAAAAAAACAAAAGCTTTGACAAGTGGTAGACTGAGTGAAAGATACCAGTTTCAACGCTGAGGTCTTGGCATCATTCCCTAGGGGGGGTGGCTAACAGTGAAGTGTGAACTGACAGTGTTGTATACTAACAAGCTAACCAAAAATAAAAAATAAAAAATCACTCATTTTAATTATTTTTGGCAGCTTATGGTAATACGTGGAGTGTAAAATTAGGCAGGTCTAAGAATCAAGTAGACCACGACACAATAAATGTTAGGGATGGGGATGAAGATGCCCACCATTGAGATGTTCTTAGGCCTCCTGAATTTTTGGGTCGGGCTGATTTTAGTTTTTTTATAATCCCCCTTTTATGCTAGTGAGAATAACATTCTGAATGGTTGGATGGCTTATATATATGAAACATCAGGATGGTCATAGGAAGGCTTCGATGATGAGCTCTTGTATTCCATTATTTCTTATGGTGTGGGCAACTTTAGTTTTCTGACTGCCGTGAGCTGACGAGACTGATGGACAAAGTGGATGTCACACATACATCCCCATCAGCCCCACAGTGCTTATTGTTGCGGGGAAGTGTTTTAGGGAATTAGCCTCTCATTAGATATTATTGTTCTACCATATTATAACATGAGTTATATGATGCTCTGACTGCACATGATGCTTGATACACTGGTGCGCAAGCTGCTACATGCAGAATATATCAACTCAAATGGAACAGATTAAATTGCAAAAACCACTGTTTTAAAGTTCAATTCTGAAAATGAGATATATTGAAAAATCCTATTCTCTGATTCTGGGAAACATTTTTTTAATATTTAAATATGGCCATTGGATGCTTTTCATTTTTACTGCCCAACAGTTATCCAGCAGTCTGATAATGACTTTATTAAATAAAAGTAATTTTTGGTTCATAGCACATAAGATGGTGCCCATAGTTGGATGATCTATTTTGAATTACTTGCACTCCCACGTATGAAAAGTCCAAGTAATTTCTAGCTGCCTGAGTATCATCCATCACACTCCCTGAGCATCAAAGCTTTGTCATTCAAACTGGTTGCATGCGTTGGATCCCTGTCTGTGGGGCCACAGTAATGTATGTGCCTTACATCAAGGTCATTTATCCGCCGTTTTGACAACTTATTTTAGAACATGATCTAAAAAATAAAGCAGATCTAAATCTCTAGTGGACCATACAACAAGAAACAACAGCGATTGACCATTGAAAACTTCTCGTGGGCCACAAAAAGTTTCAAATCAAGCTGATATTTGTATTGCCCCTTCATCTAGGTTTATGAGATCTTCCCCATAGTCAGGGTTCCACCCACCTCAGTGGGTTTGGGGATCCTACCAGCCACACTTAGAGCTGTACATAAATCAAGTTAGCTTGATTAACTCACTCAACTTGACTTGGAAAAGGTTGATTCAAATCGGTTTGGAACTGAGTTCGAGCTGATATTTTGAGCTCGTAAAAGTTTCAAACCTAGTGCAAGATAGACAAAGCCCTCAACTCAACCCAATTTGGAACTTGACTCGGTTTAAATTGATTCGACTTGAATCGGGTTCACTTAATATAAATATTTTGTAAATATTTATATTTAAATAAATTATATATTATATACATTAAAATTCTACAATCTAAACTCCAACTCAGCTCAAACTCAATTTGAACTCAAATTCGACTTGAAAGATTGACCTCGAACTTGGCTCCAGCTGCTAATTGAGACAAGCCAAGCTAGCCAGTCAAGCTTGAGGACCGAGTTGAACCCAAGTTCAAGCTAGGGTAGCTTGTTGGCCAAGCTGGGCTGATCTGGGTCAACCTCGACTTGATTTGGGTCGTGTACAACTGTAGACGCACACCATTCAACCAGTATCATCACCACCTCATATAGGTGTGCCTAGCCACATGTTAGCATAGCAAGTGGTGGAAAGGGGTGCAGATTGTCTACTAACCGATTGAATGTACACCCTCATCCATAGCTCAAGTGGTAGACTGAAAGATACCTTGTTTCAACACTAAGGTCTTGGTATCGATTCCCTATTGGGGGTGGCTAACACTGAAGTGTTAACTGACAGTAGGTGTACTAACAATCTAACAAAAAAAACACAAAAACCTATCGAACGTTGTTTCGTGACCCGGGAATGATGATAAATCCGAATCCTCTTCTTGCCACGGTAGGAAAATCTTACTTTATTGCATCAAAATGATCTACCTCACCCCTAACATCGTTAACATTGCGGCACTACGAGGTCCAATTAGTTTGCAACAAGAATGCTTGCTAAAGAATCCGGCATTAATCCGGATCCTCTTCTTGCGCAAGATATGCATGTATGCATTTCAAAACTGGTCTATTATATAATAGTATATATATATCTATATATATATCTATAATATATATATATATATATATAATATATATATATATATATATATATGGGAAAGGTACTATGCGCTCGACCTCACGATAAGCTCCTGTGAGGTCGAGCTGTGTGGGCCCCACCGTGATGCGTGTTGACCATCACACCATGCATTTGATGGGTACCTTTTAAATTAGGGATATCCCAAAAATCAGCCGTATACGGAACTCAGGTGGGCTATACCATCTAAAAACATGTGAAGACACTATTAAAACATATAAAAGCACTTGGTGGGGCCCACATGAAATTTACATGCACCTGAAACTTGGTCTGAACCCTCATACAAGTGGGACACATATAATGGATGAGCTGGATTTGCAAAACACATCTCGGTGGGCCAAAAAAATGGTTATGAATGTTTTAATGGTGCATGGCACCTCTCAACTTCTGTATTTGGTGTGGCGCACACAAGTCACAGATTGACTTGATTTTTGAGACCTAAGCCCAAGATGGAATGGTGCATCTTACTGATGATGTTGATGTTCGAAATGCATCACGGTGGAGCCCACACAGCTCGACCTTATGGACATTAAAATCAGCTCAAGCGCATTGTACCTTTTCCATATATATATATATATATATATATATATATATATATATATATGAGAAAAGGTACAATGAGCTTCAGCGTACTATAAACTCCCATGAGGTCAAGCTGTGTGGGTCCCACCGTGATGCGTTTCGACCATCAACATTGTGCATTTGATGGCTCCCATTTAAATTATGGGATATCCCAAAAATCAGCCGTATAGGGAGCTCAGGTGGGCCATACCATCTAAAATTATGTGAAGACACCATTAAAATATATAAAAGCACTTGGTGGGGCCCACCTGAGTTTTCCATGCACCTGAAACTTGGTCTGAACCCTCATTCAAGTGGGACACGCATAATGGATGGGCTGGATTTGCAAACCACATCTCGGTAGGCCCTCAAAAATATGTATGAATGTTTTAATGGTGCACGGCCCCTCTGCACTTCTGTATGTGGTGGGGCCCACACAAGTCACGGATTGACTTGATTTTTGAGACCTAGGCCCACGATGGAACGGTGCATTTGACTAATGGGGTAGATGTTCGAAACGCATCATGGTGGGGCCCACACAGCTCGACCTTATGGGACGGACTGTGCGCTCGAGCTCATTGTACCTTTTCCATATATATATATATATATATATATATTATAATATATATATATATATGGAAAAAGGTACTATGAGGTCGAGCGCAAGACGATCGTCCACGAGGTCGAGCTGGGGTGGGCCTACTGTGATGCTGTTCGAAGATCCACACCGTCCACCAGCTGTACCGTGCCATTTTGGACCTGGACGGCCCAAAATCAGCCGTCCACGGAACTCAGATGGGCCATATCCTCTGAAAACATAAGTGTACACGTAAAAACATGTAAAGCACTTGGTGGGCCCCACCTGAGACGTGGATACCACCTTAAACTTTGTCTGAACCCTCATAGCAGTGGGACACACATGATGGACGGTGTTGATCATTAGAAAACGTCTCGAAAGGGCCCCACTATCCTAAAACCCAAATGATTTATGAGTCGTCCGTCACGCGGCCCTCTTAATACTAAACGCACCCTACCAAATCGAAAATCAGCCCGCCCTCTTCTCCCGCGCGCAGCAAAGCTCCCAAAACCCATCTCTCTATCTCTCTCTCTCACACTCAGCCTCTCGATCTCCCTCGCCCTCTCTCGATCTCACACTCTCCCTCACGCTCTTAGCCTCTCCATCTCGGTCCACCCTTTCTCCTGCGCGCAACAAACCTCCCAAAACCCATCTCTCAATCTTCAAAACCCCCTTTCGTCGTAAGAAGGAGAATAAGAAGGAGAAGGAGAAGAAGATCTCAGCTTTGCAAGGTTTTTTTTTTCTCCTTAATTTCCATGGTTGCAATCATTTGATCTCGTTTCCCCCCTTTTTCTCTGGTTAGAATCTGGTGATTTATGTGATCTATGATACCGGATTTCTTTCTGCTTGATTTGAGGCGTTTTGCATTAGATCTTGCAGCCTATTACTTCAATTTGTCGAAAGATGTGGATAGGATTGGCTGTTGGTTTGCATTTTTTTTTATCCCGATGTGAAATATTAAGGGCCTGTTTGGATGCCTGTAAGTTGGGTAAGTGGGAAGTCACTTACAGGGAAGTCACTTACAGGTGGTGTGGGGGAGGAAAAATCGCCTGTAAGTAACTTACAACCTGTAAGTCACTTACAGGCAAATCTACCAAAAAACTGCAGGGCGAGTTGGGTAAACTGGATTGCGTACTGAGTAAGCTCTTCGAGGTTCACCATGATTATATATTTAATCCACTCCGTCCATCCATTTTAACTGATAACTTTAGTGCCAAAAGATGAATCATATCCAAAGCTTGAATTGACCATGCTACAGGAAACAGTGTGACTTGAGCGTCCACCGTTGAAAATTCTTGTGGGCCATAGAAGTTTTTTTATCAAGCTTATATTTGTGTTTCCTTTCATCCATGTCTGTAGATCTTATGAACAGGTTGGATGGTAAGTAAACATCACTGTGGGGCCCAGAAAGGTTTCATCAGGTGGGGCTCACCATGTAGATGTTACTGTCCAAAGATGAAGGTGATCCCCATGATATTAGAAATAAGTTGATGGGCTAGAAAACTTAGGCTGATTTTTTTTTTATTTTTTTTTTGCAAATTGAACAATGGGTTGAAGTACTTCAATTTGGTACAGGGAGATGAGGGAAGCAGTTCTTGCCACAGGCCGTTCATAACCCCGGATTGAAGTTACAATGGTTCCAAGTCCATCTTGAAATGCATGGAACTATTAGATTTTGGTCTTGTGAATTAAACGATGCCAACCCACTTCTGTCATTTATTCTACATTGAATTGGGTTATTGCTATCCAGTTCAGGAAGTATTCAAAAGCACCCTTAGATAACCAAAGGACTAGTCATTTTAAATTTCCAGAAACCTATGATTTGTGACTGGCACGCAACTGCACACAACCATGTTTTGGGACTTTACATAGGCAAGCATTCTTTGCAAATGAACACACGCTTCTTTCATCACCACATTCTATGAGACCACATCCCATCCACCCTAAAAGGTAGAAACAACAAGCATTCTTTTAGTATGTTGGCTGTAGTGCAGTTTTGAGCCTTTTGATGGATGGCTTGGATATTGCAACTGTCTGCCATGCTGGCATATATGGTGTTGTATGCATTAACTGTCTTGGACACGTGCCGGCTTATCAAAACTCTTATATAACGCTCAGCCAAGACTGTGTGCAATATCTTCAGCTTTACAGTTTGTACAAAGTGGGGCCTATGGTGCAGTGATCCAAACTGTTTTTATGGTGGGGCTCTCCCTGGACGGGCCATCCACACAAAAACCTCCCAGATTGGAAGATCCTAGCTGTAGAAAAATATGATCTTATTTTGGTTGAAATTGTAAGAACTAGGAAGAGCTCTTAGAAGGCCACTATTCTCTTTTCCTTGGAAACATTGCTTGTAGACAAATAAATTGTTCCTTGCTATTGTTTGTTTGTATGTGCATTGGAATAATTGAAACTGGTGGAATTCGTTAGCAACTGCTCAATTTCTCGACAGAATCCATTGAATTTAAATTAACATGAAATTTTCTCACCTGAATCAGTTCCAATTAATGTGCAGAAATGATCTGAAATGGCAGCTGCATCATAACTCATTAATAGAGCTGAAAAAACAAGTTAAACATGTTTGAATTGAGCTAGATGGAAAAGATAATTGCTTAATAAGTTAAACATGTTTGAATTCGTGGGCCTACTTTTATAGCCCACTTGATGATTGGTTTAGCTTAATAATTATCTCAAATATTCATTTTGATGGGCTTAACAAAATAACATATTTGATCCTATGTTTTTTTTATATGATTATAACATTTTACAATGATTCCCCAATCTAAGCTCTGCTCGATGTGAATATACAACTTTCTACCTGTAAGTAACTTACAGGCTATCCAAACAGAAAAACTAACTTACCTGTAAGTGACTTATAACTTAATCCAAATAGGTTACCTGTAAGTAACTTTCACCTGTAAGTCACTACATGTAAGTCACTTACAACTTAAAAGAACTTACAGACATCCAAACAGGCCCTAAGGTTATTGTTTCGGTTTGTTTGAAAATGAGGATTGGATTTGTTTTATATAAAAATCTGGCATGGGATGTTGGTTGTTAATTTTTTGCTTTGATTCATTGAAATATGCAGAGATGTTGATTTTTTTTTTTGTCTCTACCTAGATCGTGGAGTTATTGGTTGGGTGTGGTTGTATGGAAAAAAAGGTTTTGATTTTTCCCAAGGGGCTTAAAAAAAGGATGTGTTTTTAATTTAATTTAATTTATTCTGCCATGTCATCCCACAAATGAACAGGCCGATGCATAGGGGTAAGCCAGGGTAAGTCTTTGGAAGGCAACAAGCCTTGCATCCAAAATTTCCTGTGACAGTGCTCATATCCTTCTCCCTCGTGCGAATCCTCATCATTTTTCTTTTCTGAGTTAGTTGATTTTTGGGTCCGACATTATTTCAAACCTTCTAACAATTATCCTTAAGTTATCCCTGTTGCCTACTCACATCATAAAACAAGATTGTATCATCAGAAATAGATTTATTTTAATGGCACCCAAGAAAACTCTGCCATTCCACTTTCTCCGGGTGCATCACAATGTCAAGAACCAGATCTGTAGTAACATTGCATGGTTTCATTATCATTACAATTTACTGTTCCAAAATAAACATTGGATTGGTAGAACTAAGTAATGAAAATATTGAACAAACCAGGAAAAAACTAAACCTATTTTCCCAACAAAACTAAATCCTCATTTAATCAGTTCCATCGCAAAACACTCAGAATTTGATAGTCACATTTCATATATTGGATGGCTAAGATTGTCATATTGAAGTCCTTGAGCACCATGGTAATTCAAGGTAGGGCCTAATTAGTGTGGAATGTTCCTAATCATACTGAATCGACGATCAAGATCACTTGATTGGTATAACAATAGTCAGTCCTGTAACTTTTTTATTTTGTAACTAGGTCATGGGAAAAATGGTTCAAACGGTTGGTACAAACATTAAACCTTCAAAGCATTTAAGCCATATCTACTAAAGGTAGTTTATGGAGACACTTTGAGGGTGTGTTTGAAGTAAGTTTGCATTGAGTAGCATGGTCATTGGATCAAATGGAAGGTGACGAGCTCATGTCTTCATAATGAACAAAAGAGCTCACTTGCCATTTGGAGCCACTTTCATGTACTTCCTGCATTTCGGTCAAATGTGAAACAGGTTTCCACACTTTATTTAAAAAATAAAAAAAAAATTATTATTATAATGTTTCCTCTATTCGATTTTTTTTATTTTTTTGGTGGAGTATCTCCAGATTCCATCTTATTTAGCTTGAGCATTGGAGTTGAGTTGCTAACTCCAATGTCTCCCCAGTATTGACTCGTCTTGCAATATATATTTTCTCTATTAAGAGACTTTTTATGAAATATCTCATTGTAGTGGTTTCACAGAAACCATATTGGGTAGAGCAAAATGTTAGCATAATTATTAATTTTGTTTGTAAAATACAATGATTGCAAACTCCTTAATACATTGTATTTGGTAGATATATCTGTATGGGTTCAATCATCTGATAGCACTTCCTTCATTTCCAACTTTTGAGGAGGATGGTGCATGAGGCTAATTTTCAACTCTAATTTTTGGTAAGGTGCAGGTTGAAAATGGACCCCTTAGTTATCGAGATCCGGGTGTAATGAATAGGGAGTGGATGACACTAAGTTTCCCAGACCCACGTTTTCTATCTGGAATCAGAAGTTTTTCAAAGTTTGCACAAGAAAACCTTCCTGGTAGAGAATTCGTTCCTTGTCCATGCACCACTTGTAGATGTGCACGTTTTCCGGTTTCTTATGATGATATGGAAATACATTTAATGAAAAATGGATTCGACCCAAGCTATAGGGTTTGGAACATGCATGGGGAGCATGTATCACCAAAGTATTCTGTACGTGAATCAAGTTCCCAACAATATCATAGTGTCCCGAACTTAAATGAGTTGCACAACACGATCGTTCAAGAACTTGGTGGTAATAACCTAGATGAAGTTGTACAGGATGAACCGAATGTGACCCATGTAGTCGAAGGCGTCTTTGGAGAAAATGAAACTAATGAGTTTGAAGAAAATCTACGAGACGCGATGACTGAGCTATACCCTGGGGCCCAAGATTTCACCGTGCTGACTTTCATTGTACAGCTTTTCAAATTAAAGGTGAATCATGGATGGAGTGAAAAAAGCTTTACAGCGCTCGTTCAACTACTAAAGAAGGTGTTACCTTCTGGTAACAAAGCCCCAACTAATACATACCAAGCGAAGAAGATCATTACAAAGTTGGGTCTTGATTATGTGAAAATCCATGCTTGTCCAAATGATTGCATCTTATACTGGAGAGAGAACGAGATGAAAACCATTTGTCCAAATTGTAAAAGTTCCAGGTTCAAGACTGAAATGGATTCTCAGAGAAAACAATCTAAAATACCTGCAAAGGTGTTAAGGTATTTTCCATTAACACCAAGGCTACAAAGAATGTTCAGTGTGCCATGGTTGGCGAAAGAAATGTCTTGGCACTCAGCTAGGAAATTTCAACATGAAAAGATGGAGCATCCAGCTGATTCTATTACATGGAAGAATCTCGATGACAAGTATACAGATTTTTCAGCTGAACCTCGCAATGTTCGATTGGGCCTGGCCACAGATGGGTTTAACCCATTCGGCTCTTTCAGTATGTCGTATAGTTCATGGCCCGTTATGTGTGTGACGTACAACCTTCCACCAAAGCTTTGCATGAAACCTCAGTTTACTATGTTGACGTTGCTCATTGAGGGACCGCGACAACCGGGAAAGGATATTGACGTTTATTTACAGCCATTAATTGATGAACTGCAAGAGTTATGGCAAAAAGGGGTCATGACGTTTGACGCATACCATGAGAACAAATTCAACATGCGTGCCGTTCTGCTCTGGACAATCCATGACTTTCCAGCATATGGTAACGTTTCTGGTTGTAGGACCAAGGGTAAGTATGGTTGTCCTGTATGGTCCCGACACAGATTCTTTGCGACTCAAATATGGAAAGAAACATGTTTATATGGGCCACAGACGGTGGTTGCCAATGTCAGAACCGGCTAGGAAGGACACAAGTGCTGGCACGTTCAATAAGAAGGTGGAGATACGACGTCAACCTATCCGTCTGGATGGGATTGAGGTCAAAAGACAAACCGCAAACTTGAATATACAGTGGGGGAAGACTAGAAAGAGTAATATAAGGAGTACTGATGGAGGCCGACAAGAGCTAGCGGATGATGTTGAATCACCGTGGTTCTTTAAACGGTCTATATTATTTGATCTGGAGTATTGAAAAGATATTCCCGTGCGTCACAATCTTGATGTTATGCATATTGAGAAAAACATATGTGAAATCCTTGTTGCCTTGATGTTGAACACGCCTGGCAAAACCAAGGATGATGCTAATGCACGCAGGGACCTGAAACAATTGGGAATTAAGAAGCGTCTATGGCTGAAAAAGAACAATGGTAAGGTGATTCAGAAACAAGGTCCTTTCTGTCTAAGAAAAGAAGAGAAAAAGCTTTTCATCCAGACTTTGCATGAGTTGCGTGTTCCGATCGGTTTTAGTGCAAATTGGAAGACCATTGTAAAGGAAGATTGCGTGGATTTAAAGGGAATGAAGTCTCATTCTTACCATGTGTTGATGCAACATCTGCTCCCAGTTCTCATCCAGCATGCATTCAAGGATAGGAAGGTCATTCGCCCTATAATTACAAGCTTTTGCACCTTCTTTAATGCCTTGTGCTCGACAACTGTAGACCTTCAAACGCTCCTTACTCTTGAGAGAGGCATGGCTAGGACGTTATGTCAGCTTGAGACTATATGCCGCCATCAATATTTGTCATTATGATGCATTTGTCGATCCATTTGGCTTACGAGGCTCGCATATGTGGTCCTGTATACTATCGATGGATGTATCCATTCAAAAGGTACATTATGAGCTTAATAAGAATAAATCAGTTTAACATCTACATTTACATGTATATATAATGTATCATTAACTTTGTCAGGTTCATGAAGACATTTAAGGCCTATGTTCGTAACAAGACACGACCTGAGGGTTGTATTGCAGAGCAGTATATTCAAGAGGAGACAGTTATATTCTGCAACCAATATAAAGGAAAAAGAAAACAAGTCTATTGGAAAAGCTGGAAAAACGGTTTGACGAAGTCATTCCAGGACTATGTAAGTTGCAAGTAGAATATCATCTAATTTCAGTTGCATTTCCACATGGGACCCATAGTTGGTGATCTTCACCATATGGGGCCTATTGTGAATCCATCAAAACCCTGACTATTTCCATGTTGGGCTTTTCGTTAGGTGATTCAATGTGGGAACCATTGCTAGTGGATCATACACATGTTGGGCTCCACGTGTACTTCCATGTTGAACCCATTGTTAGTCAAGCTTAACCATGTGTATTTCCCAAGGTATTCACCGTTACGATACAGGTTGTAACAGCTGTTATGGGCCCCCTTTTTTATGGAAAAAAAAAAACTGTATTGGCCGGCCATTACGGGCATTGCGGGGCTATTACGGGTCTCTTTTTTTCCATAACGGCCGTTAACAGCCTTTACAAAACACCTTGGTATTTCCACATTAGCTCATCATAAAATGAACACTAGGCCCATCATTGGAAAAATAAAATCACTTCCTTGTAAAAATTGGTTTGAAAACATACAAATGAAAGAATATTTCATTTCCACCAATTCTTATTTCACTCAAAATCTACTTCAACAAAGAGGAGTTATGTTTTTTTCTTCCATTTTCTGAAGCTGTTATAGTTTTTGAATTTACTACAACTAGATAGCTCTGATTTTGCAGGACGATTGTTTACAAAGGTCAACTAAAGCCAGATCAGCCAGAATGAGATGAAGAAGCTTCTACCCATCGTGGATGCCAGCTCTTCTGATTCAGGTGACGTTATGCTTACCAAGCATTTGGTATAAAACAGTTTGTATCATTGAACAAGGCCCAAATCTAATGTCTAGGGGAGGGAATTCTCTTCTTGAGGAAGATACTGTACAACTTCCATATTAAGATTGTTTTGAGTGAAACTTCTCTGCTTTCATGTTTCATGAAATGGAATACTTGTCATGCTTTCAAAAAAAAAAAGAAAAAAAAAAGAAAAGAAATAAAGCAACATTTTTAGAAACTGAAATCCCAGAGAATACTGTGCATAATAATGCCTAAAGACCAAATGGAATTCTCACACTTTCTTTTTCTTCGTACAAAAATTCTAACACTTCCACTCAGCAGATCAAATGGAATTCCTGAGTTACCCCTTCTCTTTTCTCATTGCAGGCCTTTACATCTCCATGAACTTCCCACCCTAACTCACTGGATGGTATTTTGTTGGTGGTGACCCCTATGGAGAAAGCTGGGAAGAAATCAAATGCTCTGGAGATGCCATTCATTCCATGTAACGCATAACCTTCTATTCTTATCTTTCTCCTCAATTTCTCTTATTGTGCAAACTGTTTTTATTGTGGAAAAACAGTAGAAGCCATCAAGGGTGGTGGAAGCTTAGTTTGCGTCGGGGCCACAGGAACAACTCCTCGATGACCAGGAAAAACAGTATACTCACTTTCTTTTGATTGAATGAAGGATTGTAATTGATTCATTATTGAATGAATGATTGTAATTGAATGAATGAATGATTATTATATAGGTGGTAATTGAATGAATGAATGAATGAATGATTATGCAGGTGGTAATTGAATGAATGAATGAATGAATGATTATGCAGGTGGTAATTGAATGAATGAATATAATATTTTTTTTATTCTAGGCAATCGCTACGGATATTAACCGTAGCTGTTATAAAATCTCACATATTGCTACGGATCTAATGCTACGTTTAGCTACCAATAATATCCGTAGCTGAAGGTGCTATTGGCTACAGAAATAGTTACTACGGATTAGAACCGTAACTATTATAAGCTACAGCACGTACGAGCCGGTGCAATAGCTACGGATTAGATCCGTAGCTAGTCTAGGCTATGGCTACGGATTAAATCCGTAGCCATAGATTTTAGCCCTTTTGACTCGGCACCTACGACGACAGATATGCTACAGATTTAATCCGTAGCAATAGGTCTATGGCTACGGATTAAATCCGTAGCCTTTGCCCATTTTTCTGGTAGTGATATGTACACCCCTAATAGAGACCATGTCTGACAGGAGTGGTAAAAGGATCCCAAACCTCTTCCTTTTTCTTTTCCGTAATTGAGATCTTTACCCGAAATCCATGGCACAAACCTATTCAATATTCACTCAAGTCAGGAATTCTTTAATTTTTCCGATCTCTAGGTGATTCTACAAATTCTAGCCAATCTTGAATTTTGGAACCTTCATTTTGGCTAGTGAGGACTCTGATCAATATATAGAGACAATTATGTTGTATGAGGTTTATGAATGGTTACATATAATTATTAAGTTTCTCTTCTCAACCCCTCTGTAAATTTTAGGTATGGTGGTTTTAGTTATAAAGTTTCATTGGATCTGACTTTGAATATGTGCCTTCACATGCTATCGTATCAACCAAACACCTAAAAAATTATATATTCTTTTCTCAACCCCTCTACAAGGTTCGAGTATAGAAGTCTTACCTATGAGTTTTATAAGATCTGGATAGACTTCAGATATGAGATTTCACATGTTATCGCTGTATAAAATTGAGGAAGATCCAACATTTCATTGGCCCCAAAAATCTTGCACTAGCATGTGTTCAATTCAATTGCTTTATGTGGTGTGGTCCATTTATGGTTTGGATCCACCTTATTTTTTGTCTCATTTCATAAAACGATCACTCAAGAATGATGGACAACACATACATCATGGTGGGGTCCACAAAACTATGCCACACGAACACATCTTTACTCATTCATTTTGTACGGTGATCTCGGAAGATTAGCATGATTTGATATTTAGCGATATCCAATTAAAGACAAGATGCAATGACGTAAGTTTTACACCGCATTACCATGTTAGTACCCATCATCCAAACAGGCCCTTGAAGTCATTTTTGTGGACCTGGAGTCATGTTTCAATCATCAAAACCATTTATGTGATGGAACTTGTAGCGGATGGAGCATTATAAAACATTTCTTAGATTTGAAACTAATTTCCAACCTTTAATCATGTCATTGTTTTCCTTTCAAGGTTGGTCTGTAAGGCTGAACTCTTTTTAGTCTTATTAATAGAGCCAGGGACAAGCTGGCGCAGCTCTAGCAAGTGGGTCTGCAGAATTCTGAAATTGCCATGAATAAACATGGAACCGAATTCTGAAATTGTCATGAATCAACATGGAACATCTGAAATGGAATGATATTTCACAAATCTGGGCTGAGAAAAGAAGAAGAAGAAAACGATTTGATTTCTTCGTTACAGTGAATGGCAAAAACTAATCTATTGGTTACTAGTTATAACTCTAGTGAATTTTGGAATGTGTCTCTCAATCATTATGTTTTCCTTCCTAATCTCTTTAAGCGAAAATTTTGAAAATAATCATTATGTTTTCCTTCCTAATCTTTTTAAAAATTTCCTATTACTTTGCGCATTTAAGCTTCAACCTTGTCTACTTTCGGGTAATACAAGAGTATATATCTGTACTATTCTATTGTCTAGGTATCGTTAAAGAAGGTGTATCTACCAAACATGCTAGGCATAAATTTTAATGAGAATGTCTCAAGGACAACCTGTTCTACCACAATTTACGGTCCACCTAGTGAATGACTTCTGACCCATTATTTGTGTGTGACATCCAACCCTTCCAATAGATTGGTAACACCACAAGGATCGCCTTGTGCAAAAACCAACGTCATATACTCATCAGGTGGGCCACACCATAGAAAACAAAATATGAGTGTGGCCCACATGATGATTAGATGTGGCTGTGGTCTTCATGAAAGGTTGGAAGATATTCAATGGGTGGACAGTTACTCATGGTCCAATCAGTTGTACATGAGACCTTCTAGATTTTAATTTAGGTCAACTCTCTTTTTTTCTGACTGGAGTCTACACAGGTGGGTTACATATCTATAACCTTGTTCGAAATGAACTCTTGTATCTACTCCCGTCCAATCATGGCAGCAGGAATTCCAAATGTTCCAAGGAAATGATGGAAGAGATGAAAAGGGAAATGATGGAAGAGATGCAAGAGCAGATGGATAAAATGCATGAAGTAATTGATAAGAAGATGGAAGAGATGGAAAAGAAGATGGATAAAATGCAGGAAGAAATAAATAACATCAATTACCATAACAAGATAATACTCGAGCGTACTAAGCGATGTGAATCTCCTGGTGGAAACATTTCACTTAGAATCAGTACAAAAACTCCAGATCTGGGTACTTTGATCTGCTCACAACCCGCACCACCTGTTGTCATTGTCAACCCATCACAGATGTCAGCTTCCACCACACTCCGCCGTCGAATTCGGAACCTGCCCATGTCGACTACCACCACCAGCTACAATGCTACTGCACTGCCTCTTCCCTATTGCCGCCCTGTCCGGAGCTGCAGACCAACAACCCGTCACCCAAATCCTCTACAACCGCCCTCTTTTTGTTTTCCTCTCTCTTCTTTTTCTTCGAAGTCTCTGCCGTGCCACCGAGTTGCCCACTGAAACGTCCGTCCGCTTGATCCTCAACCAATGCATGCTGGATCCCGATCCAAACCTACCCACCTCCATCAAGGGTGGTGATTTCTTGGATGTCTGATAGTTATTAAGCTTGTTTGGTATTATTTTTAGGAACTGTAGAATTGATTTAAAAAATATTAATGAGTTTCTTTTGTAATCAGGGAATCATGTTTTTTTTGAAGTGTAATTTGTTTTGGTTTTGGATTATATTATCTGTATTTATTACACGAGACTGAGTAACTTGTGGAGATTTGTGCATATTAAATTAGACCATCAGTTGTACATTGATTTCAACGTTGTGGCCCACCTGATGAGCAGATTGTCCCTGATTTTGGTGCTGGGTGATCTTTATGATGGGTTATAAAGTTTACAGGGTATGGATCTAGCTCCTATACAAGTGGCATGAATGATTACTGTATGACAAGTTATCATGCCTCCATTTTGGTCAACTCATCAGTGGACTATATTGGTCTGTTGAATGTGAGCCATTGATTGTTTTCATACTGTCCATATTGTTTGACCATGGATCCACTTGATACAGGGCGTGAAATTACTACTCAGGAAACTATCGATGATTAATTAGCGGGTGTTTCTAGAGAGGTTTGATAGAATACATAGTTCATATGTACATGACATTAAGCAATAGGATACATCTAGGAATTATTTTCATTTATAGTTGAGGTCATCTTTCAATAATCCAGAACATTTATACAATGGACCTCAATATTGGTGCTGATATGACAAAAAAAAAAAAAAAAAAAAAAACTTTTTGATTGGAATATTTCAACCCTTTGATCAGTTGGCTCTTTTTCTTCAGGGACTATTTAGTGCATGGCATTAGGAGGTATGTCATTACATTTAACCCCGTACAAATTCCATTTGATGTTTGATAACAACAAGAAGGATACGATTTTAGTGAATTTCAAAACCCACTATAAATGTGAGCCCCACCTTGATGCATATGTTTTATCTATGTCATCCATCCATAAGTAACTTTTATGGTGACATTCAAGCTGCACATGTTCACAAGTGACCAAACTCAATTATAAAATGTGATCCATTGATTAGAATTTCATGGTCCATCAAACACAAACTTTACATAATATAGTTTATTTCTCGATGGATGAATTTGATCCCAAACATGAGATTGGACAATGAAAATACTATGGTATTTCTAGACATGTAATCATTATACAATAAATAATGTTAATCCCATCTATTACAATTCCATCCTGTTTAGTACAGCTGTCCAAATGGGCCCTTAAGATTTTCTCATATAGATACTTGCCTTTGCAGGTATGGACCATAAACATTAGTATTTTGGGAATTTTGCATATGGCTGCCTGCCTTTTTAGCTATGTATAAAAAACTTTTCAGTTTAAACTATTTCTCAAAACTCTCTTTTATTGTTAGACATTAACCGCTTGCTGTTAGTTCCCCATCTAGACAATGATCGTCCAAGCAAGGCTATGTAGGGCCTACCCTGATGTATAAATTTTATCAATGCTGTCCATTCATTTTGAAAGATCATTCTATAATATAAACCAACAACGAGGCAAATCTAAGGCTCAAGGTGGATGAGTGGGGATTGAACACTCACCGTTAAAAATTTATCAGGAGTCACAAAGGTTTTCAACCTGCTTCAAGTGACCTAGGCCAATGGGATTTTGTATTTTAGTATGGATGAAACTGTCCTTACTTTACTACACTGGTCAATCTCCCTTTTGATTCATGGGCGTGACACCCAAATCTGAGACTATACATGGGGTCACGTTGTTGTTCGAGAGCAATCCACTCTGTTCATCTGTTTTGCCGAATCATTTCAGCATATGGGCCTTTATGAAGTTGATCCAAGGCTCAAAGTGGCCCCATGTGGCCCAACGATTTTTCAACGGTGGGCGTTCATTCACCCTGTTTCCTGTCCATTTTTCAATGCATATACGACTATGTTGGTGCAATTGACGGGACACACATACCGGCTCTGGTCCAGTTGACAAATGATGAGAGCTTCCGCAATCGAAAGGGATTCCTCTCACAAAATGTACTCGCGGCATGTTCATTTGACATGAATTTCCTTTACATATTAGCCAGTTGGGAGGGTTCAGCCTTGGATGCGAGGGTGCTACACAACACTCTGACCCGATTAGATGATCCATTACATGTCCCGCATGGTACTGGTTACATCCCTCCTAGATTACCCATCCATTTAATACTTGTGAAATATTCGAGTGTCCATTTGATGGAACATTCATTTAAATGTATAGGGAAATATTATGCTGTCGATGCGGGATATGTGCATTCACCCGGTTTTATGGCTCCATACCACGGCGTGCGATACCACTTACAAGAGTATCGAACTGGTAGAGCGCCTGCGAATATGAAGGAGCTATTTAATTACTAACATGCACAATTACGTAATGCAATCGAGCGTTGTTTTGGTGTAATGAAAAACAGATTTCCTATATTGAAGACGACCATTTAGTATGAGTTTCACACACAAGTGAAAATTGTTATAGCGTACTGCG
The DNA here is from genome assembly GCA_021015155.1 of Magnolia officinalis. NCBI lineage: Eukaryota > Viridiplantae > Streptophyta > Magnoliopsida > Magnoliales > Magnoliaceae > Magnolia > Magnolia officinalis. The sequence continues at coordinate 1,131,180 of JAJHSJ010000017.1, read as the reverse complement.
TGCTACACAATTTCATACGATCCGTACTTCAGTCTCGTGACGATGAATCTTTTCCTGTTGAGGAGAGTAACCCAACACCTCATGAGGTGTCAACAAATGACGAAAGGCAGTGGTTGCTATGCGTCACTCAACAAGAAAAGGATGCTTGGAATCATGTACGGGATAATATTACTGCTCGAATGTAGGCAGATGCGCAACAGAACAATAGGAGTAGATAGTCAATTTACTTTTACTTATCCCTTTTGTAATTTTACCTGCAAACCGAACATGGATGTACCATATTTTTGCTCAACAATGTTCCATTTCTAAGCAGAAGAAGGTTGACATTGAATGTAATTAATATGTACTTGACATGTGCTGCATGCATAGGTGACATGGTAGACCCAAGGTCTAATGATAGTTCAACATCAACACAATCACCGCTTAGGACACTTGTGATGCTGACTCGAAGTTCACCACATCGGAAGACGGTCAAATCCCTCGTTGAGCCTCTGTCTCGAGTGGCTAAAATAAAATGGAGTGCAGAAATGGATCAAGTGCTTTTTGACGTCCTGCTAGAACAGGTTGCTTTGGGACGTAAGACAGATAATGGTTTCAAGAGGGAGGCCTACCAAGCAATGGTAGAAGAGGTTATGAAACATACGGACATACCTGTCAACTGGCAGAATGTGCAGAACCGTTTGAGGTATTACAAGCGCGAATATATTGCCATCAGGGACATGCTGGTTGCTAGTGGGTTCGGATGGGATAATGAGCACATGGTCGTTACGGTCCCTGATGAGGTATGAGAGGTTACCTTAAGGTATGATTTATATAAATGCATCATCTATAAGACATTCACAAACCCATCCATCGAATGTATTTTTCCTAACTTACAACTATATTTTACGGTTGCAGTCTCACCCGCATGCTACACATCTACGCGGAAAAGAATTGAGAGAATGGATGACCTTGCAGTCATCGTCGGATTCGATTAGGCAACTGGACGATATGTGCAAGGAAGTACGACTATGGCCACGTCATCCTCTCGGATTCAGCGAGATCTCAATGAGTCCTGGAGAGACATTGAAGATGATTTGGAGGATACCATTGACTTCTCTGAGGACCACGTAGCGGACTCGTCAGACAAAAATTTTTTCTCAGATACTCCATGGATGGGAAGACGCAAAACCCATGACACTCCTAGTCGGACTCCAGAGTCTGACTGTAACCGAGATGGGGGTGCATCTAAAGAAATGTATGCAGCCTCCTCGTCCCTGCGATGTACTCGGCATTTCCCTTAATACCGTTGCAGAGGCTATGCGCGATTTTGGCCTCGGCAAGAAAGTAAATCGTACTACTAAGGTACTTGATGTTCTTGAAGAGGTGTAAGGGTTGACCAACTCAGAATTTATCGAAGTTGGTCAACTATTGAGTAGGGACGAGAAGCTGGCATCGTTTTTTGTCATTCTTCAACCCGAGAGGCTTGTTGAGTGGCTGATGAGAACACTCCGCAAGAATGATCTCAATGCAGGAGTTGGGTCGGTCTAACATGCTCTTACCCGTCGTTGTGTTGATCTGTTGTTTTATGGGACTGTAATAACTTTTTATACGCTGGGGACTGTTTGTTTTTTTTTTTTTTAGATGTTTTGGATGACACAATTGGTATATCGTGTATATCAATTTGATTGGTGTGGTAATACTCTAATTTTCTAGTTTAATATATTTTATATATGTTCTGCCACATGCTTGTTGCTCAGCACATTAAGATAGATAGAGCCACACACATCGTATGGACGAAGGGTACGTATTATCAGTTATTTGAAATTTAAATCCTTTGATCGTATTTTTGATTTATTTGTCATGTGACAATTTTCTGTATTTAGTATATGCACGTTCAGACTTGCTGCACCTTGAAATTGGTAATAATACACATTCAATGTAGATGGCAAAAGAGAAATATTATGTTGTTCTGGTGGGCCGTCGACCGGGCATTTATCTGACGTGGGACGATGCTAGGCTGGAAGTTGAAGGATTTAGTGGAGAGAGACACCGAGCATTCAAGAATTGGAGGGAAGCGGTTTCCTGCTGGGAGAGTTACTTCGGTGGGACTGGTGCACAATTGCGGCCTGCCACAGAAACTCATGCGGTTCATGTCGTCGCACAGTTAGACGAGGTCGACATCCATCGTTCGTCGACTTCATATATCCATCAGTCGACCCAGGCCAGGGTCTCCACGTCCACGACGACTGATGATCTTTCCCCATTAAGTTTCTGTGAACTTTTGATTGGCATTCTCGTTATTTTCTTCGCCCTACTTATCATTATTAAATTCTAGCTGTAGAGATTCTTTAACATAATGAATATTATTTTAGGTGTTTTTTTCTTTTTTTTTTTTTTGGATTTTGATTGTATGTATTCTCTTCTTTCTTTTCTTCTCTGTTGTTTTTTTTTTTTTAAAATTATTTTATTATCAGACTGTTAGATGTATTGTTTTTTTTTAAAAATCTATTTTCATTAATTGGCCACACCTAGGGATACCCTTACGACTTGTATGGTTTTTTATATATGCAGATTGTACGGTTTTTTAATCTATCATTGTGGTGCCACCGTTGGAGGAGGTAACCCTTACGACAGCTGGGTGGGACCTACATAAGACCATTGCAAGGGAACGATTGGACTCCTGACACCACCTGGTTATGTTGTATATATCATTTTATTATATGATAAAAAAAAATGAAGCACATCTCAATCTCAGGTGGACCACATTACAGGAAACAGTGTTGAATGAATTTTGACCATTAAAAAATTTTTGGGGGCCATAAAAGTTTTGGATCTCAGGATATTTATTTTTACCCTTCATCTGGGTCTTTATGACCATATCAACAGATTAGATGTCAAGTAAACAGTACAGTGGGCCCTAGGAGGATTTAAATTGTGAATATCCATTCATTATTTTTGTCCTGTGGTGTGGCCCGCTTAAGATTTATATCCCTATCATATTTTGTATCAAGCTCTAAAATGAACTGTAAAAATGGATGAACGGATGGGATGAAACACGTACATCATGGTGGGGCCCATAGAGCACCGACCACCAGCCACAGGGGCTGGTGTTAAGGGGAGTAGCCAATCCGTTCCCCATTGCAAGGGACGTCAACCACGTGCTCAAAATCCTGGGATGGGATCTGCCCGGCCAAACAGATGGAGCTATAAATTTGGGAGGGATTGCTGCAAGCCCACGGCTAACCAAACAGGCCTTATATGTACATTCCGTGGGATATGGCCCACATCCCACGGACGACCCAAACAGACCCACCATTTCCATCCCGAGATTGGTCCATCCCAAGGGATTCTCAGCAGTTCACTGACACCACCATCATTTCCTTAAATTTGATCCCATTCCTCCTAATACCATGGGATCTGCCCGGCCAAACAGGCCCTTGCGGTGACATGAAATAGTGGGTTTCACATGCCCACTGTTGAACAATGCCTGCCCACACTTAGAAACAAGTGGGGCCCGCCGATGAAATGCTAGGCTGGCCGACCGTGATGTTTGGGAGAAATTCAAAATGTCTACTAGTTTTGTCAGCTCAATTTAGGGCGTAAGCTTAAAGATGAGTTATATCTAAATCAAGTGGGCCAGACCGCAAGATACAGTGGCTATTGAATGCCCACAGTTGAAACAGTTGGGGCCCACTATGATGTTTTTTGAGAAATCCACCTGTCCACTATTTTTTCTAGCTCATTTTTTGGGGTGGGCCCAAACTTGAGGCGGATCCAAAACTTAAGTGAGCCACACTCCTTGAAAGGTGGGGATCATTGAAACACGTTTCCAGTTGAACAAGTTGTGTGGCGCACCATGATGTTTTTATGACATTCACCATCCACTAGCTTTTGCCGATGATTTTAGGGGGTGCGTTCAAATATGAGGCAGATCCAATACTCAAGTGGCCACAAGCTTGAAATAATTGCTATTGAACACCCACCATTGAAATAGTTATGAGGCCCACCGTGATGTTTTGTGAAATCCATCTCGACCACCATTTTCACTAGATGATTTAAGGGGGGCCCAAAATTAAGGTAGATGCAAAAATCAAGTGGGCCACATGACTTATAACAGTGCATGTTTAATACCCACAATTAGAACAGTCTCTCTTTAATTTCCATTCATGGCCACTGAAAAATTCATAGGACCCCACCATGATGTTTTTGAGAAATCCACCCTATTCATCGGTTTTACCAAACGATTTTAGGGACTGGGCTAAAAAATGAGGCAGATCCAAAACTCAAGTAGGCCACAAAGCTTGAAGTAGTGGCAATTTAACGCCAATAATGGCCACTGAAAAGGTCATGTGGCCCGCCTTGATTTTTTTTTAAAAAAAAAACACACTCGATCTATCAGTCTTGCCTAATGATTTTAGGATTGGGCCGAAATTTGAGACAAATCCAAATTAAACTCGGCTACAGTTTGAAACAATGCCTATTTAACGCCCCCACCGGTGAAATTGTTGTGAGGCGGACCATGATGTTTTGAAAAATCCACCCCATCCACCAATTTTATCAAATGATTTTAGGGGGTGGGCCAATCAATGGGGCAAATCCAAAACTCAAGTGGACCATACAACTTGAAACAATACCTATTTAACGGCAACAGTTGAAACATCCTCGGGCAATAATGGCCCCAGAAAATTTTTAGACCGGGCCACTATATTTCAGCATCCAGTTCAACCCAGTGGGAATGACCTTTTGACTGGTGGGCCCTAAGAAGGTTTAATCGGTGGTCATTCTACCTTTATTGTTTCCTTTCGTGTTGGGCACTTGAGTTTTGGATTTGCCCTACCGTAGAACATGTTATAAATTTATTCTTAGTATGATTGAACAATAAGAAGCCCAAACAGAAGTGAAAGTAGTTCATTAGATCTGAATCCAATTCTACATAAAGCATAACCTAAATTGGCCCAGGCATGTACGGTTTAAAGAAATTTATTTCAAATAAGTAGTCCATTAGATGATGGGCTGTCACTTTTGATTCAGACATCATTATGAAATTAGCAGCCTATCAATTTTTATGAAATAATGGTTCTTGGGTCAACTGACATGCTTAGTAGGTCATGCACCTCTATTTCACATAAAAATGCAAGTACAGTTTAAGGAAAAATTATTATTTTTAGTAATTTTTAATTTTGTCATATCTTCTAACTTTGATTTTCATCTTTTTTTAAGAAATTGCTCATAGTAATGCCAAAAATGCTCTAGTAAGGCCTATCTAGACTTTCTATTTTTGACAAATTAAGCTTTAGAAGAATTTTGTTATTTTAAGTTACTAAGAGTTTTGCTATTTTGGGTAATTTTAAATTAGGATGTAAGTTTTCTTTATTAGTGATATAAAAAAAAAAAAAAAAAAAAATAGTACACATTATTAAAAAATATATTTAAACTCTCTTTCATTTTCTCGTGGACTCAAGAATTCACCTTGTGGATACAAGGCTTTAATCACCCAGGGAAGATGGTGATATTCCTCTTACTGTTACACACACTTTCCCGTGTCAGCCTCATTTTTGAGCCCACCTCTTAACATGAGCTAAAAATACTGATGAACTGGATAGTTTTCTTAAAAACATCCAGGTGGGCCCTACCTCCACCACAGGGTCAAGCCGGCAAAAGGAGGTGCGTTAAAGCTGCACAGTTGTTTTTGTCAATACAAAAATATAAAAGTTAAACCATGCATACAAGAGACTAATAGTAGGTGGCTGCTTAACTAATGGTGCAAAAGTTTAGTAGTTTTATGAAAATAGTTTAAAAGTATAAAATTTTCCGTGCTGAGTTCAAAAATAAGTGGCTATATGAAAAATTCACTAAAAGAAATTCCAAATAAACGGGTGTCCACAATTTTAAAGTCACAATGACTTTGTCACCACATGAGCGCACTACTCCACAATCAAGCATATGCTTTCACAAAAACAAAAGTGACTTGCTTTTGCTTTTGCTTTTAGAAATTCTAAGGTCTGGATGAATATTGTACGGACTGTACAAGTGAGCTCATGGATAAGTGTTCCAAACTGCTGAATGAATAACACTTGTCCTGTACAATAGATCACTTCATAAAAATCTCCCAAGATGGATGCTTTTAACCCATTCATAAGAGGTCTACTAAATAAATAATCAGTAACAATATAAAAAAAACAAGGCCGCGTATTGGATGACTAAAATCATCAATGTGAAATGTTTAAGAGTATTAAAAAAAAATTCTACAACTTATAAGGTGTATCCATCAATTTAACAACTGCTTTAAGTGATTCATGAGCACAATAATCATGCACCCGATTCTCGTATACTTCAATATGCTTTTTTCTCTTTGCTTTTGCTAGATGTTAAAGCAAGTGCTCAATTGAGCAAAAAGGGGATGCGACCTGCTTATAACCTCGGTTTACTGAAATCCCCCATGTGGCCCTGTTTTGGAGGGATTTGTTATTATTTTGATACCAAGGATAATTTTCATGGACATTCATTAGATATTGTTGAGTTACATAGAAAGGGAAAATTATGTTCTTTAAATAGATTTTTATTAATATGAGTTCAAATATATATTATAGATCGTGGTCTAGCACAAGCCAATAATTACATTTTAGTTGAAATACTCTTGATTCTAAGGTAATTATAAAGACCAAGGGAAAAATGACTCATTTTATAGCATAAATAGAGTAGGTCTACAATGCATGTGCCTTAGCCAAAGAATACTTCATATTCATAGTGGGGTGTGCATAACATAGGGGAATGACCGGCCTAAGTTGTTTTTTTTTTTTTTTTTTTTTTTTTTTTTTTTTTTTTTTTTTTTTTAATATTTATTTGTAGCTAGATAAAAGACATGCATGTTGCCTTAACAATGAGCATACGAGTAGCATGGTACGTCTGTGCGGGTCCCCTTATGATTAACCAATATTAGATATCGAGTGTATGATTGAACTTATATAAGAATTGGGTCACAAGGAGATGAGAGTCCATGTATGATACAAGCAGAATAAGGCTATGCTAGATACAAGAAAAGTAGCATAGTATTGTGCCATGTGTGAGACAAGGAGCTTTGGGCTGTGTCTAGGTAGGCAGGAAGCGTAGGTTTGGGTCTATGTAGGCAAGGAGCACATAGTCATATTTGTGTAGGCAACACATGGCTATGTTTATGTAATATGATGGTAAGGACATCAATGCGACACTACTTATACATATAGTTAAGCCAACATTGGACCCAGATCCTTACCCTTGCTCTGGTGGTAGACTCTCAGGAGTTTCAGCACCCGGTCAAGGGTTCGAGTATCCATAGGTGGTGAAATCCCACTAAGGCGTGAGTGTGTGGGGTGTGCACGTGTGTAAAAAAAATAAAATAAATGGCCAACATTGGACCTTGTACTAGCTAGCACAAGAATAAATAATGCAGGTAAGAACATAATTAATGACACTTTGCTCTAATAGGCAAGCCCGAATCTATACTCCTTTAGGAAACCGGCTGCGGGTGCTGTCCCGACAGCCCGCTAGGGCCATTGCCGCATGCTGCTAGCATGTATGAGTCAGTGGGCGTCTCTTCCCACCTACTCACAAGCGAATGTGGGAAAGGAAGGGTAGTAGCTGAAGGTCCTCATAGAAGATTTTCTGAATCACTAAAATAAAAATTCCTTAAGGGTATTCATAGAAGTTGAAATAGGAGACCTCCCATGGGCTGTGCCACTGCAGGACCGCGGCCTTTGCAGTGTCCGTTGCTCCATATACTTTTCTCCTATCATATGATCTACCTGAATGATGGACTGTACTATTTTTGGGCCCTATGGCCATAATGAAGTGACATACTTAGTGATTGGGGTGAATTTCACATAAACATCATAGTGAGTCATCCGTGAAAGGTCTCATATATGCAGGAAAAAATACACAACTTTTTAATTCACATAGATTTTATCTATACAATAGCAAACACAACATAAGATTCCACTTCACATAAAATTGATAATTATTATTTAGATTCCAATTAATATCAGATACAAGCTGCCAAACAATCCCTAGCTTTTCAAATGCGTGAACATCGTAGCACATTAGTCTGTTTATTAATTCGTGTACAGTGTGCAAGAAAATAGATGATCAGGAAATTGTTTGCTAATGTTTGTGATATGGATTTAGCATATGCTTTTCATAAAAGCAAAAGTGACTTGCTTTTGCTTTTAGAAATTCTAAGGTCTGGACGAATATTGTACGGACTGTACAAGTGAGCTCATGGATAAGTGTTCCAAACTGCTGAATGAATAACACTTGTCCTGTACAGTAGATTTTATAAAAATCTCCAAAGTTGGATGCTTTTAACCCATTCGTAAGAGGTCTACTAAATAAATAATCAGTAACAATATAAAAAAAAACATGGCCGCCTGTTGGATGACTAAAATCATCAAATGTGAAATGTTTTAAGAGTATTAAAAAAAAGTCTACAACTTATAAGGTGTATCAATCAATTTAACAACCGGGCAAGAGTAAGGGGTCCTTACTCTTGCTCGGGTGGTAGACACTCTGGAGTTTCAATTCCCGGTCAAGGGTTCAAGTACCCATAGGTGGTGAAATTCCACTAGCGTGAGTGTGTGGGGTGTGAGTGCGTGTGTAAAAGAAGAAAATGAAGAAAAAAAAAAAAAAACCAACTTGCTTTAAGTGATTCACGAGCACAATAATCATGCACCCGATCCTTGTATGCTTCAATATGCTTTTTCTCATTGCTTTTGCTAGATGTTAAAGCAAGTGCTCAATTGAGCAAAAAGGGGATGCGACTTGTTTATAACCTAGGTTTATTAGAATCCCCCATGTGACACTGTTTTGGAGGGATTTGTTATTATTTTGATACTACAGATAATTTTCATAGACATTCATTAGGTATTGTCGAGTTACACATAAAGGGAAAAGTATATCCTTTAAATAGATTTTTATAAATATGAGTTCAAATATATATTACAGATTGTGGTCTAGCATAAGCCCATAATTACATTTTAGTTGAAATACTCTTGATTCTAAGGTAAAGACCAAGAGAAACATGACTCATTCTATAGCATAAATAGAGTAAGGTCTACAATGCATGTGCTTTAACCAAGAATACTTCATATTCATAGTGGGGTGTGCATAACATAGGGGAATGAGTAGCATTAGTGCTTTTTTTTTTTTTTTTTTTTTTTTTTAGCTAGATAAAAGACATGCATGTTGCGTTAACAATGAGCATACGAGAGTTGGACTGTCATTTGAAAAAGTAGCATGGTACGCTTGTGCAGCTCCCCCTTATGATTAACCAGTATTAGATATCGAGTGTATGATTGAACTTGTATAAGAATTGGGTCAGATGGAGATGGGAGTCCAGGTATGATACCAGCAGAAGAGAGCTATGCTAGATACAAGAAAAGTAGCGTAGTATTGTGCATGCCATGTGTGAGACAAGGAGCTTTGGGCTGTGTCTAGGTACGACAAGGAGCGTAGGCCTGTGTCTATGTAGGCAAGGAGTACATATGGTTATGTTTATCTAAGATGATGGTAAGGACATCGTGTGGCACTGCCTATACATATAGTTAAGCCAACATTGGACCTTGTACTAGCTAGCACAACAATAAGTGCAGGTAAGAATAGAATTAATGGCACTTGCTCTAATAGGCAAGCCTGAAACCGGCTGCGGGTGCTGTCCCGAAAGAATTTCCCCCCCCCCCCAGCATGTATGAGTGAGTGACCATCTCTCCCCACCTACTCAAATTAAAGCGAATGTGGGAAAGGAAGGGTAGTAGCTGAAGGTCCTCATAGAAGATTTTCTGAATCACTAAAATAAAAATTCCTGAAGGGTATTTATAGAAGTTGAAATAGGTGAACTCGTATGGGCTGCGCCACTACAGGACCGCAGCTTTTGGAGTGTGTTGCTCCGTATACTTTTTCCTATCATATGATCTACCTGAATCATGGACTGTACTATTTTTGGGCCCTATGGCTATAATGAAGTGACACACTTAGTGATCGGGGTGAATTTCACATAAACATCGTAGTGAGTTATTTGTGAAAATTCATAAAATCTGTCTCATATATGCAGGGAAAAAATAAGCAACTTTTTAATTCTCATAGATTTCATCTATTTAGTGGCAAACACAACATAGGATTCCACTTCACATAAAATTGATAATTGTGATTTAGATTCCAATTCATATCAAATACAAGCATTGCCAAACAATCCCTAGCTTTTCAAATGTGTAGATATCGTAGCACATTGGTCTGTTTATTAATTCGTGTATAGCATGCAAGAAAATAGACGATCAGGAAATTGTTTGCTACTGTTTGTGATATGGATTTAGTGAATGTTTACCCAAAGAAAAGAAAACATGTGCATTCATCCAGTGAAGATGTGTTCCCAACTTGGGGAGGAGGCTCAGGCTTACATAGCATGTGTGGAGTATCAGGGAGCTGAGATAGATACACATGCAAACAAATTCCATATTAGGAAAAGAAGAACTTTGGACCCTTTGGAAGCCGATTGTGTGGGGTGCCACCTGATGGGTTTTTTTGACTCATCTTCGACCGGTCGTGAGCCCTGCTCGACTGGTCGAAGGCTAGTGGTCGACCAGTCGAAGGTTCGAGTCGTGACACGACTCAAAGTCCAGCGAGTTTTTTTTGTTGTTTTTTACTGTAGCTACGACTGGTCGAAGGGATGGCTCGACTGGTCGAAGGGGTCCTACGACCAGTCGAAGACTCGGCTCGACTAGTCGTAGGTTACGCAGTTTGTTTCGCGATTTTGCGCGAAACTGCGGATTTGAGTCCTTTCGCAACTAGGATGCGAAAGGAAAGTTTTCTAAACTATAAAAGGGGTTGCCTAGGGTTTTCTAGGTAATAATAATGACAAGAGGGTTTCCTAAAGCTTTACAAGGGATTTGCTAAAGGGTTTAGGGCTAAAAAAAGGTGAGAGAAAGAGAGGAAGAGAGAGAGGAAGCTTATAGAAGGGAGGTTCTGCTCGTGGAGGTTATCTACTGTGCAATCTATATCTCAGCGCTTCTATGTCCTCGTAATCGGTTAGATCTCTCCGTTTTCTCTATTTCTCTTATTGTTTATCCACTCTTGCGTGAGTGAAGAAGGTTGTAATGTTCTGATTTATAGTGGATTGTTGATCTGGACGAGGTCCCGTGGTTTTTACCTCTTTGAGGGTTTTCCACGCAAAAATCTCTTGTGTGGTGTGTGATTGATGCATTGATTGTTTTCATTGCTTTATTATCCATAATTCTGGTTTGTTTTGGAAGGCTAGATCCTAAGGTTTTGTGCAAGGCCCCCAACACCACCGACCTCCATGGTTCGTTGACGTGGAAAAGTTTTGTGGGCCCAATATGATCTGTGTGTTATATCTACACCATCCATTCATTTTGAGAGATCATTTTAAGGAGTGACCCAAAAAATGAGACAGATCCAAACCTCTCATTTTAAGGAGTGACCCAAAAAATGAGGCAGATCCAAACCTCAAGTGGACCACACCATAGAAAGCTGTGGGGGTTGAATGTGTACCATTGAAAACTTCTTGGCAGCCACATAAGTTTTGGATTAAGCTGATATTTGTGTTTTCCCTCCATCCAGGTCTTTGTTACCTTATGAAGAGGTTTGGATTAAACATCATGGTGGTACTTAGGACGGTTTCAACGGTGGACATCATTATCCGCGTTGCTTTCTATAGCCTGGTCCACTTGAGATTTGGATCTGTCTCACGTTTAGGCACATGCCCTATAATAATCTCACAAAATGGATGAATGGTGTGGATGTAAGACATATATAAATCATGGTGGGGCCTAAGGAACTTTGCCAAGTCAACCGATGTCACTTTGGTAGTGTGATGGATGATATCCGGGTGCGTAGAAGTTATTTAGATCAGCCTGATCTTTTAGCCTTGGGAATTAAAAGAGGGGGCATGCATGATGGAAAGTGTGGATGTCATGAATACGTGAATGCAAGCTTCATACATATAGTTGTAGAATAAGGTTATTCACACATTATGGTGGGCCTCTTCATACCCATTAGAATTCACGCAGGCTCTTCTCATCATATGACGGTGATGGTGATGGTGACAGTTCAGAATAAGATTATTCTACACATTGTGGTGGCCTTTTCTTACGGCCAACATCACAAGTGTTATAATGACTATATTGGGATTTTGACTAGCATGTTCTCGTGGTATTGCCAAACTCACAAAAAGTATCCCTTCTAAAAAAAATATCTTTCTTTAAATTTCAGTGCCTTTTGAAAATTTTAAAAGAATGAAACAGCCCTTTGCGTTGAGCTTTGCATGAGGTAAACACTCTGGGGCTTGCTAAGGTGTTTGTGAGAAATCTATGGTATTTACATGTTTTTCCAAATCATTTACGACATCAACTCAAAAATGAAGTAGATCCAAAGCTCAAGTGGGCAGCACAACAGGAAATAAGTGTAGATTGTATGCCCAATGCTGAAATATTCATAGGGTTGCATAAGCTTTGAATCAGACTAATATTTTTATTCTTTTAGTTCATGCTTGCGATGAGGTCCTTACGAGCATTTGAGTCACTTTATGAAATATGCTTGTCGGAGTACACTCATTTTTAGGGCTATAGAAGTTATTAGCGGTGCCCATATGCTGGAGAAGTTGATGACGGTTATTGTACGTATGAAAATGTAGTTGAAAGGGGTGATAGTAATTTCCCGGAAGACATTTGAAAAAAAAAAGAACAGTACTAAAAAAACAACAAATAAAGAAGAAGGAAGAAAATCCGTATAGGCACTAAAAGTAAGGATATTTTTGTCCACTAATTCTAAAAAAAATTAATCAAATGGTGATAGAGATTTTCTTTTTTTTTTTTTTTTGGAAATAATACTTTTTGGTGTGCTTATCGATATCATAAGGATGTTTTGGTCAAAATCCCTTACATTTTCCTACATTGGATGCTCGGTAACTGTTGCTTTTTTGTTTGACTGGAGTCTTCCTAATTTCTAATGGTGCAGCCAGGCCTCGCCCAACATGGCGGGGCCTAAATGTGGGGCCTAAGTCAATGTTTTATTGGATATCCATGCAGTCCATCCGTTTTTCTAAACTATATTAGGGCATGATCTCAGAAAGTTAAACAGATCCACATATCAGGTGGATTTCCTGTGGCGACTGAACATTAAAAACTTTTATGGGCCACAACTTTTAGGTCAAACTGATATTTTTTTTCCTTTCATCTTGTGTACCTTATCAACAGGTTGGATGAAATGTAAACATTGCAGTGGACCCGAGGAAGAATTTAATGGTGAGCATTCAATTATCATTGTTTCCTATACTGCGGTCCACATGCGATTTGGATCTTCTTCAATTTTATTACCATGTCCTAAAATGAGCTATGAAAACTAATGGACGGAGTGGATATATAATAAAGACAACAGGGCACACCTAATTAGATCCTTCTTCCTCCCTTCGAATACTACCGACTTGTGCTTTATCGGGTGAGGCTGGGGCCCACCTACTCCGCTCCTTATCTTGATTTCTAATGGAGTGGACTCTATGCGTTTCTACCATGATCTATGTATTTTATCCACACCATTCATCCATTTTATCAGAAAATTTTAGGGCATGAGCAGCATATCCAAATCTCAAGTGGACCACACCATATGAAACAGTGTGAACTAAGGGCGTGTTTGGACGGGCAAGGTGGATTGTATTAGGTTGTATTAGGGTGGATTGGAAGGAGCAATCCTGGGATTTGGCCGGGCGTGCCAAACAGGCAGAAGTTGGATATAGCAATCCCATGAGATTGCCAGCAATCCACTGACATCACCATCATTGCCTTGAAATCCACCCAATCCCACCCAATCCCTCCTAATCCCAACTATTTTGCCCGGGACATGTTTGGATAGCAGGAGCAATCCCAGGATTGGCCGGTGTAATCCCGGGATTGGCCAGGTGAGCCAAACATACTCGTGGTGAGTTCGCTGGATATAGCAATCCCATTGGATTGGCACCAATCCACTGACAGAGCCATCATTACTTTCCATCTACCCTAATACAATCCAATCCCGCGGGATTGGCCCGTCCAAACACGCCCTAAATGTCTAAAGTTGAGAAATTCTTGGACTACTCGACCGAAGTTTTGGATCGAGTTTGTATTTGTATTTTCTTTTATCCATGTTTGTTTGATCTCATGAATTTTAAAGTGGAAATCATTATTCCCACTGTTTTTTTTTTTGTTAGCTTGTTAGTAGACCCACTGTCAGATCACACTTCACTGTTAGCCACCCCCATTAGGGAATCGATGCCAGTGTTGAAACGAGGTATCTTTCACCCAATCTACCACTTGAGATATGGATCTGGGTGTATTTCCACTGTTCCTGTGATACGGTTCACCTTAGTGTACTGAGTAAACTTTGTGAGGTCCACCATGATTTATGTATTTTATCCACTCTGTCCATCCATTTTTTCAGATAATTTTATGGCTTGAGCCAAAAAATGAAGAATATACAGTGTTCAAATGAGTCACACACCGGAAACAATTGAATTGAACTTCTACCATTGAAAAGTTCTCGGGGGCCACAGAAGTTTTGGATCAAGCTTATATTTGTGTTTTCTGTTCATCCAAGTCTGTATGATCTTATGAACAAGTTGGATGACAAATAAACAACACTGTGGGGCCTATCAAGGTTTCAACAGTGGAAATCATTATCGTCACTGTTTCTTGTGGTATGATCCACTTGATCTTTGGATATACTTAAAATTTGGGTTCAACCCCTTAAATTAGATGGAAAAACGGATGAACGGTGTGGATAGATCACATACATTCAAGGTGCGCCCAAATGAGTTTACTTGGTACGATGAGAGCCTAAGGAGTAACTCAGTGCGCTCAATCTGATTTCGGGCCGCACAGTGTTGGCTGAGGCCGGGGCGCACCTAATCTGCTCCTTCTACACACTTTCTGATGGTACGGGTTTGTGCTTTTTGGTGGAAACGATTGGCTACTCCCCCTCCACCAGCCAATGACGGGTGGTCGGTGCTATGTAGGCCCCATCATGATGTATGTGTTTCATCCATTCCATCCATCTAATTTTATAGATTATTTCCTGCTATGGCACCAAAACTGAGGTATATAAAATTTCAAATGTACCACATTACAGGAAATAATATTGAATGAACTTTTCGACCACTAAAAACTTTTTAGAGGCCATAAAAGTTTTTGATCAAGCTGATATTTGTTGTTTCCCTTCATCAGGGTCTGTATGACCTAATCAACAGATTGGATGTCAAATAAACAGTATAATGGGCCTTAGGAGGATTTTAATGGTGGATATCAAATCAACATTGTTTTCCTGTGGTGTGGTCCACCTGAGATTTATATCCCTCTCATTTTTGGCATAAAGTCATACAATGATCTTTACAAATGGATGAACGGTATGGATGAAACACATACAGCATGGTGGGGCCCACAGAGCACCGACCACGGGGCTGGTGGCAGGGTTAGTAGCCAATCCGTTCCCCTTTCTGGTATTATTAATACATCTAGGTAGGCCGGCAGTCAAGAACGCACCATGTGGGGGAAGGGGCACTGGCGCTTTCTAATGGTACGGATTTATGCTTTTTGGCGTTAGAAATACATCAAGGTGGGCCCACAGTCAAGACCCCACCATGTGGTCGTACCTAATCCGATGCTTCTTCCTACTTTCCAATGCTACCTAATCCGTTCCTTCTTCCTACTTTCCAATGCTAAGTAATCCGTTCCTTCTTCGGACTTATGGGACGGATTTGTGTTTTTTGGCATTAGAAATACGGACGCGGATTCCTGCGCAAGGATGCTGGGTGAAGCCAGCTGCAATGTATGTGAGAAATCCATTCCGTCAATCTGTTCTACGAGATCATTTTACGACATGTCACCAAAAATGATCTGTATACAAAACTCAAATGGGTCACCCGAGAGGGAAAATTGAGGAAATAAATTCCTACCGTTGAAACGTTCCTAGGCTGCACCTTGATGTTTATATGCTAACCAAATCGTTTATAAGGTCATTCCCAATGGGGTGAAGTGAAAAAACCAGAAATATAGCCTGGTACAGAACTTTTATGGTCATAGGAATGCTTCAACTGAATTTCCATTATTTCCTCTTGTGTGGCCCACTTGAGTGTTGAATACATTGAATTTTAGGTACACGTCCTAAAATGAGCTCTAAAAACAGATGAATGGAGTGGATTTCTCACAAACATCTATGTGGACCCCACTCAGCATCCCTGCACAGGAATTTCCTGGGGAAGGAAATCCGCGTCCTAAAATACATAAAAGGTGGGCCCACAGCCAAGAGTGCACCATGTGGGGGTACTTAATCCGCTCCTTCCTACTTTCTAACGTCACCTTATCCGTTCCTTCTTTGCATTTTCTAATCATACGGATTTGTAATTTTTGGCACTAGAAATACATCAAGGTGGGCCTACAGTCAAGACCGCGCCACGTAGGGGTAGAGGTGGGTAAAATGGACTCGATCCGGTGGATCCGACCCGATCTGCTCCAATTCGAACAGAACCGATGGCCTGGATTGGTCAGGTTCAGGTAGGATCAGCCAGACCCGACGTTAATCGGATCAGATTCGGGTACGTAGCAAATCCGACCGAACCAAACCGAAATCCGATCCGTTTGGATCCGATCCGATTCAATCCGGACCGCACCGGTTTAGTAACTAGTAAGAAAAATAACCCCACCCAACCCATCTCTCTCTCTCACACACACACAGAGATTCATTAGCAATGGCGTATGTAAGTAGCATCACACCCCAAAGATTCCTCGACATCTCAAGACCCACGTCAAGTACAAAACCCAACTTCAAATTCTCATCAAAGGCACAAATTCCTGTAAAAGCTCTTGTTGAGGGTCTAATATTGCATATTGGACCCCAGTTACTATATGGATTTATGAACATCACGCTGCTTAACGGGTTATTTTAATCATGTTTGTGATACAAGGTGAATTTAGGAGCGTGGACTGGAAAGGACGGTAAAAGCATAGATTTAACGCTCTGACATCACCAAGGCATTGGACGGGACCCCAGGGGACCAAGAACGATGAATTTACATGCCCGAGATCAGAGAAAATCAAGCCGTTCACGTTAAAGAGGCTACACAGTCATCCAGAATGCAAGATCACGGGGTTTCCACCATCTGTTCAGCTCGAAACTTCATACACGGCCCGAAGACCATAAATTAACCGTACACATTAAATTTCATCCATTGGATCACTGAGAAAGTGGTGCAACAGACAGATCAGCCCCTAGTATCGTGATTTGCGGCCCACCTGACATCTGGATATGCTTCGATTTTGGGTTCAACCCTTTAAGTAGGGAGACAAAATAAATGGATGGGTTGGATTGCTCATAAACATATCAGAGGACCTCACCTGAGTTGGGTGTGCACTATGTCCAAGTGCACTAGCCGCACACGGTTCCGAAGAAACGGTCAAATAAGCCTTTTGACCGAACCAAAGACGAAAACGGCAATAGCCGTTCGCTGTTGCTGCGAACAGAGCCATCGACTCGTTGCAGTGGGCCATCATCTTGATTCGAAGTCCCGATCCGGACCGTCCATTGAATTTCCACAAGCCCTATCACCAAGGCCTAGGTGACAAAATTCCAAAGAACAGCGATATTGGGCTTCCAGTCGTTCACACACAGGACGAACGGCAGCAAGAAATACGTTGCACGCCTCCGCAGATCTGATCCAAAACCATCCATCTCCGACTGGATTTTCGTCGCTCATCTAATGGACGGCGTGGATTCCTCCGTCGAATTCAATAATGGGCCCCACCAACCTCTGCAGAAAACGGAAACTTCCGTTTTTGACAGCGTCTGTAAAATGGACGCCTGGTTACAGTTGTGGGCCCCACTCATCATCCAAAAAGGTGATCCACACCGACAATTAGAACCTTGAGGTCCTTCTTACCAAGGTCTAGGTGGAAAGTTTCAAAGATGAGGTGAGGATCCGATTTCAGCCGTTCAAACAACGGTAGGACGGTAGAACGTGAAATCAAGTGGGCCACGTCAGAAGCAATTCAAAACTGACAATTTCTTACTGACTTGGCGAGACGAAGCGAATGGAAGGAGTGGATTTCCCAGAAACTTCCGGCAGGAGGGCCACCAAGCATCGCAAAATCAGACATTGACGTCTCTGTTTTGCGCAGTCCGCAAGAACTGTCCGATTTGGAAACGTAGTGGGCCACTGTCCGTGATCGGATCGATGATCCAAACCGTTCAACCTCTTAAAAGGGTGGTCCTAACTCTATCCATGATGTTATTCTCTAAATTATTGGACAGTCAGTCAAGCAAACCGAGTCTAAAAGTAGGTGATTTCAATCCTTTTTGCGCACAACGTTTCTCTGCTGCGTAATCTTCTCACCGGCTGTGCTGCGAAAGATCTCCTTCGTCCCTGGCAGCTATAAAGAGTAGAGGAAAGAGAGAGTCAGAGAGCATCTTATTCACGACTGGAGAAAGGAGAGAGAGAGAGAGAAAGAGAGATTGGGAGAGGACTCTCTTTTAATTTTGTCTTTTTACTGTTTCTTTGCTGTGGAACTGATCTAGCCATGTCGGGCTAAACCCCTTAGCTAGGGCTAAGGGGTGAAGCTTGTAGCAGGATGGGAGATGTTTTTATGCTTTTGGTTTAACCTGGATTATGAATTTTGTTTTTTTTCTAGTTGTTCATATGGAATGTCTTTAGTTCTTAATGGTCCATTGTGACTTAAATTACATTGGATCTACGACAGCTTCTGATATTTTCCATGCGTGTATGGAGGTTATGATCGTAGGAACCCTGTTGTTCACCATTGTCTCATGGGCATGGAAGGATGACAGAATCCTTCCCTATGTTCATATTCTCGTAGACTGGATGTGGATTGGTCAAGTTCTATTAATTACCTTGTCTCCTGGGTCTTGTGATGGAATCAGGTCTAATTCTCATCTCTTGAAAACTGGATCAAAGGAAGTTCATAGTTGAAATTTCATCTGGATAAAAGCATAGATCTCCCTGATCTCTACAAGTGGATCCCCTGAATCCCTAGTTCCCTTCTCTGAATTCTCTTAAGTTTTAGATAATTATTTCACCCTTATTTCTAAAAATTATTCGATTTAGATTTCATCTTAGTCTACTTCTAATTCTATTTATTTTCAGATAACGTACAGGTTTCAGTCCCTGTGGATTCGACCTCGATCTTACCGAGTTTATTACTACATCACAACCCTATACTTGGGGAGTGAACAAGTTTTTGGCGCCGTTGCCGGGGATTGACGGCTACATTTTTTTTGAAATTAACTGGTTTTCGGATTAGTTTAAGATTAGGATTTTTTTATTATTCTTAGGTTTTATTTTTAGAATTTCCTAAATCAGGTTTCCTTTAATTTTTAGAAATTTTATATTTTAAGTAACTTTCTATTTTAGATGATTTTCCCTTTTTAGAAACTAACCCAACTTTCCTATTTTGTAGGATTCTGAGATAGGTTTCTAAATTGGTAATTTCTCTTTTCCTTGCTATTTCTATATTAGGATTTCTTTTTAGCAAGTTTCTAATTCTAACTCTTTTAGAATTTAATTTTGTTTCCTATTTTATTTTTAGAAACTTTCTATTTAAAGACTTTCTGTTTAGAAACTAACTTTCCTGTTCTGTAGGCCTTTCAGAAATTTCTAATTCGGTAAGATCTTTCTAAATTCTACTTTCTATTTTTAGAATTTCTGTTATTAACTTACTTTCTAGTTTAGGAACTTTCCTCTTTTATTTTAGAAATTTTATACTCTCTTAGGAATTTCTCTTTTTCTAAATTAGAAACTAGTTTACTGCTATTCCTCTTCTTAGGATTTTCTAATTTTAGGTTTCCATTTATTTTAGAAATTCTTTCCTTTTTAGAAACTCACATTACTTTCTATTTTAGGATTAAGATTTCTAATTTAGAACTTTCTAACTCTAGGTTAGAACCTTCCTCTTTTGTTTTTAGAAACTAGGTTAGTTACTTTCCTTTTAGAGACTCTTTCTAATTTTAGAAACTAACTCATTCTTCCTTTATTTTTTAGAAACTTTCTAATTTCTATTTTTAGGAACTAATCTCTTTTTGGTTTCTTTTTGCAGGTTCTTAATTTAGGGACTCCAAATTTGGTAACTTCCTTCCAACCCTCTCTTTCTTTTTAGATTTTTATTTCCCTTCTTAGGATTAGATTTAGAATTTGATTGAGGGCTGTGAGTGTTTCATGCCCAAGTGGGCTCGTGACAACACTCGACGTCTTTTGACTGAAGGAGGATTAGTTGAGGGGTTAACTGTCCATCGCAGGATTAGACACCGCTCGAATTCCCCTGAGTTAATTGAGGATATGGCTGAAAATCAACCTCGTCTACCCCAACCTAGGGTAGAAGATGTCCAGGATGAGAATGAGGTGCATCAAGCACCCCCGCCTCGTACCTTACGAGATTACTTACAACCGGCGGGGGTGAGTACGCCCTCATGCATGGGTTTTCAGGAGAATGCAGGACATATGGATATCAAGCCAGGGGTGATCCAACTCCTTCCTAAATTTCATGGGCTTGAGTCAGAGAATCCATATCTACATCTGAAAGAATTCGATGAGATCATGACTACCCTATACTTTCCTAACGTGTCTGATGACACGGTTAGGTTAAAACTCTTTCCCTTTTCTTTGAAAGAGAAAGCCAAGACGTGGTTACATTCATTACGTTCTCAATCTATTGGCAAATGGAATGACATGACAAGGGAGTTCATTAAAAAGTTTTTTCCATATCATAGGACGAACACCCTTAGAAAGTCGATCATGAACTTCGCCCAAAGGGAAGATGAAACATTCTTCCAATATTGGGAGCGGTTCAAAGATCTTGTCAGTTCATGCCCACAACATGGTTTTGAAACGTGGCGCATCACAAACTTTTTCTATGATGGACTGACATCTCCCATGCGCCAATTAGTTGAGACAATGTGTAATGGGGAGTTTATGAATAAAGGTGTCGATGAGGTGTGGGACTACTTTGATAAACTTGCTGAGAACACACAAACATGGGACATCTCCCCTAGACCGAGTACTACGCCTAGGCCGACTCATTCCAAAGAAAAAGGTGGAATGTACCTCCTGAAAGAGGATGATGATATTAACGCTAAGGTAGCCAATCTCACTCGAAAACTCGAGGCCATGGAATTAAAGAAGGATAAGGCCAAGGAAATTGTTTGTAGTATTTGTGGTTGCAACATTCACACTACTGAGAATTGCCCAACTATATCTGCCTTTCAAGAGGTATTGAATGAGCAATCCAATGCTGTAAGCAATTATCAAAGACCTTTTAGTGGGCCCACCTCTAACACATACAATCCTGGCTGGAGAAACCATCCAAACTTCAGTTGGAGGAATGGACAAACCGCTACACCTCAAGGTTTCCTAAATCAAAATCCAACTCAAGAGAAACCTCAAGAGGATCCGGTTCTGAAACATTTTCAAAAGCAAGAGCTTTTCAATCAGGGTATGCTACAGGCCTTTCAAGACCTTACAAAAGCAATACAAGGACTTAAGGCTGAAAATGCGATTGGGAACAAGGGGAGCTTCCCAGCTCAACCTCTTCCCAATCCTAAATCGCAATATGAAATTAGCGACCCAAGCTCTTCAAATCAAATGGAGCAAGCTAAATCCATCACCACTCTTAGGAGTGGAAAAATCATTGACAAAACCATTCCGGTTAGGGCTGAAAAGTCTAAGGACCCGGAAGTGGATAAAGAAGATGGATCTAGCCATGCCCCACCAGATTTAGAACCGGAACCTCAAGGAAAGCCAGTTGCTCCATTTCCCCAAAGGTTGGTTGCACCAAAACCTCTCTCTAACTCTCAGGATATTCTAGAGGTGTTGAAACAAGTGAAGGTCAACATACCTCTACTTGATGCTGTGAAACAAATACCTTCCTATGCCAAATTCTTGAAAGACTTATGTACGACCAAAAGACGGCAGAATATTCAAAAGAAAGTTTTCCTGACTGAGAAAGTGAGTGCCATCCTAAAACAAGATGTGCCGCAAAAATTCAAAGACCCTGGTAGCCCAACCATATCATGTGTAATTGGGGACTATCGAATTGATCACGCACTCCTTGACTTAGGAGCGAGCGTTAATCTTATTCCCTACTCGGTATACAAACAGTTGGGCTTAGGTGAATTAAAACCCACCTTAACTACACTACAACTTGCTGATCGCTCTGTTCGTGTACCAAGAGGAATAATTGAGGATGTGTTGGTCCAGGTTGATCGATTTTACTACCCAGTAGATTTCATCATCCTGGATACCGAACCCATCAACAATACAAGCACTCAGATTCCCGTCATTCTTGGTCGCCCATTCCTTGCCACTTCAAATGCAATTATTAATTGCAGGAATGGTGTCATGAGTATGTCTTTCGGGAATATGACATTAGAAATGAATATCTTTTTCAACACTGGCAGACGGGTAGAGGAAGATGACGATATCCACGATATTAACATGATCGATACTTTCGTGGAAGATAGGACTCCCCTTACCTTATCCTCTGATCCTCTAGAGACGTGCCTGGCCCACTCCCATGAGTTTGATGATGACATAATTAGGGAGACATGTGCCATGCTTGATGCGGTACCGGTACTTGAAGTTAACCAGTGGAGGCCTCAATTTGAAAAGTTACCCCACACTGATGAAGTGCCTCTACCGTCTAACCTCAAGCCACCGAAGCTTGACCTAAAACCTTTGCCCTCTGATTTAAAATATGCATACTTAGGTCAAGATGAGACATACCCGGTGGTGATTTCTGCCCACCTTGAGAAAGAACAAGAGAGTATGCTTATATCTACTCTCCTGGAGCATAAGGGAGCCCTTGGATGGACAATCGCGGACCTCAAGGGAATCGACCCCTCGATTTGTACTCACCGCATATATCTTTCAGCGAGTGTTTGGAAAGTCTTAAATGTGTGCTGAAAAGATGTGAAGAAAAGAACTTGGTACTTAATTGGGAGAAGTGCCATTTCATGGTTCAGAAGGGAATTGTCCTTGGACACATTATTTCATCCAAAGGAATCGAGGTGGATAAGGCAAAGATCGATCTTATCTCTAACCTACCTCCACCCAAGAACATAAGGGACGTGCGATCCTTCTTAGGACACGCCGGGTTTTACAGAAGATTCATAAAGGACTTTAGTCTCATCTCTCGTCCTCTATGTAATCTACTTCAAAAGGATGCACCATACGAGTGGACTGAACCATGTCAGGAAGCTTTCACTAAGCTTAAGGGCATATTGACTAGTGCACCTATCATACAGCCACCTGATTGGAGCATTCCTTTTGAACTTATGTGCGACGCGTCTGATTATGCTCTTGGGGCAGTTCTAGGCCAGAGAAAAGATAAGAAACCCTATGTTATTCATTACGCAAGTAAGACTCTAAATCCTGCCCAAGTGAATTACTCAACTATAGAAAAGGAACTCTTAGTTGTAGTGTTCGCCTTAGACAAATTTAGGTCCTACTTGATTGGATCCAAGATCATTATTTACACTGATCACGCAGCGCTTAAGTATCTTCTGTCTAAGAATGATGCTAAGCCCCTCCTGATAAGATGGATCCTCCTACTCCAGGAATTTGACCTAGAAATAAAAGATAAAAAGGGAGTAGAGAACGTAGTGGCTGACCATCTTTCTCGCCTTAATCCCTCTGATTCCTTTGAGACGACACAGATTAATGACATGTTCCCTGATGAACAATTGTTCAGAGTCTCTCATTCACCTTGGTTCGCTGATATCGCCAATTATCTTACCACAGGTTCCATACCGACACATTGGACTGCGCAAGATAAGAAAAAAATTTTCACCGAGGTGCGCAAATTCTTCTGGGATGATCCATACTTGTTTAAATATTGCCCAGACCAAATCTTGAGGAGATGTGTACCAGACAATGAACATCAGAGTGTCATCTCCTTCTGTCACTCACAGGCCTGTGGTGGTCACTTTTCTGCAAAAAAGACCACGGCCAAAATTCTGCAGTGCGGCTTCTATTGGCCCACTATGTTCAGGGACACTCATGAGTTTTGCAAAGCTTGTGAGGGTTGTCAGAAATTGGGAGCATTGTCCCATCGAAATATGATGCCCTTGAATCCCATTCTTATCATAGAGGCATTTGATTGCTGGGGCATCGATTTCATGGGACCATTCCCCCAATCTTTTGGGAATTTATATATTTTGCTTGCCGTATATTATGTCACGAAATGGGTCGAAGCGATTCCGTGTCGAACTAATGACCATCGCACGGTCATTAAATTCCTGAAAGAAAACATCCTTTACCGATTCGGAACGCCTCGAGCCATCATTAGTGATGGGGGCTCACACTTTTGTAATAAACCATTCGAGAGTTTAATGAAGAAATACGGTATCTCTCATAAGGTGAGCACCCCATACCATCCACAGACAAGTGGGCAAGTTGAGATTTCCAATAGGGAGATCAAACACATTTTGGAGAAAACGGTTAACCCTGACCGTAAGGATTGGTCAATTCGATTGACCGATGCCTTATAGGCATACCGTACTGCCTTTAAAACCCCTATTGGAATGTCTCCCTTTAGACTCGTCTATGGGAAGGCTTGCCACTTGCCTGTGGAGTTGGAACATAGAGCTTACTGGGCAATCAAAAATCTAAATTTCAATCTGAACAACGCTGGCTCGCTACGCAAACTTCAATTAAATGAACTTGAAGAAATCCGGAACGACGCGTACGAGAACTCGAGAATCTACAAGGACAGGATGAAGGCGTTTCATGACCAACACATTCTACAAAAATCATTCATGCCAGGTCAAAAAGTCCTTTTGTATAATTCTCGATTACATCTCTTTCCGGGTAAGCTTCGATCTCGTTGGACCGGTCCTTACATTGTCGTTACTGCCTACTCTCATGGGGCCGTCGAGATAAGAGACCCCGACAATGGCAAGGAATTTAAAGTAAATGGACATCGCTTAAAGCCATTTGTCGAAAAATTTGATTCAGAGGACATGTCCATGCCTCTGACTGATCCTGTTTAGCAGGAATGATCTCCTAGTCTGATGGAGGTATAGGTAGGTTTCCTGCTTTCATAGGATTAGGGTAGTTTCTTTAGTCTGGCTGAAGACGTTAAACTTAGCGCTCCTGGGAGGCAACCCAGCTTTTGATTTCATGACTAGTTAATTCAATGTTTGTGAGTAACATTGCTGCAAACCCTCGCGAGACTACAACTCGTCCACTAGGGGCAACCTAGGGGTTTAAAGGCTTATTGCATACGCTAAATGCAATCGAGAGCACCTGCGAAAGTGGTATAGGTAAGACTTTATTTTTTTGTTACGCTTTCTCTCTTGGGCTGACTTGCTTTCATGTTGATACCCTTATGGAAAAGCCCCTTGATTCTTTCGTCCAGGTACTATCTCCCCATCACTTCTCATTTACTTTCGTTGTCCCATGTGCATTGCATGCTTATATCTTTTACATTGAGGACAATGTAGATTTTAGGTTGGGGGTGGGAGATTAGGTTTCCTAATAAGTAATTTTCTTAGTCTTGAGCAAAAATTGTGAAAATTTTTAAATTTTTCTGGACTTTCTAGTGAATTCGAAGTGATTTGACGACTATCTTTAATTTAGAATTTCAGGATATGGAAGGTTGGTGATTTACTACTCTTGGATTCAGTAACTGTTAGATGTCACGGTTAAGTTGAATTGTTAATCCATGATTAGAAGTTGTAAACATTGATTGAGTCATGATTTCACATACCACATCTCGCTTACACATTAAGATTTCAGTCTGAAACTAAAGGATTAATTTGGTAATCACTGAGCATGAAAGAAACAAGCCTAAAAGATTTGGTCATCAGGGTATAAAAAAAAAAAAGGAATTGCACCATGGGTTTGCTCCCTATAGGTGTGGATTCGATTTTCCATGATTAACAGTTGGAAAGAGTTGGGCGACTAGTTTCACCATAGGTTTGCTCCCTATAAGTGAAAATTTGATTCCCATCTTATCAAAAAAAAAAAAAAAAAAAAAAAAAGAAAGAAAGAAAAGAAAAGAAAAAGAATGATATGTGAGGCACGTTAGTTTAAGTTTCGGCTGTTATGAACTCATTTGATGGTTACCAATGATATCAAGAATTAGTGAAGTAACTCTTAATGTTAGTAAGCCGAGATTACACTTTACACCCATGGAACTCGATGTTTAGGATTTTTCTAATCAATGGATTAACATGTCGAATTTGATTGTAAAGTTTATCGTGCGCTTGAGTCTGAGAGAAAGTAATGATCAACACTCATGATTCTTAGACTTCTAGCATCTAGATTTTTTTCCCAAAATCATTCAAGTTCTTAGACATTATCCTATATATTTCAATCTATTTTTCGCATACTTTGCTCGGGACTAGCAAAATGCTGGTTGGGGGTTGTGTTGAGGGTCTAATATTGCATATTGGACCCCAGTTACTATATGGATTTATGAACATCACGCTGCTTAACGGGTTATTTTAATCATGTTTGTGATACAAGGTGAATTTAGGAGCGTGGACAGGAAAGGACGGTAAAAGCATAGATTTAACGCTCTGACATCACCAAGGCATTGGACGGGACCCCAGGGGACCAAGAACGATGAATTTACATGCCCGAGATCAGAGAAAATCAAGCCGTTCACGTTAAAGAGGCCACACAGTCATCCAGAATGCAAGATCACGGGGTTTCCACCATCTGTTCAGCTCGAAACTTCATACACGGCCTGAAGACCATAAATTAACCGTACACATTAAATTTCATCCATTGGATCACTGAGAAAGTGGTGCAACAGACAGATCAGCCCCTAGTATCGTGATTTGCGGCCCACCTGACATCTGGATATGCTTCGATTTTGGGTTCAACCCTTTAAGTAGGGAGACAAAATAAATGGATGGGTTGGATTGCTCATAAACATATCAGAGGACCTCACCTGAGTTGGGTGTGCACTATGTCCAAGTGCACTAGCCGCACACGGTTCCGAAGAAACGGTCAAATAAGCCTTTTGACCGAACCAAAGACGAAAACGGCAATAGCCGTTCGCTGTTGCTGCGAACAGAGCCACCGACTCGTTGCAGTGGGCCATCATCTTGATTCGAAGTCCCGATCCGGACCGTCCATTGAATTTCCACAAGCCCTATCACCAAGGCCTAGGTGACAAAACTCCAAAGAACAGCGATATTGGGCTTCCAGCCGTTCACACACAGGACGAACGGCAGCAAGAAATACGTTGCAAGCCTCCGCAGATCTGATCCAAAACCATCCATCTCCGACCGGATTTTCGTCGCTCATCTAATGGACGGCGTGGATTCCTCCGTCGAATTCAATAATGGGCCGCACCAACCTCTGCAGAAAACGGAAACTTCCGTTTTTGACAGCGTCTGTAAAATGGACGCCTGGTTACAGTTGTGGGCCCCACTCATCATCCAAAAAGGTGATCCACACCGACAATTAGAACCTTGAGGTCCTTCTTACCAAGGTCTAGGTGGAAAGTTTCAAAGATGAGGTGAGGATCCGATTTCAGCCGTTTAAACAACGGTAGGACGGTAGAACGTGAAATCAAGTGGGCCACGTCAGAAGCAATTCAAAACTGACAATTTCTTACTGACTTGGCGAGACGAAGCGAATGGAAGGAGTGGATTTCCCAGAAACTTCCGGCAGGAGGGCCACCAAGCATCGCAAAATCAGACATTGACGTCTCTGTTATGCGCAGTCCGCAAGAACTGTCCGATTTGGAAACGTAGTGGGCCACTGTCCGTGATCGGATCGATGATCCAAACCGTTCAACCTCTTGAAAGGGTGGTCCTAACTCTATCCATGATGTTATTCTCTAAATTATTGGACAGTCAGTCAAGAAAACCGAGTCTAAAAGTAGGTGATTTCAATCCTTTTTGCGCACAACGTTTCTCTGCTGCGTAATCTTCTCACCGGCTGTGCTGCGAAAGATCTCCTTCGTCCCTGGCAGCTATAAAGAGTAGAGGAAAGAGAGAGTCAGAGTGCATCTTATTCACGGCTGGAGAAAGAGAGAGAGAGAGAGAGAGAGAGAGAGAGAGAGAGAGAGAGAGAGAGAGAGAGAGAGAGAGAGAGAGAGAGAAAGAGAGATTGGGAGAGGACTCTCTTTTAATTTTGTCTTTTTACTGTTTCTTTGCTGTGGAACTGATCTAGCCATGTCGGGCTAAACCCCTTAGCTAGGGTTAAGGGGTGAAGCTTGTAGCAGGATGGGAGATGTTTTTATGCTTTTGGTTTAACCTGGATTATGAATTTTGTTTTTTTTCTAGTTGTTCATATGGAATGTCTTTAGTTCTTAATGGTCCATTGTGACTTAAATTACATTGGATCTACGACAGCTTCTGATATTTTCTATGCGTGTATGGAGGTTATGATCGTAGGAACCCTGTTGTTCACCATTGTCTCATGGGCATGGAAGGATGACAGAATCCTTCCCTATGTTCATACTCTCGTAGACTGGATGTGGATTGGTCAAGTTCTATTGATTACCTTGTCTCCTGGGCATGGTCTTGTGATGGAATCAGGTCTAATTCTCATCTCTTGAAAACTGGATCAAAGGTAGTTCATAGTTGAAATTTCATCTGGATAAAAGCATAGATCTCCCTGATCTCTACAAGTGGATCCCCTGAATCCCTAGTTCCCTTCTCTGAATTCTCTTAAGTTTTAGATAATTATTTCACCCTTATTTCTAAAAATTATTCGATTTAGATTTCATCTTAGTCTACTTCTAATTCTATTTATTTTCAGATAATGTACAGGTTTCAGTCCCTGTGGATTCGACCTCGATCTTACCGAGTTTATTACTATATCACAACCCTATACTTGGGGAGTGAACAGCTCTCTCAGGATCCTCTCTCCCAAGCTGCTGTAAACACCATAACGCTTCAAAATCTCTTCTTTTTAGCTCTAAGAAGAGAACTTGGAAGATTGATAAATAGGTACCGGCAACACCCAGGTCCATAACTCAAATGGCAGACTAAGTAGAGATACCTCGTTTCAACACAACACTTGAGGTCTTGGTATCTATCCCTGGTGGGGGTGGCTAACATGGAGTGTGTGCACTAACATGGGTGCGTACTCACAAGCTAACCTAAAAATAAAAAAAAAAAAAAAAAAAAAAAAAGGAGAAGATAGGTACCGCCGTACCGGCAAAAGGATTGGCTACTCCCTCGTGGTTGATGGTCGGTGCTCTGTGGACCCCACCATGATGTATGTGTTTCATCCATTTCGTTCATCCATTTTATAGATCATTTTAGGGCTTTATGTAAAAAAAAAATGATAGGAATATAAATCTCAGGTGGACCACACCACAGAAAAACAATAATGATTGGATATATTCCTCCTAAGGCCCATTGTACTGTTTATTTGACATCTAATCTATTAATTAGGTCATAAGGACCCAGATGAAGGGAAACAATAAATATCAGCTTGATCAAAAACTTTTATAGCCTCCAAAACGTTTTTAATGGTCAACGTTCATTCAACATTGTTTCCTATAATGTGGTCCGCTTGAGATTTCGATATAACTCATTTTTATTTTTTTCTAATAATTACATAAAATGATCTATAAAAGTAGATGGAGGGCATGGATGAAACACATACATCATGGTGGGGTCCACAAAGCACCAACGACGGGTGGCAAGGGAGTAGCCAGTCCGTTTCCAGTACGACACTACAGCTGTACTGGCGCGCCAGGCGCTCCTCGAGCTCCGAGTTGTACGTACGGTTCAAAGGATATCCAAGTTATATGGGCCCCACAGTGATGTATTTATTATATCTACATCGTTCATATATTTTTTAAGATCATTATAGAGCATTATTCCAAAAATGAATAATATTCAAAGATCATCTGAACCACCCCACAAATAGCAGCAAATAATGATTTTCACTGTTAAACCATTAGTGTGGTCCACTTGATAGTTAGATCTGTCTTATTTTTCCTCTCAAGCCTTAAGAAGAGCTTGGAAAATGGATGAACGGTTTGGATATAACACTTACCCCGTGATCAGATCCACATAAGTGGTTAACGTGGATACACAATTTGAATTCACCTGGGGAGGACGTGATTGCATGAAAAACAAGTAACAAGTTTCGTGAATAGAAAGTAACTTTAAAAGTTAAATAAAATCGTGTACATGTAGACTGAAAATTCTTTCAGAGCCATGTGGGGCCCACCATGATGTATATATTTCATCTAAGCCGTTTATCCATTTTGAAATATTAGTTTAAGCATTGAGCAAAAAAAGAGGTATTGTTCACTCCCCATGTATAGGGTTGTGATGTAGTAATAAACTCGATGAGACCGAGGTCGAATCCACGGGGACTGAAACCTGTACGTAATCTGAAACTAACTAAAACTAGAACTAGACTAAGATGAAATCTAAATCAAGTGAATATGAGGGAATAATGGTGAAATATTACTCTAAAACTTGTGAAAATAAAAGTAGGAACTAGGGTGCCAAGGATCCACTTGTAACAATTGGGAAGCTACCTTGTATTGATTCAGGGATACAACTGGAATCAGAGTCCTATTCTATTCAGTTGATAAGAAAAGATTTGTCAGATTTCTGAACTTCTCATGGATCTAATCATCAATAGATAAGAGTGGTGAAGATTTGGAAGTGATTCCGTCACCTAACTATGCCCAGGAGACTATGGCAAACAACAGCAATTTACCAATCTCACAGCCAATCATGAGAAAATTGTGGAAGTTAGGAAGGATTTCGTCACGCTTCCATGCCCATGGGATGATGGTGAACAGCAAGTCTTACTAATTTCACAATCTCAATAATGAGAAAAACATACTTAAAGCTATCACAGATCCATTGCAATTTGAGTCACAACAAACCATTAAAAACTAAAAATATACCTTCATAAATAACTAGAATCCATAAAAGTTCAACAAAACATGAATCAAAGCCAAGCAAACGTCCCAATTATGCTACAAGCTTCACCTTTTAGCGCTAACTAAGAGGTTTAGCCCAACATGATTGGGCCCGAACTCGAACAAAAACAAAACAAAAAATATGAAACAAATTCTAACTACTCTATTCTCTCTCTTGTATCCACATTGAAGCCCCCAGTCGAGATCCCCTTCTCTCTCTCACATCTTTCTTTTATAAGAGCCAGCAATGTCGGTGGAGGGTTTCCATACTCCATTCGCAGGTAGTGCGCACAACAGAGTGCGTAAATCAACTTATGCTAATGTATTGGTGGAGCCCATTCTTGATGTCAGAGGTGAAATCCAGTCCGTCCATTGGATTCACATCGAAAAACCATTCAGACCTGATCAATTTTGGGTCAAAACCATGGTGGCCCACAGTTTATGTTGTTACACCATCTAATCTGCATTTGGAAGATCAACGGCCGCTTTCGCTTCATTCAGTGATTCCGACACCTAGGCCATGTTTATAGGGCCCTTTTAAGGTTGATAGACGGTCCAGATCACATGTACGGTCCTCTCTACTGGTGTATAACAGCTCGAAATAAATTCGGCTAATTTCCAGACGTTGGACATGCGTAACCTTTATGCAGAGGAGCTGCATGAAGCTTGGTGGGGTCCATGAACGATGTCTCAGAAGAGATCCACATCGTCCACTGGATTCCTCTCGGAATTTCAGTCAGGAATGGTCTATTTTGAATGTCCATTGACGCGGCCCACTGACGTAATCTCGCTCCAACAGCTGTGAATGAAGCAAGACAGCATGCTTGTGATTGTTGTGACCGGCACGTGCACGTGCATGGCTGACAAAAGTCAGCATGGTTTTGACCAGTTCAAGCCTCTCTACATGATGGACGGCTCAGATCGTTTTTAGGGGCCATGATGGAGGCCCACTAGTGATCAAACGGCGCCCCTGTTTCACCCAGAGAAAACATTAGTTACCGTTTTTTAATGGAATACAGGTCCAAGGCGGTTTGACTGTCTTGGACGTGCCATGCACATGTGCACGGTGCACACACAACGTACGTGGAGTCCACAGTATGGTTATGAATGATCCACTCCAGCAAACTTGTTTGTCATATAATTTAAGGGGTTGAGACCAAAATTGAAGTATATCCAGATACTAGGTGGTCCCCAATTCACTGATTTATAAACTGATCTATCCTTTGGACCACTTTCAGAGGGATCCAACGGTTAAAATTCGACATGTACGGTTACTTTATGGCCCTTAGGCTATGTATGAAGTTTCGAGCCGAGCAGATGGTGGCAACCCTGTGATCTTGTATTTTGGACCAATTTTGGGCTACTTGAGCTTCAATTTCTTGATTTTCTCGGATCTCTAGCGTGTAAATCCGTCAATCTTGGTACCCTGGGGTCCGTCCCTTGCCTTGGTGAATTTTAATCGTTAAATATCAACTTTTAGCACCCTGTTTCGGTCCAAGCTCGCAACTTCACCTTGCACCACAAACACGATTAAAATAGACCATTAAACAGTATCATGTTCGTAAATCTAGGTAGTAACTGGGGTCTAATATACAATATTTGACCATCAACAGGTATATTAAAGGTTAACTTAGACCACACCATATGAAACAATTTGATTAAATTTATACGGTTCGAATCATATCCAATTCGATCCGACTAGGTTCGGGTAAGGGCAAACAGGCGTCAGATCTGTCCGGATTAGGTGGTCCGAATCCATTCTCGGATCGGATCAAGTTCGGATCTAACTAGTGGCAATTCGGATCGGATAGGGTTATACCTAATCCGATCCGATTCAGACCGATGCCCAACTCTACGTGGGGGGCTACCTAATTCGCTCTTTCTTCCTGCTTTCGACCAATGTTTTTCTCATTACTTCATCCCGGGCACAGATTAGCTACTAACAGGTTGAGTAGCGAGACTCGCTACTGAAGTGATGCCACCCACTTCCATGGCACCCACCATGGTTTATGTTTTGTATCTACACCTTCCATCCATTTGGAGAGATCATTCCATCCATTTGGAGAGATATTTTAGGGAAATATCCAAAGAATGAGTTAAATCCAAAGCTCCAATGGACCCCAAGCACATAAAACAGCGGGGACAGTGACGCCCACCATTAAAAACTTATAAAGGCCACAAAGTTTATATTTATGTTTTCTCTTATTTAATGGCTTTTTTAACTTTTGAATAGGTTGGATTTCAAATAAACATTATATTGGGCCTTAAGATAGTTTTAACGGTGGGAATCACTCTCCCCACTGCTTTATGTGGTGGGGTCCACTATAGATTTTTATCTGCCTCATTCTTTAGCTCATGCCTTAAAATATCTCAAAATGTATGGATGGTGTGGATACAACACATACATCATAGTGGGGCCCACTAAACTTGGTGACGTAAATTCAGTAGCCTACTCTTGTATAGCCAATTATTACCATTTCACCTGTTCGAAAGTACGAGGTTTTTCCTGCTGTGAAAAATGGTTCAAAATGGCTGGCATAAATTTGTGGGCCCACCGTCGTGTATATGGCATATTTGCATATTGTCCATCCATTTAACCGTAACATTTTGAGGCATGAGCTGAAAAATGAGAAAAATCCAACATTCAAGTGGCCCACACCAAAGTAAACAGTGGCCCCATGAAGTTTTTAACAGTAAGTGTTTAATTACAATTTTACTGTGGTGTGGTCCACTTGAACTTCGCATCTACCGCATTTTTTGGCTCATGCCTTAAATCCAGTTGGCATGATGGATGAATGGTGTGGATAATCCACATACATCATGGTGGGGCCCCATATATTTGCAGGCCTCCTCGATTTTTACATTGAAAAAAGTATGAGTCAAATCAACATGACTAACGATTAAGGTAATTACCCAAGCAAATAATTATTACCCATTTCCACTGCATTTACATTTACCTGAGAAAATGAACATGGTAAACGAAAAAACGGTCGGCATTCACCATATATGTGTGGCCCACCTGATTAGAAGTTTGTAAAACATCCTAGTTTCTGGGCCAAGAGAGGAACCGACTGGGTTAGGTTCATAGACGGCAAGGATCTTCCTGTTCCACGTCAGTGTGGTATGGCTAGCTAGCATGAATCCGCACATAGAGTGGACAACCTATCTATCTAAATCACAGCTTTGATGAAATCCTAGCCCTCGTGTTGTGACAACCGTTTTTTTTTTTTTTTTTTTTAAATTCAATGGTGGGAATCCTCCACTGTTTCACTTGGTGAGGCCCGCCCATATTAATTAGCTTGGATTGACATTATTTTTGGGCCTCTGCCCTAAATATGGGCAAGCAAAATAGATGAACGAAATGGATTCCTGCAATGCCGCTATGTGGCCCATTACGTAAAAATATATAAATAAATAAAATATATGACAAGTGACGTGCTTTAGCACATCAGTGAAACCAATCTTTCCGAGCTTTTCTCTCCTCTTATGTTTTCTCCGTCTACAACAAAAGGTTCCCGGGCCCATCTATTACCTCCAAAACAACGAGAAAGTGGGCATAGGGTCCATCGATCCGAAGCATTCATTCAGTGAAAATTTTCATTTTAACCCATCTTTAAAAAAAGAAATGAAAAAAACACACACACATACACATAATATGTGATATGCGTCACTACCAAATGGATTTCACAAACCCAGCTTTAAAAAAAGAAAAAAAAAAGGAAAAAAATATAATAATAATGTTGATAAGAAGAAAAGAAAAAAAAAAGAAAAAAGAAAGAAAAAACAATAATAAAAATTAATAATAATTATAATAATCAGCGACATGCGTTGTGTACGCACGCTGCCTCAACCACGAAGCCACAAACCTCCGAAACCACTGACAAATCTCCATTAAAGACTTAATCCCTCACCTACCAAGTTTCCTAAATCAACTCCGGCATCCTGAAGAAGTGAAATAGTCAGAAAACCATCGATCAACAAGTCGTCATTAGAGAAGGTACCATCTTCATCGGTAAGACCATCAACCTTTGAGTTGTGTTACAGCCGTCTCTGGACACAGGTCACGCATGAGGTAGATGATCTAACCCACACCCCACACTGAGATTTATACAGAAATATCATTGACATGGAATGATGTTCGACTTACAAGTTTGTAAACATAAAAACTCCTGTACTTTTGTTTGATATGCATGAATGCTTAAACCGCTGTACACATTGAGTTACTTCAATTATAACATTATATTTTTTTGGGTGTATATGTGAATTCTTTAATTACTTGTTGTTAAACTAACTGTACACGCTGATAATTGATGGTGTATTGTATAACCTTATTAGATTTACATTGAATTATTTTGTGTTGATGTATTGTACACATCAGATTGATGAACACTTATGCATAAAAATCTTGAATATATTATATTTGTTCTTCCCTCATAGTATATGCCTTATTGAGTTACCATCAAATAGTAATTACTTTTATTTATAAATTCATGAATTCTTTTTGTGTTATTAAATAAGGTACACATTAGTTTGATGATTACTTATACATAAATATATTATGTCTGTTTTTTCCTTATAGTGTATGTCTTCTTTGAGTTACTATTAATTACTTATTATTTTATTTATAAATTTAAATTTTTATATTATTGTTGCTGTAGTTGTTTCTCCATAAAGATTTGAACTGTTATATATGTGGTATGTCAATTTTTGGGAGAATATATTATTAATGTAAGGTAGTCATAGTTAGTTATATTTGGTATACATAAATTGTGAAATTGTAAAGTGTATGCCTAAATTATCATTATACGGGTGCTCTGCCCGGGGTCATTCCTGAAAGATTGGTACGAGTGGTTGGCCTTGGGTAATTTCCTAAAAGATACACACATAGGCGATTGCCTTAGGTCACTCCCGAAAGATCGACAAGGGTGCTCTGCCCTGGGTACTTTCCTAAAAGATACACACACGTGGTGATCTGCCCTAGGTAATTTCCTAAAATATACACATATGTGGTGATCTTCCCAGGGTCGTTCCCTAAAAGATATCACATGATGTTCGGCACATGGTCATCAAGGTAGATATATTTTCAAGTTAATTAACTGTAGAAGAGTGCATTTTTAATTCATTCATTTATGAAATCATTTTCTTTAATTTTGAAATATTTTTGTAAATATTTATTGTCTCCTTAAATGTTGATTTTTAAGTTATTATTATGAAGTTGTGTTATAATACTAACGTACAAATTTTGGTTGGGATGGAAGTGATCCTATTGAGTTGTTGTACTCTGTTTATACTATTTTAGGTACCAAGTATGACTGCTTCAAGGAGGCATGTTATTATTGATAAGCTAACAGTATATATGCTAGAAGGAGAAGCTATCATTGGTAGGAATCTATGGTTAGAGAGAATCCAAGGATTGAAAGGTGGACATGGGACCAATTATGCACTAAGTTTGACGATAAATACTTCCTAGCTTATGTACATGCCCAAAAGGTGACAAATTTATTAAATTAGAACAAGGAGATATGACAGTGCGCCAATATGATGCAAAATTTACAAAGTTGGTACGATTTGCAACATTTTTTTTTATACCGGATGAGCTTCGTAAAGTGCAAAAGTTTGTTGAATGATTGAAACCATCTACTCGTACTCGACTGACACCATTTCTTATTAAAACATATGCAGAAGCATTGGAGCGCGCTATCGTGATAAAGGAGTACTCTAATGAGTATTGGAAGAACCTCGAACTGAGGAAGGATGTGAGGAATGAAGTCAGGACCTTGCCCCAAACATCCCTCTCACAACAGGAAGCGACTAAAAGACAAAAAATGATGCCATCACCAATAACCAGGCATGTCGCTACACAACACTCAACGCCATTCTCTATGACTTATCATAAATGCGGAGGTCCGGGCCATCATGCACACAACTGTTACCAATTATATTACCCCTGGTATCCATCGAACAAGGACAACGACCATTTTTCAAGGGCCCTCCATAGTATGCTCCACTTTCTCCATATCAACAACCTCCATTGCCTCCTCAAATGGTGCAACCAATTACGAGACCACCACAGCCATATATCCTTAAAGGCTTGCACAGCCATATCCATGACCTCAACAGTCAGGACCATCTTCAGCTTATCAGAGACCACCTCAACAATTGCAATAGCATGTTAGGCCTCCCCAAAATCAGCAACCTAGGCCGGGAAGCCAAGCGCCATGACCACATAATTAGGGACGCGTTTATGCCTTGACATCATTTGCAGATTACCCAGTTCAACCTCAAGAACATACATCCCAAGAGTACAAAGACCTAATGCATGGGTATGATGATCCAGTCGCACACCAGGATAGTGCCATATAGACGTATGATGCCCCTGCACCCACGTATGCGGATCCAACACAACCTTTAGATCTCGCCTTGCAATCTAATAATGAGATTAACAATAAAGTAGTAGAAGGTACCATTCTTGTGTTCACATCTTTTACTAGAACCTTGTTTAATTCTAGAGCCACACATTCATTTATCTCTTATTTCTTTGTATGCTCGCTGGGATTATCACAATATTGTTACACAAGGAATTAATCGTAGCAAATCCTCTCAGAAAATATGTGAAACTAACTCATATATGTAAAGCATGTCCCATCATTGCGACACTATTGTTCATCTAACCATCCAATCCTCTATCAATTTCATTGGATCAATGCATTCGCATCATGCAACATTCATTCCCTACTCAACCCACCTGCTTCTTATATATATCGGTATCAAAGTGCATTTTTATCATTTTCACGCATCTGACTAGTAGACTTATGCTCTGTGGCTTTCCGATATAATTAGATCTTGCCCATCAGAAACCTTAGCCAGTTTGTCATCGTTTTATCATCTACATTGCATTCCAGCATCTTTAATCGTATCTAACTAGCGAACATATGCTTTGAGACCTACCAATATAATCACAACAGGGTCTACCAGAAACCTTAGCCGGTTGGCCATTGTTTTAACATAAGCATCCATACAGCATCATAAGCATCCCATAATTACCTACTTTGCACCCTACGCCTAATCGTTTTGAACGTGTGCTCTACGGCTTGCTGATATTGACGGATCCTGGCCATTAGAAATTTAGATCGATCAATCACTAGTATCATTACTCACATTACATTTTCTGCACGTGAAACTACCCTTATTCGTCAGAAATTAGTTAGATCTTGTGAAGTAAAGACCGTACGTTCGTACTAGCAAAATAGGTGCCGAGCACCTTCCCTCTCTATAACCACAGTCCCTTACTTAGAATCTCTAGAACGTAAACTTACTAGTCATCTTAGTGTTAAGGATCTTCATATTCTCAATCTTAAGCATTTCTACGGGCTCTAACTGACTATGGAATCGTAATAATTGGTTAGTAGCAACTCTAGTCAAATATCATATCTTTCACCCCCCATCACAAAAGGCCTCGAGCGAGGCACCGGGTGGAAAGAAGAGAGTAGATCTCTGGTACCCTCAGGAAATCCACTACTCCGACGTTCACAATTGCTAGACGGTTGCCAAGCTGATTTTTCCCTTAAAGGGGATAATAAACCAATTGTAGTCTATGGCCCTTACCCTCAGGAGGCAGGGATTGAAAAAAGCAGTAAACTGATTTGTGTTGTCCAACCATAATGACGAAGGGGGGCTAGGCTCTAAATCAATGTTAGAGGCAGTGCGTTTTTCTTTATTCCTAAGGTATTAATTAAAGTTCATCAAATTGCTGAGATTTTGGTGAGACCTACACAGAGGTCCACTCGATGTGGGTCAGTTCATGTCCTATGTCCATATGTTGCTTGGGTAATTTTGTGAGCATGAGCTGGTGGCTATGTGTCACACCTTGAAATTTAGAACCTGATTACGGTGACCCTAATCCTGAGTTTTAAGATGTGAACTACTATTTTATACTTTCGTTCTTCACATCCAAATTAAACCATATTTAAATAATTTAAACCATAATAAGTTGATCTTTAACTTTGAAATAAGTTTCATGAATCCAAATTTAACTAATCAACCACTACTAATCCTTTCTCATGATTATAACTTTTAAAATACAAAAGTAAAAAGAAGCTTAGTTTCTAATAGAATAGTCATCTAGGTATTCTTCATTTTGCACCTCTTTCTTCATCTTCAAATCATACTTTTAATGTTTAATTTACGTGAGCTAGAAGCCCAATGAGATTATATTCACAACAACTGAATTTCAAGGAATGTACAAAGAATTAGATAAAAGTAGAAACTAAACATATTATTGATAGGATGTGGAGATACATTTAAGTTTATCTTAAGGTGTAATGCGTAACTATATGATGCCAATATTATGAATGCATGATGCACGAATTCAATTGTTACACCTTGATTAATTAAGTAGAGCAATTTTCTACGACTCGCATGGCATTAGCGTTAGAAATCTTTTGCATTCCCGACATGCTCACCTAACAAGTCTAGCTAGGCATCTACTTATATCCATGATCTCACCAGCACTGACATTAGGAACTTTTTACGATCCTGACAAGCTCATATAACTAGTTTGGTGTTGCGGCAATTCTGACATGCATGCAAATGAGCAATCCTAACATGCCCAAAAATGAAAGCGCCCAGATCTCGCACAACACTAACATTAGGAACCTTTTACAATCCCAACATACTCACCTATTGGTTAGCGAAGCGACAATTCTAACATGCATGCAAATGAGCAATCTCGACATTCTCATCGATCCGTCACCCAAAAAGAAAATAAATCCAATTTCGAGCTTTATGATTTATTTTCAATTACATCATGATCATACAATCCATTCATTCCTCAAGCACTCATAATGCAAGTCAATAACAAAATTTCAAGCACACAATGCTCATGATGCATGCAATGTTTATTCTATTGCGTGAAATTTTTAGGATTTTACCTTCTACCACCCTCACAACATTTTCATCCTTAAAATTCAATCGCACCTACTAAGCTATCTGATGAAGATACTATTCTACAATGTGTCTAAGTGTCTGCTATGTTGCACGAGTTGTAGGTTTGCATTCGCACAAGTATGGAGGGCATTAATCTTAAAAATGAGGCAGATCCAAATCTGAGGTGGACCACACCATAGGTAACAGTGGCTGATTTTCCTTTTAGGGGGAAGATGAACTAGTTGACGTCATTCGTTCCTTCTCTAGAAGTACGGCTTGAAATGGTGGCAGGTAGAGTTACAGTCACATGCCCAACCATCATGATAAGCTCAGAGTCGTGTTGGATATCTTGACTTCTTCTTTGTCTATAAGGTCAGGGAGCTCCTCGGGCTATACAATTCTAGCGGTATCTACATGGAGGTCCAATCGAAATGGGGCACTTCTTTTCCCTTATCCAATTGTTCCTTGTGACAACCTGTGTTGGCATGGTAGGGGTGATGATTGAGTGGATTGGGAGTTAGACTTTCATCTAAGTGGATGATTTCAGTGCTACGAAATATGACTAGAGCAAGGGATGAGGGATGTTCCTCATCCAGAGATCTATCCATCTTCTCTTGGGGTTAGGCTCCTTTGATCCATATATCTAACTGGGGGTGCCCGTATCCTAATCATATCTTATCTACCTTTTATCGCACCTCAATCACCTTGTCCATGTCTGAATGTGTGAGTCGATATTTCAAGATCTAGCTTTCGGTTAGGGTGAAAATGCATTTCACCCCGAGAGGGTGCATGGTAAGGATGTGATTCACGTTTTCAAATGGGAGGCCATAATATGGTCCTCTTTCCTTTGGGCGACATGCGTCGATGACCAGAATATTAAGCTCCCCTGTGCAGATTGCTTATACGGGAAAATGTTGTTCAAGATTGGACAAAATGGAAGCATTTCATCCCTAAGAATGTATTTAACTTACTAATGGAGCATTGAAGGGATAACCCTGACTTTTTGTAGCCAGGGACAATCGAGAGGAATTGAACGAGGAGATGCCCATGACCTAAAAAGTAAAGGTGGATATGTCTGAACTTATTGTAGTTTAATGTCAATTTCCCCTTCAGTGTACCTTCGTGAATTGTCAAAGGCTCTCACATTCATATTGATGAGCTTGAACACGGACAGATCACGTGGCAGTCCGAAGTGGGCACACATTTACGCTTAAACCGTTATCAATAAGTACAAATAGGATGCTACAATCTTTATGTCCAACGGTTATATTTAAAGATCTCTCAAGGTCGCATCTAGTGGCAGCTCATCGTCTGAGAAAGTGGTGGCCTGTGGGGTGAGGAGTTGTCCTATTATGTGGGTGACCATTTCTAGTGATGCTTCCCAAGAGATGTGTGCATTATTTAATGTTTTGATGAACATTTCTTGGTGAGTTTTTGATGTGTCGAGGAGTTTCCAAATGGATATCTGGGCCAGAATGGGTTTGAGTTGAATGACCATGTCATAGGCATTTTCAGTCTTGGTAGCTAGTCTAGTCAGTGGTCCCTTAGGATCTCCTTTGGAAGCATCTTTTCAAAAGCATCTACCATTAGGTTACATGTTCCCTACCTTTGAGGATTCAGGATAATGTCATGGAACTGCCATTTTATCGTAGATTGATATCATTCTTCCTCAAAGGACTAGAGGAGGTTGCGGTTCCAACAGAGGCAATTGACAAGTGATGGGAACTAGTGGGGGCGGTTGGACCACTGGGGTTACCACCCAAAATACAAGGGTTGCAGATGGGTTTGGAATGGGGGCAGATTGAGTTGACTTGGCAAGTTCATGCAGCATGCGGAACAAAAAAGGTCCTTCTGTCGAGATGTTTTCTGAAGGCTCTCTAAGGGAGGTGATTCCTGGATTCTTCCCATGAGGCTGATTGACTGATGCTTTCAAGACTGGTTTGGAGGATTGGATGTGGGCACAAGTCCTTGTAGGATCAATGGTTGGCTCCACGATTGATGTGCGTGGAGGGTCGAGCTATGGCCAAGCTCAGGTGCTTTTTTCTTAAAGGATTCATGAATGGGGGAGTGATGCCCATTGTAGGAGGAACGGGGGAAACTCTTAGTCATAACTCAGGATGGCATTTTCGTGGTAGACAAGGGTACGTAATCTCTCTAGATGACATTAATGGTAGGGGTGCCTGTCATGCTGGGACCCGCTTGATGCTGTCGTAGAGGATTCTAGAGTATGTTGTTGTTGCTTGTAGGGGTTGGGTCAGGAATGACAATCGTAATTTATTTTGATTCATTAGGTCTTGAACCACATGTTTCAAGCAAAAACATTATTCCGTGGTGTGGCCCCTTCCCTAATGGCATGTGTAGTACTCGTTTTCATTATAGTTGGGAGGCAAGGGGTTCAGTGACTGCCAAAGTGTCTTTGTTGAGGGACAAAGGGTATGGTAATTTTTGGATTGGATCCGATGACCTTGTGGGGGATTAGTTAGGGATTTTATCTTTAAACTTTCTCGGTTATCCAAAGATGGTTAAGGAGTCTAGGTATGGTTTTACGGAGGGCTTTGTTAGCTGATTCGAAAATAATATCTTTTATGATTTAGGTAGGGTATTTACAACATGATTTTGGGAGACTATCTTTCTAAATGTATCTGGATTACGATAAATTTCCTATTTCGGTGGGGCTTTATAGGCTTGTTAAGTATGCTACTTGATCACATGTATCACTCATGTGAAGGCCAAGTGTATGTTCTGTAGTGTCTCACTTTTTTCGACCACAGACGTGCGTACGACTCTAAGTTGTGTTGAATTTATTAGGCGATGTGTCATCGAAGGAAGTGAGATTGAAAGATATCCTCGACGTATGAGTAATATTTTGTCTGTCATTCATGCATAGTGTTGACATAGGACAACATTTCATTGGTCTACGTGGACACAACATGATATGTATAAACACTTGCGTATCACAATTTGCCTGAGTATTTTCCATTTACCCATGAAATGCAAACTAATTGAGTCATCATTATCATTTCCCGTGTTTGTTTAAACTGAAATTATGGGTGTAAATTAAGGGTCAAATACACTAATAAAGGAAGTAGGTAAAGTGTAATTATTATATTTTTACATTATAAACTTATTATTTTTACTATGATTTTCAGTAAAACAAACAATATAGTAAAATCATCATTACGGTTAAATGTAAATGATGTCACCACACAATTACAAATGTAAATAATAATTACCCATTTATAGTCATTTATGATTGTAATTAGAACACCAAACTGGAAGAATGATTTGGTAATTAATATTAATTAAATTGCATTATGTGAAATTAATAATATTATTACACAATGATTATGTCTATAAATATTATTAAAACTCGACAATCCTCATGTTTGGAATCATATTCTTCTGATGAGAAAAACACTATATCAAAGTAAAACCAAAGCTTGGTAGACCATAAAATATCAAAGTAAAACCAAAGCTTGGTGGACCATAGAATGTAGTCAACAGGCTGTGTTTGTTAACACTTAATTTTTGCACTTAATGTGGAATTGGAAAAATTTTCCCTATTTAGTGGTGTTTGTTAATGCGTTGTTAACGCGGAAGACGGAAGGTGCTAAGTGGTTTTTCACTGAATTTTTTCAGTGATAGGAGTTTGGCTTAATGGTGAACGCGGAATGCGCTCTGTGATTTTTCATTAAACGAAAATTTTTACTTCCAAAAGTACCCTTTTTCAAATTATTATGGCAATTTTTTCTTTTAAATTGTTTGCGAAATACAAAATCAACCTTTAACCTGGGAAACTTCTTTATGCCCCACCATGATTTATGTGTTTGATCAACACCGTCCATCTACTTTTTCAGATCATTTAAGGTGTGTGCTAATAAAAAAAGCAGGTTCAAATGATTATTGGACCACAAGGTGGGGATTGAATGTCCACTTTAAAACATTCTTGAGAGGTTGGAGAAGTTTCGGATCAAGCTGATATTTTCGTTTTTCACTTCATCCACGTCTACAGGACCTAATGATAGTTGGATGGTAAAAAAAAACATCACAGTGGCCCTTAAAATGGTTTTCAATGGTAGATGTCATTATCACTGCAGCATCCTTTGGTGTGGTTCACTGTTGTTGTGAACCTGCTTTATCTTTTGAATCTTACATTAAAATAATATGAGAAAAATGATGAACGGCTTAGATAAAACACTTACATCACGGTGGGCCCCATAGAGCCCTGCTCGGACGGTAATCTGTTAGGCCGAGGTAGGACTCAATCCGATGCAGGGACGGATTGGGAAGCGGATTTGATGGTGTATTGACGTCAGCAAGTTTTGTGGGTCCCATCATGATGTATTTGTTAATCCAAACCGTCCATTCATTTGTGAGTTCGTGGTAAGGCTTGAGCCAAAAAATAAGACAGATCTAAATATAATTGGACCACACTGCAAAAAGCAGGGGTGATTGAATGTCTACCATTGAAACACTTTTGGGGTCACAGAAGGTTGGGATCAATATGGAAAAAAACTTTCCTCTTCATCCAGATATTTTTGACCTTATGAATAATTAGATGGAAAAAAATATTATAGTGGGCCCTGCGAATTTTTTAACGGTGAAAATCATTATCCCGTTGCTATTTTTGGTGTGTGGTCCATTTGAGTTTTTTTGGATATTATTCATTATTTGGATAATGCTCTAAAATGATCTAAAAAATTTGATAACGGTGTGGATATAACAAATAATTATTGTAAGGCCCATGTAACTTGATCTCTTTGAATCGTTCGTACAACTCAGAACTGAGGAGCATCGGCGCTCGTCTCGGAAGAAATTGGCTACTCCCCCTGCCAGGCTGGTGGTCGGTGCTCTGTGGGCCCTATCATGATGTATGTGTTTCATCCATTCCGTTCATCCAATTTTAAGATCAGTTTAGGGCATAATTTTAAAAATTAGAGGTATATACATCTCACGTGTCCACACCACATGAAAACAAT
Source organism: Magnolia officinalis (assembly GCA_021015155.1). NCBI lineage: Eukaryota > Viridiplantae > Streptophyta > Magnoliopsida > Magnoliales > Magnoliaceae > Magnolia > Magnolia officinalis. Next base: position 1,086,362 of record JAJHSJ010000017.1, on the reverse strand, counting down.
AGCGATTGGATATCCACCATTAAAATCCTCCTAAGGCCCATTGTATTGTTTATTTGATATCCAATCTGTTGATTAGGTCATGCAGTCCCAAATGAAGGGAAAAAAAAATTAAAATTAGCTTGATCCAAAGCTTTTATGGACGCCAAAATGTTTTTAATGGTCAAAACTCATTCAACGTTGTTTCCTTTAATGTGGTCCACTTGAGATAGTGATATACCTCATTTTTGGTCTCATATGGTAAAATGATCTATAAAAATAGATGGATAGCATGGATGAAACACATACATCATGGTGGGGCTCACAGAGTACCGACCACCAGCCATTGGCTGGTGTCAGTGGGAGTAGCCAATCCGTTTCCGCTCGCCTCGGGCGTCGATTTCCTGCGAAAGCCTTTCGCTGGAAGTTCCTGTGCTAGGAACGCTGGTGGGGCCACTAAGATGTTAGTGAGAAATCCTCACCGTCCATCTGTTTTTTGAGTTCATTTTAGGACAGGAGGCCAAGGATGAACCATATCCAATGCTCGAGTGGGCCGAAAACGTGATGATTAAACGTCCACAGTTGAAATATTCGTGGGGCCACAGAAGTTTTGAATCATGATAATATCTGTGTTTTCAGTTCATCCCAGTAGGAATGACGTTATTACTAGTATGGATGGCACGTAAACATCACTTTCGAATCAAGGAAGTTCCAACGGTAAAAATTTCCCTAAATACCTTTTTCCTTTAGTACGGCCGACTTGAGTCTTGGATCCTGTTGAATTTTGGTTTAACCTCCTAAAATTAGTTCACAAAACGGATGGATGGAGTGGATTTCTGGTAAACATTACGATGGATCCCACCTAAGTTCCCAGCGACAACAACCTACTGCCAAAGGCCTTCGCAGGAAATCCGCGTCCACTCCTCCTCGCACGACAGGTATCTATGTTGGATACTGCCCATGCCACCCCGTGCTTTGTTCATCCATATCGGTTCATCCATTTTTAAGTATCATTTTATATCTCTATCCCAAAGTAAAAGGAATTGGATATCACCATTAGAATCCTCCTAGGGCCCACTGTACTGTTTATTTGACATCCAATGTATTGATTAGGTCATACATGCCGAGATGAGTGAAAAATAAAAAACAGCTGATCCAAAACTTTAATGGCCTCAAAAGGTTTTCAATAGATGAAGCTCATTCAACACTATTTCCTATAATGTGGTCCAACTGAGATTGGGATTACCTCATTTTAGTCTCATACATATAAAATGATCTAAAAAAATATATGGACAACATGTAAAGCATTTCCAAACAGGAGATGGATAGGGGCAAATGTTAAATTAACATATTTTAGAAATTTCAGATGTTGTTACACAAAAACAAATTGTTTCAAATTCAGTACTTAATTTTCAGACTTCAGCCATAGTTACCAAACATATTTTTTGACTTCAGATTTCAAATTCAGGCTTTAGATTTCAGATTCAGGTTTCAGCTTTCAGATTCAGGCTTTAGACTGCAGATTTAACAAACGAGGCCTAAGTATGCAACCCAAGTCTCACATGTAAATGGCCTGTCCATAAGACTACGTGGATAAAACACGTGCATCATCGTGAAGCTCACATCTGTAGAAAATTTCAAATTCCACAAAAAATCCTATGGACGTGGATAAAACACATGCATCATCATTAGGCTCACAGACATAGCAAAAGCTGAACTCCTGGATTAATCCAATCCTTCCCGTTTGTTCCAAAGGCAAGGTGGAATTTACATTGAACATACAAAATGCAACTCCATGCCGCTTGAGTGGATTAGGTGCGGCCTCAACTCTCACTTAAGATGGTGTGGCCCTTACCATGGGGCCTACATTGATGTATGCATTCTAGGTCGACACTATCCATTCATTTTATCGGATCATTTTAGGCCATGAGCCCAAAAATGAAGCAGATCTAATTCTTAGGTGGATCATTCCATAGGAAACAGTAGTGATTGAACATTAATAGGCCACGAAGTTTTGGATCAAGCTAATATTTGTTTTATCCCTTCATTTAGGTTTATGTGACCTTATCAACAGGTCGATGGAAAATAAAACTTAACGTGAGCCTTAGTAGGTTTTTAACATTAAAGTGTTCAATCACCACTATTTTCTATAGAATTGTCCACCTGAGATTTGGATTTTCTTCATTTTTGGGCTCATGCCTTAAAATGATCCCAAAAAAAAAAAAAAAAAAAAAAAAAAAAAAAAAAAAAAAAAAACAAAGAAAAAAGAAGAAGAAAAAAAAAACAGATGAGCGGCACCGAAATAGAAGGCATACACCAAAGTACGCCACACGCCCATCGTATGAGGTACTACCCTCACTAGGACATAGCTAGAGATCATCTTGTAACAGGCCCTATCAAGCTCACTGTAATGTATATGTTTTATTCAGGCCGTCCATTAATTTTGACATTTTATTTTAGAGCATGAAGCTAAAAAGAAGATAGATTGAAAGTTAGTGGAGCACACTACAAGAAACAGTGGGAACTGAACTCTTACCATTAAAAACTTTCAAAAACCCACATAATATTTATTTGCCATCCAGCCTGTTCATAAGGTCATATAAACCCGTATGAAGTTAAAATATAAATATCAACTTAATCCAAAACTTCCGTAACTCTAAGAAGGATTCAACGGTAGGTTTTCAATCCCCACATCTTTCTTGCAGTGGTGTCCTTCACCTGAGCCTTCAATCTGCTTCATTTTTTGGCTCATGCACTGAAGTGATATTTAAAATGGATAAATAGTGTAGATAAAAAATATAGATCAAGGTGGGCCCATGGATCCCCTGACAGGACCGTCCGTCTCTAGCCAGGTCCTGGTGTGGGTAGCACCGATCGAATGGCGCCCAGGCCGGGGCGCACCCCCAAACCAGCTATAACCCCGTATAAACTCACGTTCGTGGTTTGGCCAGTGACCCAAAACCAGCCAGCTAGCTGGCGTGACCCACCATTATGTATGTGATTAGTACACGCCGAGGGGGGCGGATTGGATAATGAGAAGGTCAGTAGCCAAATCGCTACTGAAGCGATGTCACCAAGCTCTGCGGACCCACCATGATGCATGTGTTGTATTCATGCCGTCCAACCATTTTTTAGAGATGGTTTTCATGGCATTACAAAGAGAATAAGATGTATCTAAAGTTCAAGTGGACCTACCACAGAAAACTGTGGGAGCAGGAAATCGGATTGCGTAAAGTAATCGTACCGAGTATACTCAGTTGGGCCCACCTTGAATGTATGTGGTCTATACACACCGTCCATCGGTTTTTCTATCTAATTCAAGGGGTTGAGGCCAAAATTGAAGTATATATAAAGATCAAGTGGATCATACCACAGGAAATAGTGGGGATAATGATTTCCACTGTTGAAACCTTTCTAGGCTCCACAGTGATGTTTATTTGTCATCCAACCTGTTAATAAGATCATGCAGACATGGATGA
>JAJHSJ010000017.1:976459-1082807 GCA_021015155.1 Magnolia officinalis | reverse complement strand
TACCAGCATGCTTGCTATGGTGGCATTCGTGTGAGGCTAGAGGTTCATCAAAATGGCATTTAAGAAAATGAAAAAGGGCTTACATTCAGCAAACATGTGTGGCCCATCTGATTAGAAATTGTGAAGTTGTTCTATTTTGTTAGTTGAAGCACAAACAAAATAGGTTCACTTTATGGATGGTGGGGATCTTCCTGTTCTATATTAGTGTGGTACAACTAGGAGAATGTAGGCAGGTTTATATGTCATGAGACTACACATCGATTGGACGGCCTCTCTTTATAAAATCACAGCTTCAAAGAAATCTTAGCTCTCATGTTCCTTCATCTTTTAGCAATACAGACATCAATTGAGAATATTTTTTTATCCATGAGAAGACTTGGAAGGGCCGTTGAGCCCACCATGACACATTAATGGTGACACCCTGGTAACACCTTAGTGGGTGTTACAATAACCATGCAGAGCCTACCTTGATATAAGTTTTGTATATCCATAACGTCTGTTTGTTTTTTCATCTCATTTTGGTACATGATCCCAAACCTTTAAAAAATTTTCCAAAGATCAGGTGGACCAATTTACTAAAAACAGTGATGAATAAACATTAAAATCTCTTTTTGGGCCACAAAAGTTTTTGAGTCAAGCCAATCTTAGTATTTACCTTCATCCAGGTTTTCTTGACATTATCAACAGGTTGGATAGTAAATATATAAACAATACAAAAATCTTATGACAGGCCTTTTGAAAATTTTAATTGCAAGGAACTCAATCACAACTATTTCCCATGGTGTGATCCCCCTGAGATTTAGTTCTTCCTAATTTTTTGGAACACTTCCTAAAATGATCTAAAGAAAAGGATGAACGGTGCAGATATACAACAAATCATAAAAGTAGGCCTAATTTAAGGGTTGCACCCACTCAGAACGGATTAGGTGTTACCCCCTGACACATTAGTGGGTGTTACCCTTACTGTAGCGCACATTCTGGTGATATGTTGTATATCCACTCCGTTCATCCATTTTTTCAGACTATTTTACTGCATCTTACTAAATATTAAGCATATCCATATCTCAGGTGGACCACGCCACAAGAAACAGTAATGACTGAACACTCACCTTGAAAACTTCCCAAAGCTCACGGTAAGAAGATCCATAATTTTTATTTTCCATCCAACTGGTTGAAAAGATCAAACAGAACTGAATAACGTCAAAAGATTAAGATTAGCTTGACCCAAAACTTTTATGGCATAAAAAAAGCTCTTAAATGTTATTAACATTGGATTCAGATCTGTTAAATTTATGGGACAACGTGAGTAGCGAAACTCCCCACTAAAGTGACGTCACTAAGTTCTGTGGGCTCCACTATGATGTATGCTTTGTATCCACACCTTCAATCCATTTGGAGAGATCATTTCAGGGCATTATCCAAAGAATGAATTAAATCCAAAGCTCCAGCGGACCCCAGCTGAGAAAACAGTGGGGACAGTGACGCCCACCATTAAAAACCTTCTAACAGCCACGAAAGTTTTAGATCAAGCTGATATTTGTGTTTTTCCTCATTTCGTGTCTTTTTTAACTTTTGAGCAGGTTGGATGTCAAATAAGCATTATAGTGGGCCTTATGATAGTTTCAACGGTGCAAATCACTCTCCCCACTGTTTTCTATGGTGGGGTCCACTAAAGATTTTTATCTGCCTCATTCTTTGGTTCATGCCCTAAAATGATATCTCAAAATGGATGGACGGTGTGGATACAGTACATACATCATAGTGGGGCCCACAGAACTTGGTGACGTCACTGTAGTAGACGATTCGCTATCGCTACTCAACCTGTCAGTATATAATACGCGTCCGCGCAACACGGACAGCACCTCATTCCACCGTGTCATCTCCTCGCGCCCACTGCACTTTATCAGGCGTTTCTCGCAAGACGATTCCCAGAGAGGGAAGAGGCATTGAAGAGAGAGAGAGAAGATGGGATTTTGGGATTTGTTGTATTCGACGAACGATAAACTCAAACAAAATGCGCCCGATATGACGGCCGTTAAAAACGTCTGCCGGAGTTCGTGCGATCTGGGCTATGCTGCCGTTAAGAAGGTCGATAACGTCGTTAGAGTTGACGGAGCGCAGAAGGTGAACGAGTACCTGTCCAATCCTCAAGCCAGGGAGAAGATCGGGCGGATTGCAACCGATGTGGTCGTCCCCGAGATGCTCAAAAGCATCCCAGGTCAGTTTCTCTAATTGACCAAAATAACCCTAGAAACTTTTAAAATGGCCCAGATATTCCTACAGTGGATGGGAAGGTAATTATAATTATAGTTCTTCGCATGGCTCATTTTCTGTCATTTTATATATATATATATATATATATATATATATATATTATATATATATATATAAACCATCATTGATGAGACGAACAAGTCTATCATATTTTTTATGGCCATATATCTTCCAACTTGTGGATGGGATGGTTACAATTACCTACCAAAAGGGATTCTTTAGAATTATAAACATTCCATGATGAGTCCTAACAATAGATTGAACAAATTGGTCAGTGTGAATGATCTTGACCGTCCATTTCAAAAGATATTCATCAAATGGTAATATTTGTAAGATCATTGTGCTGTTTGCATGGTAATTTTGGAATGTGAACTGGACCTAGTTGGATGTCTAATTAAAACTGTGGCCCTGTTTGGTATGATGGGCGATTTTTTATATATATTAGTTTGATTATTAACTCCATTGCAAGTATAATTTAAATAATACATAGAACCATAATTTATGGTCCTTCGTCTTTAGAGTCTTGGTATCATCAATCACACTAGGTTCAGATAATCATGTAACCTTTCAAGGTACATAAGTTGTGAATTCTTCTAGCAATGCTAGGGGTCTTACATGCCAAGAATGACATAAAGAATACACTAATTGCGGCTCATTTAAGAGGGAGCGCGACCTTAGTAGTGGAGTGCGTGACAATTAGGGACAACATACTATGATTCTAGATCAAGCATGGTATGCCAAAACGGTTACGTAACAGCGATTAGATAATGATAGATAATGATAATGGTAGTAACCGTTATGTGTTACAGGGCCAACATGGCTATAACAGGCATTATAGAAAAAATGACCTGTAGCGGGAAAAAAGGCTGTAACGGACAGTTCGGCTCGTATAATAATGGTTACAGCGGTGACCATTACCATTATGAAAAACCTTGGGATTGAGGATTGATTCTCCCAAATGCCTTGACAAATGGATAGGTGAACAAGAACTAGCCTTTGAGGGTGTCTCAAAGCAAGGTGCACCTTCAGGGACAACACATTAACCCATGAGGCAACTAGAGCTCACCGATTAAGGGCCATTAGGAGGTGCACGAGCAGCATCATGGACTATAAGTAAGGCACAAGACTTCTACCGAGGTGACTCTTTGGACTCTTCCTTGCTTACCTTGTCTCCATTGCTGAGGGCGAAGAGATGGAAGTAGGAAATCGTGCTCACAAGCAAAGTAACAACAATTTTCAAGAGAGAGAAATGAATCGCATCTCCACTGCAAATGAAGCTCGAAAAGGGTATTTATAGTGACGGAAAGCATTGTTTTCCCTCCAAAATGAATCTTGGATGGTTATTTCCCACTCTTGGAGTAGTTAGGCAGTCATTTCCTGCTCAAATGGCCATTACAGGTATTTCTAGATGTGCGCGTTCACTTGAGAGGTGACTCGTGCCAGCCATGCTTTGACATGGTTCTGTCATTTAATGGCTGCATCCTGCTAGAATGGTGCATGAAGTGAGGGCAACGAAGAATGTTGGAGAGCCAGACTTGGACTTAGACATTTTTTATGGTTCAACAACTAGAAAACTAATGAGTTCATCCCATTTCAGTTAACAGTGATTTTGTATTAAAGATTAGCTAATGGTAGTTATGTATTAGAAATTGCCCAAAATGAAATGAACTATATATAATTATTGTGAGCACCATATTTCTTAGCCAGTGGGGTCCATTGAATTCCAAAATTGTCCTGAATCAACATGGAACATCTGAAATGATGGAACCATATTTCACCATCAATTCCTTCATTAAAGTGAATGGCAAAGAACTATATTTTGGCTATTACTCTATTGAATTTTGGGAACAAAGTGTTTCTCTCTCAATCATTCTAAGATATTTTCCTTCCTAATCTCCTCAGTTGGAAATTTTGGAAATAATCTTCTTTTGTCATTAGCCCTTAAAAAAAAATAATAATAATAATAATTTCTTTTTAATAGTTTTCCATTACTCTCTGCATCTGAGCTTCATCCTTGTCTACTTTTGGGTAATACTTACAGTATAAATTTTTGCTATTCTATTGGCTAGGTATAGCAAAAGATGGGTGTGTCTATCTAATGTGGTAGGCATAAATTTTGAGAAGATCTCAAGTCCAACCGGTTGGACTATAATTTATGATCCATCCAGTGAATAACTTCCAACCCATCATTTGGGTGCAATATCCAGCCCTTCCAATAGGTAGGCCCCACCATAAGAATTATCTTGTGCGATTATCAACCCCCATACACCCATTTAGTGTGTGTGCGCTTTTTTTTTTTTGGGGGGGGTGGGCGGAGACCGAAGAAAGTAATGTCCAGCCATTGAAAAATAACAAAATACAAGTGTGATCCACGTGATGAATGGATGTGGCTGATTTTTTTTGCACCAGGTGATCTTCGTGATGTGCAGCTAACCTATTGGATGGGTGGGATTTTGTACACTGGTCTGGCGTTACTTATGGTACAACTGGTTGTACTTGAGACCTAAATTTTTATTCTCTTTTTATTTGGGTCCATCTCTGGTTGTTCTGATTGGAGTCATACACAGGTGGGTCACTAATCTTTAGGATTGTTCAAGTACTCATGGATCGTCCCCCATCCTGATCATGGCAGCGAGAATAAGGTCCAGTCAGGCATTGCTTCTTGCAAATGCAGATTTGATTATGAAAGAATGGATTAGTGTTGGGTTTGGTTTGGTTTGGTTTGTAATGAGGGAATGGTGTTTTTTGGAAGTGTAATTCTAAAAGAATGGATTATTGTTGGGTCGGGTTTGGTTTGGTTTGTGATGAGGGAATGCTGCTTTTTGGAAGTGTAATTTATTTTGGTTTGGGATTATATTTTCGATATTTATTACACTAGACTCTGTAATTTGTGAAGATTTGGAACATTAGACTTGAGTTACTTGTGCATCTTTTCTCTATTTATTGGACAAGATTTAATTACACTAAACTGAGTTATTTGTGCTGGATGTTTTTGTTTGGGATTATATTTTCTATGTACTACGCTAGACTGGCTTTTAAAAAATAATAAATAAATAAATTTGTTAAAGAAGATTCCATTCAAATCGGGAAGATGTACAAGTATAACAGGAGGACCACACAAAAGCCGAAGGCCACCCCTGAACCAAAGGGATCCTAAGTATCCACAGAAAATCTACAAGCAAAAAAAAATGCCTAACTAGCACACAGACGGGGAAGAGCTCAACTGGATGGAGCCGCACCGAAACAGGAATGGAAAAGTCTAAGGCTCCCTTAGGTAGCCTAAACCCACCCTGTCCAAGACCTCTGGTGGCGGGGGAAAGCGAGGCTACAGAGGGGTAGGACACGCTATCCTAAGCTGTGTTGGCCTGCCTGGCCAGGTCGTCTACTACTATGTTGGCCTCTCTCGGGGTGTGGGTGAAAGGTATGTCCAAACGGCCCCTCAATGCCCTCACTCGCACAAACCAATAGTGTAAGGACCAAGAATGGCACGTGTTCTTGGAGAGGATCTGCACAATCGAGTTGGAGTCACACATCACTTCCACCTTAGAGAATCTCATCTCGGCACATTTGGCTAAGCCCTCACAGATAGCTCGGAACTCGGCATGGGAGCTAAAGCCCGAGCCATAGCCAAAAGAGAAACCAAAGAGGAAACGACCCTTGGAGTCTCGCCCGACACCCCCACCCCCTGAAGGGCCCGGGTTCCCCAAGGCCAAGCCATCGACATTTAATTTGATCTACCCCCTCTAGGGCCTCACCCATTTCACCACCAATGAGTGTTTTGGTCTAGAGGTCGGACTGGCGATACGGAGTTCAGCCGGCATGAAAGCTAGATGGCGAGACATAACGCTCGGCAAGGGAAGAGACGGTCCAACCCTCTCAATCCAGCGGTGGACCTGGAGGATGACACTAGAAGAGCTGAAGATCGCATTGTCGAAGCGGGCCCTGTTTCTTGCAGCCCAGATTTCCTAGAAAATGAATGGGGGCATGAGGGCACGCAAGGTACGCATACTGCTCCTAGAGTGTTGCGTGGCCCACCAACGAGTAGCCCTGGCCACAGCGGAGGACTGGGCTGAAGAGTGCACTGCAAAAAATGGCTGGAAGTGCTCCCAAATATGAACCGCGGAGGGGCCTGCCGAGAACAGATGGTCGATAGATTCCGAATCTGGCCGAAGAGGATTGGGGCAGCATCAACACTTGAATGCCATATGGACACCCTTCGCTCGCTTGGGTTCTCTCATCTATCGGAACCGCTTTCTGGATAATCTTCCAAGAGAAGAGTGCCAGCTTCTTCGGAATCGCTGGATGCCACACCCATTTAGCCCACTGTACCTTTGGGCCCGCTGGACGCAATAAATTCCAAGCCGAGCTAACTTGGAACTCGCTAGAAGAGGAGGGGACCCAGACACGTCTGTCCACATCGGAGGAGGTGCAGAAGCCCTCGTCAGCCACGTGGCCCACGACCACTTGGGGTAAGGCATGAGCAACGTCCTGATCAATCTAGCCGAGCGGGCCAATGTTCGCAGACCCAGAGGGATGCGAGGCTTGGGCCCAGAGAGAGTTAAGCCCTAAGGTTCCAAAATTAAGTTCACCTAGGCCCTTGATCCAACGCAAATTGGATAGCACTTCCGGAAGGTAATTATAGATTCGTTTCCAAGCAGGGGACGCGTTGGGGGATCGGCTGGAAATGGTCCAATGCTCTCAGAGCGCTGTCTATACTGATATGTAATGAGAGCAACTTTTGGACATTTTTTACCTCCAAAATTAGGACGCAGGTATGCTAGGTGGGGCCCACCATGATGTTTGTGAGAAATCCATTTGTTTTGCAAGCTCGTTTTAGGACATACTACAAAAAATCAGTTGGATCCAAAACTCAAGGAGGCCATATGAGAGGGAAAACTGGGGAAAGAAATGCTTATGGTTGAAGCCTTCCTGGCTCCACCTAGAGGTTTATATGCCCCCAAACCATTTATAAGGTCATTCCCATTGGGATGAACTGAAAACACAAAATACTAAGCCTGATACAGAACTTTTTGTTCCATTCGAATGTTTCAACAGTGGTCATGCAATCCCCACTTTTTCCTCTGGTATGACCCACTAGAGTTTTGGATCAGCCTAATTATTCATCAAGTGTCCTAAAACGAGCTGTAGAGCAACGCACGCCAACACCCTTTACCGACGGACCTTGCGACGGCTAAAAGCCGTCGGGGAAGGTCATTGCCGACGGTTTTTAGCCGTCGGCGTTGCCCTGTTTTTTTGGTGTGAATTTTTCAAAATAGATGGATGGTGTGGATTTCTCACAAACATAATGGTAGGGCGCACCTAGCTTCCTAAGCAGGAAATCCGCCTCCCCAAAATGAATTTCAAGGTAGAGGCCTTTGGATATTCAAAAGAAATGAGATGAATAAATGAGACGACATTTCAAATGAAGGTACAAGTATTTTGGGAACTAAAGACTGATTATTGGTGGTCAAGTGGTTTCATATACCAAGCTATCTTTTCAAAGCTATTATTTTAAGGGATATGATGAGAAAATGGCGCTTATTGGGTGATCCAATCCATATTTAATTGGCCTTTTTTAATACATCCATCAATTGCTAATAATGGTTAGGATTGCCTGATAATATTGGGTTATATATATTATATATATATATTATATATATATATATAATATATATATATATATATATATATATATAACAATAAGCAATCCCTGGTGGGCTCCAACAACTAGATGGCTCAAAATGTTCATTCCACCTGCTTTTATGTAAAAAGATCTTTGTTCTCTCTTTATAAACCGTTGATCAGATGGTTAAAATCGTCTGATCAGTGGCCTATGAAATATGTTTTGGACAAATGAAGAGTCCATATCCATCAATGAAACCATCGAAGTATCCCAATGCAAATGGAGCCTCGGATCATTTCCCATGCTCTATATTTTGTTTCACGTCAGTATGAGAAATTATTCATGGTGGTGCTGGTTACAATGGGACATTTGGACAGTCAAAGATTGATATGGACCGTCCATTAGCTACATGTATTCCAAGCTACCGATGAGTTCGGATCTGATAAAATTATAAAAGTCCATAGGTGTATATTCTTGCAAATTGCGGAATGTAACAGGAAGATATTTGGATCCGATAAAATTATAAAAGCGATGGCTTTTCCTTGGAAGCTTCTCTAAACAAGGACATGGACAGTTTTTTAAGAAGCAATAGGTGTTGCACAGATAGCAAACAACCACCCGATCTATCAATAGCTGCAATTCTTGCAAATTGTGGAATTGAACAGGAAAATATTGGGGGTGTGTATTCCTCTGCTAAAAATGCAGACTCTGCAGATCATAAGAAAGACTTTAGTAGCATAAAGTCACATTATTAAAGAGTTGTGCCATGTCCAACATGCACCTCTACAAACCATATATCAGGTGGGCCCCAATGTGCAGATGGCCTGGCCAAAAATATCAGGCTGGTCAACTCATGATTAGCATTTTCTTATTTATTATTTTTTTTTAAGAAAAAAAAAAAAAAAAAAAAACCATGTAATGTTTCATACTTTTGAAGCCCAACTGATGGTTGAATGGACTGATTTTCAGATAGGCCACATCTACAAGGTGGACTGATTTTCAGACAGGCCATCTACAAGGTGGGAGCCACCTGATGCTGATCAATATGCTATGAATGCTTGTAGAGATTTTTGTGGAAATAAATGAAAACTGTTAAAAATTTCATAGAAGAGTAGGAATGAAAATATACCACAATTGAGCCATTACACAGTCAGAATCTCAACAATCTTCAAGATGGTGCAGAATTGAAATCCAATCATCGTCAGGTTCGTAACCCAACCTATATATAGCATTAACAAGGACATCCACCAAGCTCGAAATGTTCCTGAAAGACATATCAATAAAACTACCATAGTAACAGAATGACCGGAAGTTTGCAGCAAAAGATGACCACTGTCAAGCTCTTAAGTAGTGGATCCGGAGGAGAAACCTTGACAACATGCAGACACAACACTCTCTTAAGCTCGATTCCTCCAGAAGAGGGCAATTTGAAAGAATGTATTCCAACAGGTGATGCTAGACAAGCAGACATAGGTGGAATGTTTTGAGGTAGGTGTAGCCAAAGACATTCAATGGCAGCAAGAATTTTGTTTGATAGAAGTCAGTATAAGCTCCATAACTCCTGACGCAGGGGAGGACGTGAGGTCGAGCACCGTCTTCCTCAAGAGGATAAATATTCCGAATCCACGGAACTTCTCTGGACTCCTCACAGAGACTTCTCGAATCCACGAGAAAAGAGAGCAGAAAATAGAAATAAATTCTAAATAAATTTGAAATAGATTAATTAATTCCAAAAAAATGAGTTCACAACCCTTTAAATAAGGGTACTAAGCAATGAGAAAGAAATCAGAATCCAACTACAACTAGGACTCCTAGAATTCGCGACTTACTATAAATAGTAAACTTACTATTTATAGACGGTCGTGATGTCTACTAGTGCGCAAGGTTTTCGGCCAAAATAGTAAGTGTCCTATTTGGCTTCACCAACCCGTTCTCCTAATTATTCTAAGCTCTTTTCACGTTGGGCGCAACTCCTAAAGCCCGACGGATGAAGAGTTATAAGCAAACTAAAACTTACTATTTATAGTAAAAACGAAATTGAAACAGGGAAACGACCGTGAAATCAGGGGTTTCTCGCAATTCCGAGCGTCGCAACCCCGCGTAGCTGGGTTGGTTGGCTAAAGTAGCTCGTTCTACCCCAAAATCATATATTTTTCGTCCGCTAACTCATCCCGGATTGCGAGATACGCCTGATTTAAGGTCTGATGGTCCAGATCACTTCTGTCGCCGACCGGGCCTTTTCTGATCCATCTTTGCCATGTAATTGTCCGCGACCCGCTCTACATCAACTCCTCTTGCTACTGCTAATTTGACCCATTTCCTAGCATCTGACAGATATCAATCACCTCCTGGAATGAAAGAGAGTTGAAACATCTTTATCTCCTTGCATTTGCATGTATAGTTGTAGACATCAGTTGACACAAGGCATGAATTCTTCGCGTGTTTCTGTTGTGTTTTTTAGAATAAAAAATAAATTTAAAAAATAAACGTTATTTTTAGAAAGTAAATAAATATATTAATTATTTAAACTTTCCATAAATAATGTGTATAGCCAGTCGGTAAGAGAATGGGTTTTTTGCTTATTCAAGCAGGGTTCAAATCTCCTCGAGGACGGTGCGAAGCAACGTCCGCGTACGCGCGCGCGTGGCATGGGCTGTAGGGCTGCTTGGGCGCTTTTTGACGCTTTATTAGGTGCACTTAGCACTTGGTTCAAACTTTTTGGCACATGATTCAAACTTTTTGGTCATGGTTCAACTAGAATTGAACGAGGGTTTATCCTGATGATTTATGACCTTCGTTAATTAAGAGTAATTGTGACATGATTGTACATGTGGCACCTATGCCATGTGTCGCTTATGTGGATACAGTTTTTCCTGTTGGATAATTGCTCGTCTGAATGGGTACAGAAATAACTGTCGTAGGACAAAAAGTCATGTCCTTTCATGAAAAAGCAATTATTTGCTGTGAATGGGTATGGATTTCTTGAAGAGGCTCTTTAGCACCTCTTCAGGAAGAAATCTATAACCCTTCAATTGATATAAATCCTGGATACTATAATCCAGAAATGATTGACTCTTAATCCTTGAGATTATATCTTCTTCCGTGCAATTACTCTCGATCTAATCTCTTGCTGAGTTTTTCTGAACGTCCTAAGGCATATCGGTGTCAAAACTAGAGATCTGTTCAACACTTAAATGTGCAAATTTTCGTGTTGAAAATCGGATTGAGAGTTCATTGTATCCTGAAGACAATTTGCAGATTTCCTTCATTTACACTTGCTGGAATTTCCAGAAAAGGATAGCAAATCTGTCTTGAGAAATTGACTATTCAAGTCAAGCCTTGAACCTAAAGATCTGATCGTTTCGTTATCGTTTTCTTCTATCCTCCGTTGTGTACAAGATACTCTTAAGATTTCTAACAGTTTCGCTAGACATGAATTCAGCACCAAAGTCTAGAGCAGTGGCATAAGCCGAGATGTGTTTCCGCAAGTTTCTCCCTCTCCTTGAGGGAATGCTTGTTCCTACTATAGAATTTCATGGGTACAAGGAAAGGATGTAATGAAGTTTTCTCCTCAGTTTTTTTGCTCTGAAACTGATGCCTGATCCATTGGAGGTGGGATTTGAGGATCCAGTGCTGTGAAACCACTCAATCAGATTGATTTGTAGACGAAGAAGTCAAAATTGAATGTTCAATAAAACCTTATGCAATTGCACTGTGGAGATCAACGGTCCTGATGCAACCCTGAGTTCATGGCCATGGGGTCCTAACGCGTGGAGAGAGAGTGTAAAAAAAAGCATGAGATCATCATGTACTGGTACTGATGAAAAGACACGAGAGAACCTTTAATTCTCTGGTGGAATATAATGGTTGATAGCACTGTTAAATCATGAGAAACGCTGATACACTAGTTGTACATCCAACTAGTTGTCATGTGCGTCCATCTGGTGGGACACACCAAAGAAAATAATGAATAATCCCCCAAACAACACATTCATGTTTGGGTTGCATCTAATAGTTACATTGACTGATTTTTGAGGCACCCATTTTAATTTCATGGTGGGAGCAATTCGACTGGTGGGCCCCACATGCCAACTAGTACGACATGCAATTAGTTGTGTGAACATTTCTATTAAATATTAACTATAAATTATAACATCTAAATTGTGAGCCACATTTTAGATGGATCATAACTTGTGAATTTTAATGATGTAATTACCTACTTATATGATTGGAGGATTTAGAGAGAGTTTAGGGCCCACCTTGACCTTATCTTTAATGTGAACTGTTTATCATGTAGGGCCTACCTTCGATGTGGACCATACATCTTATGAGGCTCACCTTTGATGTGGGCTATCCATCATGCATGCCCATGTGGGTTGTCCATCATGCGGGCTCACCTTTAATGTGGACCATCCATCATGTAGGGCCTAACTTCAAAATGGGCCATCAATCAAGCAAGGCCCATCTTAGATGTGGCCCACCATCAATGTTATTGTCCATCATTTGGGGACCACCTCTAATAAACATCACCCATCATATGGAGTCTACCTTTAATGTAGACTGCCCATCATATGGGCCCCAACTTCAATGTGGTCGTACATATGTGGCGCCCACCTTGAATGTGGGCCATTCATCATCAACACCTTTGATGTGGACTGTCCATTATGTGGGGCCCACCTTCAATGCTCACCGTCCATCATCTAGAGGCCACCTTTGATGTGGACCGTCCACCGTTTAAACCCCACTTAAGATGTAGGTAATCCATCATGTAGGGCCCACCTTAGATGTGGACCTTTAATCATTAGGGGCCGAACCTTTAATGTGGAATGTCCATTATATGGGGCTCACCTTCAATGTTATTGTTCATCATTTAGGGCTCACCTTCAATGTTATTGTTCATCATTTAGGGCCAGATTCAATATCCACGTACGGCCCCTCATGTGGAGCCCACCTTTGATATGTATTGTCCATTGTGTGGGCCCCGCCTTCAATGAGTGTCATCCACCTTGGGGGCAGTGTTGGATGTAGGTCGTTCATCACCAGGGGTGCACCTTTGATGTGGGTAATCCATTATGTACTATCACCATAACGAGGATCATTTATAATGCAGGCCCACCTTTGATGTGAAGCATCCATTGTGTGGGTACCACCTTTGTGGACCCCTCATTATGTGGGACCTCTTTTGTCACGGACCATCCATCACATGGAGAGAGGTATAAGAAAAAAAAGAAGTTAAAAAGCAAGAAAAATAACTAATTAATTTAAAATTATGCTTACCAAACTAAGATAAGTTTTAAAAAAGCTACAAACTGAAGAAAAAAAAAAAAAAAAAAACTCTATTTCAGAAGTCCAACTAAAACAAGGAGCTGCAGGAGTTCGGTCCAAATCAAAGGAAAGCCTTTAACAACTTCACCGTGTTACCTTTTAGCTACTCTTATTTCTTTAAACTTCATCATGCATTGGGGCTAAAGATCATCGTTGTCCTCCGAATATTCACATATTGATATATGAGCATTAGATATATGATGCTAAGAGCAATGCCTGCTGGCAAAGATAATTACCCAAAGCATCCTTCTTTCCGATTAGTGTGCTGAGACATTTTGGATCAGCTACCAAAACTAATGTCTCTAATACAATAGAATTCTCTAAGAAAAATTTCAACAAACTCATTTCATCATTGAGCCCTCTAAAACCATTTATTTTTATTTCCTTCATATGATGAAAGGTAATCTCTGGAGTCTCCACTTTCCGTATTCTCATGGTCCGGATGTCTATTTGAGAGAATTCGTGGTTGGTGATATACGAAAGCTTCAAATTCGCATCGAAAGCAAAAAAGAGAATAAATAAGAAGTTGTAAAGAAGATTGTATTCAAACTGAGATTGGCTAAACTAACAAGAACATCCTAGCCATGCATCAGGTGGGCCCTTTTCCCGGAGTTTGGACGGTCTGGATCATAGATTTCTTGGCCTGATTACGTCTCTTTGAGAACAAGATTCTCGGAAGAGTGTGACTGGGATTCGTGGGAGCGTGATTTACACAGAGGGAACGCTAGGGTGTGGTCGGTTTTCCTTTCAGTGGGGATTCAACGGTTCAGATCTTGTTAAAAGATCGAACCGGAAGTTTTGGCGAAGTTTTGGCGACCAAAAACTCTCGAATCCGTGCTTCGTCCGGATTCTTTCACAGCTGAAGCGGTTCGGTCGCTGATCTGGTGTGGTCCATTTGCAACAGTTTGTAGGGGAATCCGTGCCCTTCACTGAAACCCTCGGGTCACATTAGGCTGTAAACTAAAATATGGAGTGGATCTGATCTTATGGTGGGCCACATCATTTGTCCACATGGGTACGATATTCACCGTCACTTCCGATTTCGTGTCCCCTGTTACAGTTTCTATTCTACATTGTTGTTCAATTTATGTGGGGTCCACTTGTGATAATCTTCCAGAAGATCCACTCCATTCACCACCTTCCTAATACTACCTTAGGACACTGGGTTAAATATGAGGCAATTTGATTAGTCGAGTAAACCATACAGTGTGACCAAGTAGCAATCAACCTTCACCGTTAAACCTTGTGCATGAGGGACGTGAGCTTGCTATAATAAGTTGAAATTTCACGTGAATTGGATCCTTTTGTGTGGAGCCCATTGTACTACTTGTAACTGCATGATCTGCTTTGTTCATTGCGTTTGACACGTCATGTTAGGATATGAGTCCAAATATGGAACAGATCTATTGATCGGGTGAGCCGCATGGTACCATTTAGCTTCAATGGTGGTATGTAATGGCATTGAATATTTACAATCTTGCCATCCATTTCTCAATCAACTTCCGACGTCCGTTACATCAACGTACACCATCCGAATGTCTTGAAATTTGTCGAACATTCCTCACTTTTTGTGCTCTTTCTATCGGTCAAGTTTGAGCCTTGATCGCTTACAGACGACCAAGATGCCTTTTCAATGGCTAACACGCTTCATAATTCCAAAATAGCGCTTATACACATCTAATTGTCATGTTATCCGGTGGTTTGGACCTATAACCTGAGATCTTCATAATGACTTAATTATCGTAATATTCTGATGGCCCGTTTGAGGGATCCCAATACGATGGAGGGTCAGATGACATGATAAAAATATAGAGACCTGATGGTTGGTATTCTAATCATGTATTTAGGTGATTGAACTGTTAGTTTTGAAAATGGATGGACATAGGCGGGTTTATGGAGTAATTAGGGGTCTAGGTTAATGACATTTTCGTAATTATTTCTGATCTAAGAGTTCTATGAAATCTAATGGCTCCACATCCTTATAGGCACCTTTCTAAGCAATTCTTACAAACGAACGTATATCTAAATCATTATGGATAGGAAGTTACTTGTCATGTCATTCAAGGGAAAGTACTTACGTCAAATTACGTGATGGGGTGGTCTTGTCTTGAAATCTACTGTGAGATGGTTGGATCTATTGAATGGAGGTAATTCCCAACGGTTAGGTTTGTGTCAGGTCGAGGATGTAAGGATAGAATAGTTGGATTGGTATCGTACATGTGTACATATTAAATAAATTTTTTGATAACGCTTGAGAACTTTCAATACTTGGTATACTGCTTTTTGAAATGGAAAGCACAAGACCAGATACGCCTCAAGCTATCGCAGGAAACGACTGTATGTCTATTGTCATGTTCTCCGATGACGATCTGACTTGAGACAGAGAACATAATAGACCATTAATGATTGTTAGTCATATTCGCGATAAACAAGTCAAGCGAATTTAGATAATGGATCTGCAGTAAATTTGTTGTCGTTGACAATATTGAATAAGATCGGGTATTGTTATTCTCATTTACGCCCTAGTGAAATGATGATTCAGGGCTTTAATCAAGATGGAAAGTGGGCATTGGAGAAGATTACATTGACGCTGGAAATAGGAGAGTTGACTACGAACGTTGTATTTCATGTCATCAATGCGGTAACAACATATAATCTCCTCCTAAGAAGACCCTAGATGCATCAATATGGTATTCTACCATCTACTTTCCACTAATTCTTCGAATACTGTAGAGATAGAATCCAACATAAAGTGATGGCCGATGAGAAACCATATACAGAAGTAGAATCTTTCTTCGCCTACTATGATGGATTTGTAGTTGAAGACAAGAAGAAAGATGATAGAAACATGGCTATAAAAGACAACCAAATAGAAGCAATAGAAAACAAAGTTGCAAGAATAAAATTTTCTGGGAAAGTGAACACGAAGAAGAAATTTTACTTTGTGCTGAAACACCTGAGACAACCTGGATAGCCTCCTCTGATACTGCCATCACCTAAACAATTTAAAACTCTATAGTCGAATTATACAGTGCCAATACCACATGCTGAAAGAAATAAGTCATTTCCAGCCATGCCAAAAAGATTTCACATTAAGTCCAGCTTGAAGAATCCTGAACCCATTAACGAATTTTATGCCCCTTCAAAGACAAGGACGGAAGAAAAGGCTGACAATAAAATGAATCGCGATAGATTGACACATGAAGATTTGGAGAGATATAGTCCCGTCAACAAAAAGATTATGTAGAGTATGGGTTTCCATTGCGAAGAGCCGATCAGATTGAATAATGACAAAGGTATAAAGATACCAATCTGCGTAAATGAAGAAACATGAGAGAAATTCCATGGATTAGGAGCATCATCTTCTCGTGCATAAGCAAATGTAATTGTTGCGGGTCCAATGGTTAGCCAAGAAATAGATTTTGAAATAATCAAGTATCCAGAAATAGCTCCAAAACAAATAGAAGAAGGGGGGCAATAGCAGTCCATTCTTTGTGAGAAATAAATATGGGAACCAAAGAAGAGCCGTGACATACGTTTATAAATGGCAATCTGTTCGAACAGGAAGTTGATCAGTATATTAAATTGTTGAAAGGAAATAAAGATGTGTTCGCTTGGACATGCAAAAATACTAGCTTTGGAACCGTCAGTGGCAATGCATCGGTTAAATATCTCCAAAGATAAAAAGCCGATTAAACAAACTCAGAAATGATTCCAACCAGATTTAATTCCTCTAATAGAGGAAGAAGTAAACAAGTTAATCAAAGTCGGTTTTATAACAGAAGTCAAATATCCTAAATGGATATCAAATATTGTATCGGTGAAAAAGAAAAGTGAACAAATCAGAGTATGCGTCAATTTTAGAAATTTAAATGAAGCATGTTCAAAAGAAGACTTTCATTGCCCATAAAAGAATTGCTAATCGACAGTACGACGAAATATGTTGTCATGTCATTTAAGGATGAATATGCCGGATACAATTAGATACGAATGACTCCTGAAGATGAAGAAGCGACAACATTCAGGACTTTTCTCAGAATCTATTGTTATAAATTTATGCCCTTTGGCCTCAAGAATGTCGGCGCGACATATTAGAGAGCAATACAGAATATATTTCAAGACATAATGCACAAACACGTGGAATGTTACGTCGACGATTTGGTAGTTAGATCGAACAGTCATGAAGAACATTGTGAACATCTGTCTTTGGTATTTCGTCGATTCAGAAAGAAACGGTTAAAAAAAAACGGACAAAATGTGCTTCCGGTGTTTCATCAAGAAAGCTTCTTGGCTTTGTCATTAGACACAAATGAATTAAAATTGACCTTGGGATCAGAGCTATTCAGGATATGCCGCCACCGAAGACATTTAAAGTACTAAAACGTTTGCAAGGAAAAGTAGCATATATCCGATGCTTCATTTCTAATTTAGCCAGAAGATGTCAACCATTCGCTCATCTAATGAAGAAAGGGGCTGAATTTGTATGGGATGAGGCATGCCAGAATGCATTCGACTCTATCAAAGAGTTACTGAAGCATTCACCAGTATTAACAACCCCTGTAAAAGGAAAGCCTCTCATTTTATACATATCTACGGTTGAAAACTCCCTGGGAGCTTTACTAGCTCAAGCGAATGAACAAGGAAAAGAAACCGCACTCTATTATTTGAGCCAAACTCTAATAGGTGCGAAATGCAATTATTCACCAATTGAGAAAGTGCGTCTAGCATTGGTGTTTGCAGTGCAAAAATTAAGACATTATTGTCTCTCTCATGATATAACTTTGATCTCGCGAGTCGATCCTATGAAGTTCTTAATGACAAGGCCAATGTTGTCAGGAAGACTGGCTAAATGGATGTTATTGCTCTCAGAATATACGATCACTTATGAACAAGCAAAAACAGTAAAAGGACAAGCAATGGAAGATTTCTTAGCAGCTCATCCTGTTCCAGACAGTAAAATAATCACAGATGATTGAATGCCTAATTCGTGGCAAATGTATTTCGATGGTGCTTCTCGAACTTCAGGAACGGGTGTTGGAGTAATATTTATCAGCCCTCAAGGTGATCTACTACCATATTCCTTTACATTGAGTACAATATGTACCAACAATGAGGCCAAGTATAAAACCCTCATCATAGGAATGGAGATATCACAAGAAATGAAGATAAAAACTTTGCAGATATTCAGAGACTCTAAACTGGTGATAAATCAGTTAACAACAGAGTTTGAAATAAGAAAACAAGAATTATTGCCATATTTTCAACGGGCGCAATAGTTATTGGAACAATTTCATAATGTTGAAATTAAGCATATACTGCAATGCAAAAATGTAAAGGTAGACGCTTTAGCCAGTCCAGCTACGGATTTATCCTACCTAGACCGGAGCCCTCTCCAAGTAACAATCGAAGAATAAGATTTTTACCATCGTCAGAGCTCATTGATGAAAATGTTGAAGCACTTCCGGATCACCATATATGACTAGGGTCGGCCATTTATCGATTATCTTAAATACGATATCCTTCCAGAAGACCCATCACAGAGGCCACAAATCAAGCAGAGATCAAAGAGATTCGTTATATGCAATGAAGTGTTGTACAGAAGATCTTATAACAAAATGTGGTTACGATGACTGGATACAAAGGAAGTGAGTCAGATATTACAAGAAGCTCATTCAGGTGGATGCAAAATGCAAAAGTCGAGAACCTCTTGCTGAATTTCTATGCAACTCTAAGTGTATTGAGGTGTATATCTATCATCCATACGAGGTTTGCTACTCCTGGATGATGTTCTTGTTCGTTTCCTAGATTTATCTGTGGCTCGAGGATCATTAGGTTCACTTTTCTTCCTGCCTCTAGTCATTGTGAGAGGATAAAGTGAAAGATGAAGAAAAGAATCAGACAAAACTGTCGCTTAGAAAGATATTTGACTAGACCAGAGGTTCCGCTGTGGGTACTGTTGCACGAAAAATCTCTTGCGCGCAGGGACTTATTGCGCGTGAGGTATGTTGCACGGAAAAATAATTGCGCCCAAAAGGGAGAGCTCTGATGGGATTGGAATAACAGAATAAGAGGTTGAGTTCAGTTTATATAGTGGTTGGTTGGACTAGGTCCGTTGCACGGACTCGATAGCACATTAACTTTGTTGATTGCGTGCAATGGGTATATGAAGGTCTTTCTTCCAAAATGAGTTGATCCTCCATTTAAAACTTAAAAGGATTAAATGAATGATCAAGTGGGCATCTATTGGAGCACAAAATTAAAAGAAGAGGAAAAATGAAAGAGATGAGAACCAATATATGTTGGTTGCACGGCCGTGCAACAGAGTAACCAAAATAAGGTGCCCACGCAATGGGACCGGCCTCCTACAAAGATTGTTTGTATTGCGCAGATAGAGGGATCCATGCATGTGGGAGGCTATAAATACCCCTCCTCCCTCTTCATTTGCATCATTCGAAGACTTCAGGAGCTATCAGAAGGCTGAAATTGCCTCAATACTTAGTCAAATATTGTATATACATGTTGCACGCCACACAACAGGGTTTCATAATATGAATGGATCTACTTAGTGCAAGCGCAACACCTCCATTGTGCACATAATGGCCTTCTGATTAATGTCACATCTGGAAAAACAGATGGACGGAATGGATTTCTCATAAACATCATGGACCCCACTTAGCATCGCAGCGAGGAAATCAATGTGAAAGGCTTTCGCAGGAAATTTGTGTCCCTAGAAAAATGGATGTACATTGTGGATTTCGGAAGTGGATTGGTTGGTGTACCACACACCACTGACCTGGATGGTGTGGGTATGTGTTGAAAAGGCTGAGCTATACGTCCTAGAGAGAGAGAGAGAGAGAGAGAGAGAGAGAGAGAGAGAGAGAATGGGGGGGGGGTGAATAGGACTATGTCAAAATTATTATTATTTTTAAATGTGGAATTTAAAGAATGATAGTACAATTAAGTAATAAAGAAGCACAAGCAAATAGCAACCCCAAATGTACTAGTATTGAGAGGTTGATACAAACTTAGTTCTAAGGACAACCTAACACTAAAAACCAAAGGCTTATACCTTACTAGAATGTTTGTAAGTATCAAAAACTCAAACCAATAAAGAAGCCAAGGAAATAGCAAAGGAAATAACTTAAGTTATTATAACATTTTTACAAGTGCAAAAAATAAATTACACCATTCACCACAAATGCTGAAAATAAATTACAACATTTACACACATAGGTACATTCAATCATCCACCACAACACCAGAAATTATAGTGGTTCGCTTGTGTGTACACCAATTGTTAGAAAACAACGACACAACTACTCCACTCCTAATATCCACTCCCTCGGGATATTAGCGTTTACTATGAAAAAGGTTTTCCAAGGTTTACATTAAAACCTTCACAATTGTGTCTTTGATTGGGCTTACACAATTCCAAAAACCCCACACTTTTTGAGATTTTCTGGATCACCTCAGACAAACCAAAAAGAGATTTCTCTAGCACAACCTCAAAAACCAAAAAGATATATAAAATGTAAATGTACTTATCTTAAAATTCTCTTTTGAAGAAGCCTGGTAGAACCGATCCGATGTAGACGAAGATGTTCAATGTTCAATCTCACTGATGAAAAGGTTCTAGTTCTAAATGATTTTTAATTAAATCAACCTGGGCTAGCATGATTTGATTTTGATTTCAAGAAATGGGGAAAACACAAATCCCTGCTTAAAGTAAGATTGGAATAAAGATCTCAAAATCAAATAATAAAGCTAATTAAAGAGAATATTAAATGAACACAATATAGCTTAAAAATATCACAAACTTATCTCTCAGCGTGGTGTCTTGATTTTGCTTTTATGAATGAATAAACTCTAAAATTCGTGCTCTATTTATAGGTGAAAATACTGTTCACTCGACTGGTCTAATGGTCGGTTCGACTGGTTGAAGGACCAACAAAATTTCAAACTTTCTGGCGCGATAAAATAAAGTGGTTACTCGATTGGTTGAGTGGGACCAAAAAAGTTTTCTAAACTTTGAGTCAAGCCTGCACGACTGGTCGAGCATTGTTCACTCGGCTGGTCGAGCAGTCTCCACGACTGGTCAAGAGTCCAACAAAAAATTCTGAAAATTCACAACAAACCTTGGACTAGTCGAGAAAACTCTTAGACTGGTCAAGCCAGTACTTGGACTAGTCGAATAAGGGCTAAAACTAGTTGAGAAAAAGACCTATAAACTAAAGAAATGACCCACAAAGAATATGCAATGAATATAACATAATCTAGGGTCAATCTAGGGTCATCTAAACTTGTTCGTGAGTTGGATCAATTGAAACATCATTCGCTTCTAAATCTTGATATCTTGTGATACTTGAAGCTTGAGTTCGATCTCTTGAACTTGAGTTTGAGTCACGCTTGAGTTCTTGAGTCTTTAGAGTACAACAGTTGAACTTCAAACTTGAATTTGAATTCTTGAATATGATCTTGAAACCATGAAACTTTAACATGCTTCACTTCAACTTGAAGACATGGGCAAGTTCGATGAAGATCCAGAGAACTTAAAATGTATGAACCTAACCACTTCAACTCAAAGCATGATACAATTACTAAATGGTTTGGCACAACAAAATTTGACAATACAACGGGTGCTAGATTTACACAATAGCATTTACAATCTCTCCCTTTGTCAAATTTGTGACAAAACCAAATAAGGAAACATGCACAATAAAGAATCATGCACCATTAAAGTAATAAATGATCAATAACACATCTCCCTCTCATTCCATTACTCCCCCTCAATCCATGAGAGGTGATTTCCAGAACCTGAAAAATTTTATATATATATATATACACACACACACACACACACACACACACACACACACACACACACACACACACACATACATACTACACTCCATATTCCACAATCACACATCTCTATAATTTCTCTTCCTTTTTGTCACAAAAAGTCAAAGGAAAGAAAGAAAAAGATAAGAGAAGTATATGAAAGGAGATAGGAAATATCACCATGATAATCAAAATATCAATGGAATGCACGATATCATGTCAACACACTAAAAAGTAAAAGTATATCCAAGAAATATCCTAACACACAAGATCCCAACACAAATCCAAGAATAGAAAGTATTAATACATGTCCAGAATAAACGAAACAACTAATCAGATCCAGATGAAGGAGCAGGAATAGAAGAATCTATCTGATGTAGTCCCTTAATACGCCTAAGATATTTGCGCATGTATTTAAATTGATTTTATTGGGATACACGCAAACCCTCTACCTTCTCCTCAAGGGATCGCAAACGTTCATCAAAGTCAGAAGGCTAAAAGTCAGGATCAACGGCAGAGTCTGACTCAATCTCATCAAATAAGTCATCCATATTAACATCATCTGAAGGCAAATCATCTTCCTCTTCAGTTGTTTTAGCAGCTCCACCAGCACCGACATCAACTTGGCCAGAAGCCAACCTCAAATTCATCTTATTTATGTTCGAGTTGTTGAAGGAAAGATGGTTAATGGGATCTTCTCCAACAAGCATAGCCATAAGACTATGGGTGGCTAAGACAATCATATGATAGACAAATGAAATATCACTATGACCCGGATGGAGATGAAACTGAATAATAATGTAACAGATAAGAGATGGAAGACATACAGATACACTAGTAAAAATAGAGTGAAGGATGCGAGCCATGAAAGTAGTGAGCTAAGTCTTGTTACCAGACATAGGATAGACAGTAGAGATGAAAATATGACGGAGAATCATGTATCTAGGTAATATAAATTTGGAACTGAGTGCATTCTCGGAACTCTATTTCGCATTCATGTTGCATAACACTCTAGTGAGCATTCTTTTCTCAGACTTTGAAGGTTTTGCTACAAGAGTAGAAATAGGAATGCCGTCATCAATAACTGGAAGATCCATAAATCTAGATATTAAGTGACGGTCCACATCAATAGGACCTTCTCTGGTAGTAATAGTAAAAGTCAGATTTTCGGTATAGAAGTCACTTATGAAAGCAAACATGACCTGTGCAATGGAATGG
Organism: Magnolia officinalis; assembly: GCA_021015155.1. Lineage (NCBI taxonomy): Eukaryota > Viridiplantae > Streptophyta > Magnoliopsida > Magnoliales > Magnoliaceae > Magnolia > Magnolia officinalis. Next base: position 1,059,526 of record JAJHSJ010000017.1, on the reverse strand, counting down.
TATGCCGAGTCGCCCCAATTTAAAATGTTATCCCAACCTACAGTTTGAAGGAGGGGAACAATACCGAAAGGTTCCAAATGATTAGTGTTGACCGTCTATTCAACAATCACGTTGCGAAGACGAATATCACACATATACTCGGGATCTTCTTCGGGTGACCGAAGATGGCGCACCGTGATTGGAGCGGAACGAGAAGAAGGACTACGAGAACCTTTCTTCTTATTTTGACCGTCCATAGCAACAAAAAAGACAAGGAATACAAGCAATGAAAGAAAGTAAAGATGGGTTTCAAGGAAATCAAATTTTTAGCTAGAAAACCCAACAAACCACCATAAACCTTGAAATGTGAACTATTGCCGACATAGAATTCTTCATCAAAAGCATTTTATGTGTAGGAATCTTCGCAAAAGACAATAGTTCAGATGCAGTGGCTACAGATTCGGAGCTTGCTGCACCGCTACAAGGAGAAGTTCCTGTAATGTAAAGAAGAAAAGAAGTTAGGGTAATTATAACAAGGCTAGAGGATGCAAAAATTTCGATAAAGTAACCGATATATATACCTTCTGCAGAAGTATGACTGACAGGAGGTGGAACTTCTTGGACCGAAGAAGGACCAACTCCTAATATATCAGCAAAAGAAGGCGCTCTGGCCTCCGTGCTCGAATCTCTGGTAGCTGGAGTTGGTATATTAGTGGTCTCTACTTGAAAAACAATTTCACGAGCCACCACTTTTGGTGCCACCAAAGGAACTAGAGGAGCTCTCGGTGAAATCACCGATACAGTTGAAGGAAGATTTGTGGGAGGAGTATCACCCGTCCTAACATTAACAATATGAGCACCTAAAACAAAGATACAATGATAATAATGAGATAACTATTACAAGATGCATATATATATATATATATATATGGAATTAGAGAGAGAGAGAGAGATAGAATTCCTTACTTGGTAAATATCAATATTCTCCGTAATCCAAAGGCTCATCTTCTTCCTCCTCTATTACTGCAGGAGACTTTGCAGGAATATTGACGTTAGGAAGAGTCTCGGAGATCGGTGGGATATGCTCTTTGTCAATACCTTAATTCTGTAATGACATCTTCCTCACCATCGACGTCAACTTCTCCTTCTTCGAAATCATCATTTTCATCGTCTTCATCATCTTCATATTCGACAGAAGCGGTACCTGCCGATGAAGAGGCTGAACTTTCATCCCCTAAGTCTTCTTCGTCGACTTCCTCAATCATAACTTGTTTCCCTTTAGAAGAAGGAGCTCGACTACCTTCTGGTTGAGAATCTTTATTAATTGGAATCGAAGGAGATGGAGAGGCCTGACTACCTCCTTCTTAGGGAATAGATGGCGACGCTTGCAAGCGCGCCCGAGACCTAGTCATCGATGAAGATGAGCTAGGAGGAGTAGGTTGTGAAGAAGGAGCCGGTTCATCTTGAGCTGCAGCGGTGTTTGCCGGAATAGGAGAAGATATCCCTTCAACATCATCCGCAGCCCGACTAGTGAAGTCACGAAGGACTTGTTCAAGTTCCGCAATAACCCCATGAGCAATCCAGCCTTCCAAGGTATTAATAGTCTTCTTTTCACAGATTGGATCTTCTAAAGATTTTCTTTTGCAAATTTGGCCATGAAAAGGTGCGCGACTCTTCTTCGGTATATAGCTAATTTTGTCCTCGAGCTTCCTACCTCTTAGCCTGGGCGGGGGAAGCCAAATGGGTTCATCTACTGGCAAACGATTGTCAACCAAGTATGATTGGTGATCCCACCATCGCATCCAGCTATATGAAGCACGAACTATATGATCACAACCTGAGATTACGAAAGTGGAATCAACATGACTGCCTAGTAGTTGTTTCCATACCATGGCCCAATTATAAGGACCAGTGCCATAATAGCACATTCTTCTCGTAACTAATCCACGGTCTTGTGGAACAGGCTGATCAAAACCGAATTGACGAGCAAAACGACTGAGATAGTACGACTCTCTCTAGAACTCTGTTCCTTCCTGCGGTGGCAAGCTACAAGAACGTATGGGGAGAAAGAATGCCCTTTCCCCTACAGTGACTGTCGCGGTATCTCCCATATCAGTATCATCAACGTAGCGATAAAGACAAAATTGGAAGAAATCAATCTGATCAGTGTCCCGAATCTTGTTGGGTACCCAGTTGTATGATCTTTTAGCCATAACCCTTTGCTGAAAGAACCAAAGTGAAAGATGCGAATGATGAACATATGCCTTCTCTGGTGCTTCAAAAGTCTAAGGAGAGTATACCCCCATCTAGCCGGTAATATAATGCCATGGAGTATATGTTGAAGAAGCTCCAATGGTAGGGTTCTTCACATATGTGGCTATCTCCCCGATGGCCCTATAAATAGAGCATAAAACTGGAGGGGCAAGTGAATGTTTTGGCCTTTCGACAAAGCGCCGGCAGCAACAAAGACTGTGGGGCGAATAACGTCTGCCCATTTCAAACTTGGGAGAACCACGATACTTAGCCAATAAGCCAAGAAGGTCGTAAGGTCCCCGTATAGACTAGACTCTACCTGCTCTTTGATGTTGGCGCAAAGCTCCGTTAACTCTTTAGAATGACAATCGCGGAATCTGCAAGAAGAGTAAAAGATAAGTAAGAAAATGGTGCAGTTGAAGAAAACAGTTGATTTATGGACTTAAAATTACCTGAGGGCTTTAGAAAAATGTGCGTGCCATTGCAAAGGAGAAATCTTGTGAATATTCAAAAATTTTGACATTTCCCTAAAAAGTTCAATGGTAGTTTCTGAGATGGAAGGCTTCTAGTCGGGTGAAGAAACGAACGCCAACTCCTTGTTAGATGGGACAAACTCATCGTAAAATTTCCTTGTTAGTGGAAGGCCCACGAATCGGTGGAGATCCCAAAGCGTGATGCTCATCTCACCCACTAGTAAATGAAAAGAATTGGTGGTGGGAGACCAGTAGTCGAGAAAGCCTTTTATCACAGTTGGCTCTCTATAGAAGTATTGGGACGTAACTTCTATGGCATTATACAAGCCTATCTTGACAAGCATCTTCACGTGTTTGTTTAAGATAGATTTTGCCCAATCTAAGTAATAACGGCACAAAGTTAAGAGACCCCTTGTCCGAAATTCCTTTGGCCCCCAAAGCGGCTCACAGTCTTAGAAACGTTGTTGGACCATCTCATAGAAGTATGTGGGGGAATAAGTTGTGGGGATTATGCGAAGGGACGAGGAAATTCATTGGGTAGACCTCGCTGATGCATTGCCACGGCTTGTGCGTTAGCAAAATCCCCTCGAGAATGCGTGGTTCTTTCAATGTCCAGGAAGAAGTATACATTAGTCTCTCCCTATCCATATGATCTCTTGGCTCGTAGTCAAGCATGGATTGATGACGATGAAGACTGAGGGGAATCATAGTCATACCTTCAGAGTGTGGGTTGTCGAACTTCATGATGCCTTCAATCACTCTGACCATCTCCCACGAGTTTTGGAGCTTCTTTTTGTTATGCTCCTTAATCTTCTCTTCAAATTCTTTAGCCTTATTGCGGCGAGTTTTCTTTGATCAAGAGGCGGGGGGTGTATCCTGTCGGGCAAGAGATCTTTGGCCGTCGGTGTGAATATGGGCAGTCGATTTCAGCCACTCGCCCCAATCGTACTCACGACCATGCTTCGAGGGTCGTTCTATATCTCCCATTGAAATTGCTCGATGAATAGGAGACGGTTGTGAAGAAATGTGATCAGTAAAATCAAAGTTTTTAGCACGAGCTCCTTGAAGTAAGTAGGATGACGGGCGGTGGTTTTTGTGTGCTTTGGTTGTGGCTAGTCAGAGGAGGGAGAAGGATGAAAAGAAGATAGGTTTGGCAAATCTTAGTGAGAGGGTTGTGCAGTAGGTGGGTCAACGACACGAAAATTTCGCTAATTGCGGGCCATGGTGGAAAAGGGTTAAAGACTTAGGGTATTTGAAGAAGAAAAAGTTAAAGAATAACAAATTTTCTAAGTCCTGGTTGCGCGGACTCGCACAATCAAAGTCCTTTGCGCAGGGCAGCACAACGGCTAAAAGACTTACGCGAACAGGAGACCTGTTGCGCGGGTTCGCGCAAACAACAATGGTTGCGCGGGGATTTGACGGAGCGAAAAAAGTTCGATACAAACTAAAGAAAGTGCAAAATGAGTGAAGTTCAAGGTATTTATAGTGCGTGTGGCCGGGTACGGTACACGGGCACCGGTTGTGCGGGTCCGCGCAAACCTTTTCAGTGTGAGAATGATCCTGATTCTTTGATTTTTAGAGAAATGAAGAAAGGATCAAGGGGGCATCTATTGAGGCATAAAAAAGAGAAGAAAGAATTGAAGATTAAGAAGATAAATATTAAGAAAAAGAAGGAAACAGAAGGAGTATCTTTAAGGGGGTTTGTGCGAGTCCGCACAAACCATATTGGTTGTGTGGGTTTGCGCAACAGATTTAAGGACTTGTTGTCCATGATTGATCATAATTAATGAGAGGTGGGTCCCATGGCACCAAGATCGAGGGTTCGCACGTGTGGAGGTCTATAAATACCCCCCTCTCATTTGCGAGGATTATAGATTTTGGAAGAAGTGCAGAGCAGCAGAGAAGACTGAAGGTGGGAATGCAGTAAAGTCCGGGGTTTGCGCGGACCCGCGTAAACCATGCCGGTCGCAACCAGATTGCCATGCAGTCAGTAATGACAAGGGGTCGAAATGCTATCAAAATGACCAGGTTTTAGTTCTTCCTCTGTCCAAGCTTCGAGAAGAGAAAACAACTGATCAGATCTGTATAATATTCCTCTTATAGAGATGATCAAATCACAAATCAAAGTGCTGCCAAATTTGACATCCGAATTCGACATTTGAACTTTGTCAATTTTCGTATTCTTGATAATTTATCTCGGAATCAAGGGACACCTGAGGATGTAAATGAAGTCAGTATTAATAATATAATGATTGTTCTTAATGTACTCTTTCTCTGTTATACTTGAATAAGGTAATCTCTCAAATCGAATGCATTTGTTTCTTGTTCAAAACACACTATACTGAGAAAATTTCATAGATTTAAGATTTAGAACAATAGACTGAGCTGTGGTGCTGATTCTTTCTACTCATTAGACTAGACTAAATTACATTAAACTGAGGGTCATTTTCGCATCTCTCATCTAATCCAATAAGAGCTACTCTAATAAGGCTTTTTGTATCAACTCTTTTTGCACAATAAGCTCATTTGGTAAAATCATTTTTTCAAACCTAAATAATCTTCTTATTAAAGTAAAGTACGTTTGGTAAAATATTTAAATAAGAGTTTTATTTGTTTATTTATTCTTTTAAAATTTTAAAATAAGAATAGTTGCTGTCATTTTTTAAAATTATAACAACTCTATCTCAAACAAGCACATCCCTTCCTGCCTCTCACCTTAAATGTTGGACATTGGAGGTGGATTGTCCATCATGTGGAGCTCAGCTTTGATGTGGATAGTCCATGTGAGTCAAACATTCAAAGTGGGCCATCCATCATGCAAGGCCCATTTTAGATGTGGATCATTAGGGGTTAACCTTTGATATGGACCATCGATAATGTGGGGTCCACCTTGATGTAGATCATCCATCATGTGGGCCTACAATCAGTGTTAGTTGTCCTCCATGTGGAGCCCTTCAATGTCCACTGGCCATAACATGGAACCCACATTTGACGTGTCTATCATGTGGGCTTCACCGTCAAAGTGGATTGTCCATCATGCTTGTCGTTCATCATTAGGGCCAACCTTTGACGTGAATTGTCCATTATATGGGGCCCACTTTGTTGTGGGTTATCCATCGGTAGGGGCCCACTTAATGTGGGTCATCCATTATGTGGGACCACACATTTTTGTCCACCATCCAACGTGTGGAGAGCACATGTACGTGGATCATCCATCATGGTGGGCCCTTCGTCATGCAAGACCTTCTTTGTGGACCATCCATCAGGTGGGGCCTACTTGATGTGGACAGTTCATCATGTAGGGCCACACTTTGATTTGGGCCATCCATCACATGAGGCCCGCTTCATCCATCATGTGGGCCCATCTTAATGCCCCATCATTCGTTATGTGGGGCCCACCATCCATGATGTGGGTCCCACCTTTGATGTGGACTGTCCATCAAGTGGGACCCACTTGATGTGGAGAGTCTATCATTTGGGGCCCATCTTAATGCTGGACCATTCGTTATGTGGGGCCTCACCACCCATGATGTGGGTCCCACCTTTATGTGGACTGTCCATCAAGTGGGGCTCACTTGATGTGGAGAGTCTATCATTTGGGGCCACACTTTGATGTGGGTCATATCCATCATGTGGTACCTATCTTAATGTAGACCATTTATCATGTGGGGTCCCACCTTTAATATAGGTTGTTCATCATGTGGCCCACCTTTAATATCAACTTTTCATCATGTGGGCCCACCTTCAATGTCCACCATCCATCATATGGGTCCCACCTTTGATGTGGACCATCTATCAGGTGGAGTCCACTTGATGTGGATAGTTGATTATGCGAAGCTACACTGTGATGTGGGCAATCCATTATGTGGGGCCATGCTTTGATGTCAATCATCCATTATGTGGACCCACCTTGATGTGGACCAACCATCATGTGGGGACCCACCTTCAATACAGGTCGCTCATCATATTGGCCACCTGGGGAGAGAGAGGCCATGAAAGAGTGTGGGAGATTGCAAAGAGAGAAAAAATTTGATGAAAGCCCTAACCTTTACTTGCTTAAGCTCGGTGAGTTCTAGAAGAAAAAGTGAATATTCCACCACTTATGAAATTAAAGCTTATTTTCTACTTTCTAGATAAATAGTATAATTAGACATTTACCAAACAATTTAAAACCTTTTTAAAAAAATAAATAAATAAGCTAATAAGCTCTTATTTATAAACAAGGGTGTACACGAATCGAGCTGGCTCGGTTAACTCACTTGACTTGGCTCAAAAAAGCTCAATTCGGTTCGGTTTGAAGCTGAGTTCGATCCAAGTCGAGCTGATTTTTAGAGCTCGAAAATGAGTTCGAGCTGGCCCTAGCTCGACTCGACTTAGTTCAATATATAACTCAAACCTGGCTCGACTCAGATCAACTTGGTTAGGTAGTATCAGTAAAAGAACAAAAAAAGAATAAGAAATGTGTATTCTCTAATGTTTTAGCAGGAATTCCAGAAATGAATGTGTGTAATTGAAGTAAATGCAAAACATATTTCATGGAGGTTTTTGTCTGTCTGTCGGGGTTGACACACCCTACTGGCCGCGCCACCCTTCTGGCAATTTTTTGGTTTCTTCGGCATGGGAATCCTGTCGTGCAAGCAGCCCTCTGACGGTGTGGGGCTAGAAAATCTGGAACGTCAGAATTCCCCCGAAATTGTCCATCTTCGTCTGGCGGATCCTCAAAGGGGCGGTTGCGGTGGACTCGGCTGTTCAATCTCGTGGGGTGCATATGGCCTCCAGGTGCAGTTGCTGCTGTGACTAGTACAGCAGGCATGGGCCCACGGTGGAAACGGTCAAACATGTTTTCTTACACAGTGCTAGAGCAAAGTCCGTCTGGTCCCACTTTGCTCGAATTTATGGCGTTCCCATCGTTCGAAGTCTGACGGTAGGCGAGTGGCTTTCTCATTGGTGGGGCTCGCGCTCAACGATAGGCATTGCAGGTTCTTTCAAGAGTGAGCTTCCGTGTTTTATTCTGTGGGAGCTTTGGAGGTGCAGAAGTTCCGCCAGGTTCGATGGGATCTTGTTGCGTGTTGAACTTCTCATCTCCCGCATCTCCAATTGGTTAAGGAGAATTGCAAATAGTCGATTCTCGCTGGCATCCCGTATGGCCAGTCATAGCAGGGTTCTTTCTACTCTAGGGATTCACGTTCAACCCCTTCACAACGTTTCCCATGTGGTGCGTTGGAGAAAACCCCCCTCGGGGTGGGTTAAACTAAATGTTGATGGATCCTCTCGGGTTAACCCGGGTGTGGCTGCGGGTGGGGGGGTTTGCAGGAATGAGGATGGAAATTTTCTTTTTGGTTTCTATGCTGGTTATGGCCTCGCTTCGAATACCAGGGCTGAACTCCGTGCGGTCCATGATGGTCTCCTTCATTGCTTCCATCGCGGACTGTCAAACATCATTGTTGAATCTGACTCCGCTATAGTAGTTCATTTTATGTCGGGTGGGGCTAGGTCGGGTTGGAAATGGAAATATTGGCTCCACGGGATACGCACTCTCTCCTCCCTAGGGAATGTTCGGTTGCAACATATTTGCGGAGAAGGGAATGGGCCGGCTGATGAATTGGCGAAGTTTGGGAGCAGGGATCAACAATCCGCCCTCCTATCCAACAGTGTGGCTCTTCCTCAGCTCGTAAGAGGGCTTCTTTTCCTTGATAAAGTGGGGTTAGGGTCCGTCAGGCAGAAGTTCAGGGGGTGATGGTGTTAGAGGTCCTTTTCGTTTGGTCAGCTTGTTGTTTTTCCTGTTTTGGTTTACCAGGAGTGTCTCAGTGTCTGTTTTTGAGTTGTAGGTAGATTCCGCTTCTTGTTCGGCAAAAAAGCCCCCTGCCCTGTCTATATTACATGATAGGTGCCCCCCCCCCCCCCCCCCCCCCCCCCCCCCTCCCCTTTTGTAGGGGTCCACCCGAAAGGTTGTCCATTTTGTTGATCAATGGAATCTTGGCCTTGTGCCTTCTTTTAAAAAAGAAAAAAAAGAAAAGAAAAAAAGAAGTAAATGCAAAACAGAAAACAAAGCAATGTGTATTCTCTAATGCTGCTCACCAAGCGTTTGATGAAATGACTCAATGAAGTATCGTCTGGTGGCAAGGAAGGTATGTTTCATCAAACAAATATCCTTTTTTCTTAATTTTGATGTTGCTTACAAGGTGTTTGATGAAATACCTGTAAAACTGCTGCTGGTGTTTTACTTTCAGTGAGAATTTGAGGGTGCAGTCCATGTGTTTGTGAAAATTGTACATAGGTGAACTTAGCTCGATCTTGGCTCTCGGCTCGAAGTGGCCTGAGCTGCTGACCAAACCGAGCCAAGCTTGCCAGTTAGGCTCAAGGACCGAGCCAAGCCGAGTTCGAGCTGAGGTCAGCTAGTGGCCGAGCCAAGTCAAGCTAAGGCTAGCTCGACTTGGTTTGACTCAATGTACACCCCTATTTATAAATATGCCAAATACCCCTTAAATTACTTGAGCAGATTTATTACCCTAAACTAAGTTATTTGTGCATACTGTGTTTTGGTTTGGGATTATATTTTCTCTATTTATTAGACTAGATTGAGCTACCAGAGTAGGTTTTAGACCTTTTTGCCCTCAAAATTAGTTTCATTAGTGTAGAGACCTTTTGATATCCAAAGGTAATGGGAAGACATTTCAGATAAAGGTAGGGTATTTGGAGACTAAAAAGTGTGTGGTGGTTGTTGATCAAATTGTTTCATATTTTACTTACAAAAAAGCTTATAATGACGTAGACACTACACCAAAATCGTTAAACTGGTACGGATGGGATTTTGGTTCGAAAACGGCTTTAAGCCGTTTCTGAATTTGAAACGGTATTGAGCCGTACTAGAATTGTAGTGGTTATACATTGTTATTTCCATTGTTTTTTTGGTGTGTTTTAATTTGAGTGTTGGATCTTCTTATTTCTTATTAGTATATTTTATTGTTTTATTTTGAAACAGATGGACGGAATGGATTCAATTATTAACATCTGAGTGGACCCCACAAGGCCCAAGAGGCAAATTGGATCCATCTGCTGCAGACTACCGAATAGTTTTAACCCTTCTCTTACGACAGAACCCTAAAATCCCTCATTTCGCATCGCATCAGTCGCCGGCTCCGTCTCTCTCTCTCTCTCTCTCTCTCTCTCTCTCTCTCTCTCTCTCTCTCTCTCTCTCCCTCTCTCAATCTCCCTCTCTTCGATCTCCCGATCTCAACCTTCTCCTTCAATCTCCCTCTCACTCTCCCTCCCTCTCTCTCGATCTCCCTCTCCATCGATATCTCTCTCCCGATCTCAACCCTCTCTCTCGATCTCCCTCTCACTCTCCCTCCCTCCCTCCCGATCTCCCCTCCATCGATCTCCCTCTCTTTCGATCTCCTTCTCCCGATCTCAACCATCTCTCTCTCTCTCGATCTCCCTCTCTTTCGATCTTCCTCTCCCGATCTCAACCCTCTCTCTCTCTCGATCCCCCTCTCTTTCGTACTCCCTCTCCCAATCTCAACCCCCTCTCTCGATACGAACGGTTCCGATCATCAAACCATTCTGCATGTGGGCCCAGTGACGGTGACATACACATCAGTCGTGGCGAGGTAAATCGAATTCTTCTTATTTATATTCTTTCCAAGCATTTAGGGTTCTTGTAACTCTCTCTCTCTCTCTCTCTCTCTCTCTCTTCTCTCTCTGTCTTTTAGGGTTTTATGTTATTCTAGGGCAGAAGGGGCTGAGATGCAATTAGGGAGAGCTGTTATACGCCATAGCTCTGAATATGCCTGCATGTTCTCTGCAGGTTGCTAGTTCAATCTCAGCCCTACATCAAATGATGGTCTCATAGTACTGTTCTGATCATCCATTTAGTGGCCGTTTGCTATCAGTGCATGGTTTGGACGATGGGAAGTCCATGGATGAAAGTACAGAAGTGCCATTGAAATGGGGTTTTATTTAGGAAAAGTCCAGGATTGCAGAGCATTATAATGCTCTGTTCTACTAGATGCTTTGGGATACGTGGACAGTCAAATCAGTCGATCTGTACCATCCATTTGGCGGATCCCATGACGTATTGGCCACATCGCAAAAATCTTAGTGATCGGATGATTCTAACCATCTAATCATGGCCTATGAAAGATGGACGGTTAATATTGTTTATGGTTGTAACAATATTAGGCGAGGACCATCACGGATTGGTTGTAACAGTTCTAAGAATCACTTTGATTAGATGATCCTAACCATCCCATCCATGGCTTAGGGGAATACATGGCTATAGGAAAGGTTGATGTCTGGTGGGCAGCTGATCAAAAAACTTATGCCAATCTACCATTTAAAAGCCATCTCTTATCACTGGGAGAAATGCTCAGACGATGATGATAACTCAACCGTTAATGCTCTTGATTTCTTTTGTATTTTTTTAACTGATTCATGAAATCTGGTTTTAATGATCTGAATAATAAATGATCTAGTTTCACATGTAATTGCAATTAAATTAGTTATCAGAGGCTGAGTTCCCTGTTTGTGAGAACTTCCTTTTTGTGCACCAAGTTTATACATGTGGGGCCCAGACTTGTCTTATCCAAGCCATTGAATAAGCTTGTCCAACTAGAGATGGATTTCTGACCAAGTTTGTACATGCAGGGCCCATGGTTGTATATAAATGATCTTAGGAGATTTTTTGGGCATGGTCCATCCGTGATGGGGGCCATCAGATCAATGGCTTGGATAAACCTACCATAATCAACAATCATGATCTCTAAAACATAATTACGATAAACTAAAATGAGATGTCCTCATTTTTTTGAAGTGGTAACCAAACAGGCCTGAATAATTTGGTACTTAAAGTTGGAAGTATTCTAGGTAAATGAGAAAAATAATTTAGAATCGATGATAGGACCTTTTCATCTGAGTCCTTGTCATGTGTTCTTCATAACATGGGACTATGAAATGTATTGATTCTGACAACAATGGATCAGGCAAATTCTTCTCACAGTAACTACCTCTGTGGGACGTTCTTGTTCAGCATCTCCTTTGATAAGGCTGCTATTAGTTCTGCTTCTGCGCTTTGTGAGTGGCTTTTGCCTTTTCGCCTCAGTTTAATGCCATCTTTTTAGGTAGCATTTTGCTTGGAGAATGCATTTATTCTTTTCTTAGGTCATCTCAACAGTCCTTGTTAATTTATTTCCTTTTGTATTACTTCTCTTCAGAATTGTAAAATACTCCTGCTGTCTTGTTTCATTTGGTCTCTAAATCGTCCTTTATTTTGTAACAACCATGGTTCCTTACCAAGTTTCACCTCTTTTAGTGGTATTTCAATATGGTGGAAGAGTAAATTGAGGTCTGAAATGCTCTGGTCCCTATATGCAAGGGGTGATAGCTCGAGGGTTGGCCTATTGAAGGCTTGCAAATGAGCTTATGCATTTAATTACTAATAATGGGTGGGACAAGGCAACTGTCACCTGCAATCCTTCACACTCAAAGATCTGATTTACCAAAATGGAAGCCAGGTGTACAACTGGTTGTTGGTGTATTTGATTCCCTCTATCAAGTTAGCTTTAGATGCATTTGCAATAAATAATAATAGTTCTTCTATTTTACCTTTTGATGCAGCTGTTATTGGATTACTCTGTTGTCCACAGTTTTGACCTGAAATAAATCAAATGATACACAATTCCAGTTGCGCCCCGACTAAGGTGAGGTTATTGGCTGATCTTAAAAAAATAAAACAGTGTGATTCTTCAGACAATACTTCTTATGCTTAGAAGAATGTAATAGAGTTTTCCTTATCTTGTTTGATTTTATGACAGTTGTATTGGATCAATTAATTATGGTTGATACTGTTAATTTTTGCAAAAGGTGGGCCTCTCATGCATAGCTTTATCAGGCCATGCATATATTCCATCAAACATTTTATATTTCCTTAGTAGTTGATTGACCCTCCCAAGTTAAAAAAAAAAAAAAAAAAACAAAGTAGTTGATTGCACACTTTGAGTTTTCTTTTTCACGGTATTGAGGTAGGGATGATCCTCTAATATTGGATTTACCAGACAGTTTCTTTCAGCATTGCATTTGGATATGTGGATTGGGTATGCTGAAAGTTCATCTAAGCAACAAAGTAATCCTTATTTTTAATCAATTTGCACCTTCTTGTTGTTTCAATTTGCTGAAGCCCATGTTCCTGAAACATTTCAAATCCACCCAAATCCAGCACGTAAGTGCTTTCTGTGGCTATTTAGTTAGGGTATGTTGCTCTTATCTTCCCTAGCATGCAACTTGACCACTGAACTTCACTATTGCTTTACCTTTATATTTGTTTAGTTTAGATAAGGCTTAGATGATGATGATGATGTTTGTGGGAAATTACAGCATAGGTATTTTATTATTGGGAAATTACAGCATATAGCCATTTCAGTTGTGATCACACTCTAGTTTATTCAGTTTAGTTGACAATCCTACTTTTGATTCTTGTGGTCATTTACATGCAGATGGACAGGGAGCTATTGACCCAAAAGGCCTGCAGTACTACAATCTCATCAATAAACTTGTCCGTCAGTTGAACTCTCCTGATTGTCATTTATGAACCGTTCATAAGGCGAGCTCTTCTAGAACTAGATACCTGACATCTCAATGGACTTCCTATTTAATCAATCATTTATTTGGCATGGATGATTGAGTGCAAATTTGTTCTTAGTTTTAAAGCCTTTCTTTCTCATCTTGAATTTAAAGTTTTTATATACCTCATTGTCCTCGTATGGATGTACTCTTCATAACTGGTTCTCTCTTTATTTGTTCATATACCAAATATATTCTTCCATGTGGTCCTGATTTCTGCCATATACCCTGTAGTGGTTAACATGAAGGCAAGAACATTTACTACATGCTCAACAAGGAATTCCAATATCGGAATATTAGGTAAGTGTTACAATTTCTCTGGTTGGTTTTCAACATGCAAAAAGCAAAGGATATGTATTTAAAGATGCTGAAGTGGCATAGTGACTTCAACGTTGATACAATTGAAAAGGGAAAGCTTCAAGGTGACTAGTAGCTTGGATCTTGCACACGTCCATGTTGGCACATGTGGCAGTAGCTTGGTGGGCTGGGATAACATGCATGTGGATTAACAAAAAGAAAAAAGAAAAACTAAAAAAAAAAAAAAAGTAATAATGTAGTTTTCAAATCCACTATTATATGTTGTTGGATTACATGCCCCTGTCCAAGCATTCGATTGACTGTTGAAGTTTCATTACTGATTTGCAACTTCATTTTTTATCTATTTTTGGTAATGGCTTGTGATAGTGCATAATGATCAGAGGTTCCTTTTTAAAGCACTCTCAGTTTTGCATGCAACTATTCACTTCTGTCAGTTACTATCTTTTTCTGTTCATTCGAATTGTAGATGTAGGTTGAAGTTTTTTTTTTTTTTTTCCATAGCAGTTTCAGTCTATGGATTTCAATGATTCCAGTTTTATATAGACTCCTAAGAGTATGTTGTATATTCCAGTTTGTTTTATATTCACTACACCTAAGAGTATGTTGTATATTCCAGTTTGTTTTTTTCAACTATTCACTTTGTGGGTGTTTTTTTTTTTTTTTTTTTTTTTTTTTTTTTTTTTTTGTTGTGGTTTGGTTTGGCTACTGATGTTCAGTACTTCAATACAATTAAGTTGTTTCTTTAATGCTTGAGATGTATTAATACTTTATCCATGTTCGGATGTAATATGCTCTAGTATTGTGCACATGAATGGCTTGAAACCTAAGTGCATATGATTTGTTTGATACAATGACATCCATAAATGTAAGAGCAAGAGAATCTCTTAGACATCCATAATAGTGCATCGTTGTTGGCTACCATGGGGATATGGAGACCAAAGCACACTTGATGCTGCATTGATTTTTTTAAAAAAAATTATGTAACCACCTCAGAGTTAACAATATTTCATATCCTGATATGCATGCTTGTGTTTTATCTAATTTAATTTTTCTGCTAGGCTTTTACCATGGAATTGGAGGCTGAAGTTGCAAAACTTAAAGAGGAGAACAATGAATTACGGAAGAAACAGGTATCTATTATTCAATGCATTAGGATCCTTCCCGTTATTAAAATATAGAGCTGTGACCAACTGTATACACTACTAAAAATAACATCTGTTGATGCATTCATCTTTGCTTGGCTGAATTTGCCCTTTTTAACTTTTTTTTTCCTAAACAGTTATACAGATTCTGGAAGGAGCAATGAATTAGATCATTCGTCACATCTTTTGACTGTTGCCACCCGAGATGTGTTTGGCGAGCTTGATCGCAATGTCAAGCCTGTTGCCCCAATGCACTTTTGGATGGTTAGTTCTTCATGTTGCTCTTGTTATCATATAAGATTTTGTTGGCTTTTCCCTTCTAAGTCTATCGGGCCCCAATTGTAAAAAAATCCAATGGTGATGTAATAATGTGAATATTGACTAATCAACTATCAAGTAGTTAACGGTGTACATGGATTTATATCTATATCCTCTTTTTGGCTCATCAACCTGCTAGTAGAAAAAGACATCCACTGCTACATCCCCAATTGTAATAGGTTTTCTTGTTGCTTTTTTTTTTTTTTGTAGGTACTGAATTTTATTAAGAAGGCACAAAGGCCAAAAGGAAAACATGAACAAAAACAGAAGGAAGAAAGCTGTACAACAAACCGAAGAAACCCACAACCAAAGTTAAATCGACATCCTCTCTCTCACAGAACAGAGAGCCCTGTTGAGATCCCCTAAAGCTAAACTGGATTTATCACCAAAACATCGGCTGCTATTTTAGTAGTGTATACAGTTGGTCCATGTAATGTTGCAGGTGGTGCATCAATTCCTCTCACATACATTGCTGCTGAAAGGATCATTCCTGGGTAACTTGATTTACACACCCTATGATTTTAGTAGTGTATACATTGTTGTAACTATTTTTGGGGCTTTTAGTCTCTTGCAGTGGATCATGGCGAACCTGGTGAAGCATCGGGATGTGCAGGCGAAGCTGATGGAAGAGATTGATTGGGTTGTGGGGGATGGACGAGAAGACATTGAAGAGGAGGATTTGCAGTGGATGTCATATCTAAAGGCAGTGATCATTCTAGAAAAGAGCAAGGAATTATTGGATTATAAAAGCCTGGAAATGAAATGTTGAATTGAAATTGGAAATTGGAATTGAAATTGAAATGTGTACTAGAAAAGAAAGAAAAGATTATTATGTGTGTGAATCATTCTATTGTCTTTCTTTTATTTGTGTAATTATTTGGCATATGATACAAGTAGATTACATACCCCACTCTCTCTCATACAATGAACAAAGGGGTTTAAAATTGTTCTTAAAATTCCGTCCTAAAATTTGACAGTTGGCAACATCAATAGGCATTCAAAAATGTTTCTAAATTTGTGCCTAAAATGCGACTGTTGGCACCAGAACGGTTTAAAACCGTTCCTAAATTTTTGTTTCTAAAAATTGAAACGGTACCCAAAACGGTTCTGAACCGTTCCTGTTTTTCGGCGACGCCTCATTTAGGAACGGTTTGAAACCGTTCATGAAGCATTTAGGAACGGTTTTAAACCGTTCCTAAATGACGATTTTGGTGTAGTGAGATTTTATGTGTGAGCAGCTAATTTTTAATACTAATAGTTTACCCTCTTCTTTTCCGCATATAGCCTATTCCGACAATACTATAAAAGAACCGTGCAATGAAGGCTTTTTAAGACTTATGTATGAAATTCACTACACGGATTTCCTGCGAGAGCCTTTAGCAGGAAGTTCATGTGCTGGAAACCTAGTTGGGGCCCACCCTGATGTTTGTGAGAAATCCACCCCATCCATCCATTTTATGATCTCATTTTAGGACTTGAGCCCACAAATAAGCAGGACCCATTGCTCAAGTGGGCCATACTAAAGGAAAAGGTGGGTAGGGAAATTCCTACTGTTGAAACCACCCTGGGTGGACAGTGATGTTTACATGCCATCCATACCGTTCATACCGTCATTCATACTGGGATGAACTGAAAACACAAATATTATCCTAATTCAAAACTTCTTTGGCCCCACGAATATTTTAACCGTGGACATTCAATCCTCACATTTTCAGCCCACTTGAGTATTGGATCCGGCTCATTTTTTGCTTTAAGTCCTAAAATGATCTCACAAAATGGATAGATAGGGTGAATTTCACACAAACATCACGATGGGCCCCACCTAAGTTCCCATCGCAGAGAAAGGCTTTGGCAGGAAATACCCGTCCGTATATCCATTACATAATGTCATGTAAAATGTCAGTCCAAAAATAAAGTAAATCTAAACTTAAGTGGGCCACTACAGTGGAAAAATTAATGATGGACCATCCACCGTTGAATGTATAATGTGTAGCTACTTCCTTTTGCTTCGTGTATCTCTCCGTGGTAGGCTCCCACATATAAATGGCCAACAATGTTTATTGGACCTACTTTTACAAAGCAGATCTTTGTTCTCTTTTTAAGTTGTCAATCACAGCCAACATGTAGTTAATTAATGATTATGAAAGAGTTGCAATTTGATATGCCGAATGGATAGTGCACACAGTTACTGCAATGGTGGTATATATATAGATCAATCCAAACCATATGAAAACAAAGATGTTATTGTATATGTGGCACAATTTAGAAATTACACCACACAGATAATCTGATGGAGGGAAGGATGCGAGGTCGATCACCATCTTCCTCAAGGGGATAACTATTCCAAATCCACGGAACTTCTCTGGACTCCTCAAAGAGACTTCTCGAATCCATAAGAAAGAAAACAAACAAAGTAGAAATATATTCTATAAAATTTGTAATTTGATGAATGAATGAAATAAATGAGTTTACACCCTTCAAATATGGATACTAAGCCATGGGAGAAGTTTTGGAATCAAACCACAACTAAAACTCTCATAATTCGCAACTTACTATAAATAGTAAACTTAATATTTATAGATGGTCGTGATTTCCACCAGTGCGCAAGGTGGTTTTCAGCTAAAAGAAGAAAGTGTCCTATTTGGTTGAACCATGAGGTTTTCTTAATTATTCTAAGCACTTTTTTATGTTGGGCGTAGCTCCTAAAACCTAACGGATGAAGAGTTACACTGAAACTAAAACTTACTATAAATAGTAAACATGAAAATAAAACGGGAATTCAACTGTCGATATGATGGTATTTTACAAATTCGGCGTGGGCAACTTGGTGTAGCAAGGTTGGGTGGTTAAAGTAGCTCGTCCTACACTAAAATGATATATGGTACGTCAAATAACTCATTCCGGATTGCGAGATATGCCCAATTTAAGGTCTAACGGTTCATATCACTTCTGTCGTTGACTCGGCCTTTTCTTATCCAACTTGGCCATGAAATTGTCCCCGTACGACCCGCTTTACATCATAATCCTATCCATCTAATTGGTCATCAAAATGAACAGTATAAATGAAAACCAGTGACTAATCCAAAATTCAACGAAGGGCTGTAATCTGAGTTATAATGGTCCATCAACGAACTGCATGGTAGCTGGTAATGCAATGCTATCATTTCCCCCAACATGGCATTCGTCTAGGACATCCGTACCATTAAAACGGTAAGCCCCGTAATCAGAGATCGTTGATTTCAAAAATCAGAGATGGGAACCACATGCACATTGTGGCCCACCTGATGATCGGATCACCCTGATTTTGGGGCCAGGTGATCTTTATGATGGGGCCTAAAGTTTATAGGGTACGGATCCGGCGTACAAAAGGCATGTTGGTTAGAAAGACAGAGATGCATGTAGAGGTGGGCATTAAATCGAGTCAGACCGGATTGGGCACAACTCGATTCGGCCCGAAATTTTCAATGCTGGACCGAACTTGATCCGATCCAAGATCGAGTCCCGGTCCTCTGACTCGATCCAATCCGTTGCACTGCTGGCCCGACCCGAACCGAGTCTGACTCGGTCAAAAAAACCGATTCGGATCGAGTTGGGTACAGTTCGGATCAATCTTCTAAAAAATTTTAAAAAATAAAAAATATGATTTTTACCATTAAAAAATTCGTAGGGCCCACCATAACGTTTATTTTCCATCCAATCTGTTAATAAGGTCACAACTATATAGATGCAGAGTAAAAACAAATTTCATATTGATCTGAAACTTCTATGACCCTTAAAAGAGTTTCAATGGTAGATGTTCAACCCCCACTGCTTTTTGCCGTATGGTCCACTTGATCTTTATATCTATCTTATTTCGTGGTTCAAGCCTTGAGACGTGCCCCCCAAATGGATGGACAGTTTGGATATAACATATACCTCTTGATGGGAGCCACAGAACTTGCTGATGTCAACACATCAGTACCTGGTGTGGTACACCTGCCAATCCGCCTCCTCTTCATCTTCAGTGTCAGGAAATTGAATTGGTGTAGTATGCTCCTATCGTACTTAGTAAACTCAGTTGGGCCCACCTTGAATGTATGTAGTCTATCCACTCCGTCCATTCATTTTTCCATCCAATTTAAGGGGTTGAGCCCAAACTTGAAGCATATACAAAGATCAAGTGGATCATACCAGGAAACAGTGGGGATAATGATTTCCACTGTTAAAACCTTGATAGGCCCCACACAGATGTTTATTTGTCATCCAAACTGTTCATTAGATCATACATACATGGATGAAGGGAAAAATATATATATATATATATAAGCTTGATCCAAAACTTTTGTGGCCCCCAAGAATTTTTTGACGGTAGACATTTAATTCAACTATTTCCTATGGTGTGGTCCATTTGAACATTGGATATTCCTCATTTTTGGGATCGACACCTAAATTTATCTATTAAAATGGATTGACAGAGCAGATAAAATAAATATATCATAGTGGGCCTCAAAGAGTTTACCTAATACGTTAATATAGTGAGTTACTCACTACCCAGTCCGCTTCTCCTTGCGTCAGATGACCAGAGGTCGGTGCTCGATGCGTACCTAGAGCCATGTGCTGAGAGGACAGGTTGACTACTCCCCTACCACCAGCCAATAGCTCATAGTCAGTGTTCTGTGGACCCCACCATGATGTATTTGAGCCATGTGCTGAGAGGACAGGTTGACTACTCCCCTACCACCAGCCAATAGCTCATAGTCAGTGTTCTTTGGACCCCACCATGATGTATTTATTTCACCTATGTTGTCCATCTATTTTTTAAGATCATTTTATGGTATTAAACCAAAAATGAGGTATATATACTTATTAATAGACCCCATCTGGATCAGATTGGATCGTATTCTAGATCGGATTCAATCGGATCGGATCAGTCTGAATTGACATTGATCCGAATTCGATCCGATGAACGATCAAATCTAACTGGGCCAACTCGATTTAGCTCGATCCTAACCTTCAGTTCGGATCGGATTGTTTCAGATCCGTCGGATCGGGTTCGATCTGTCTAATCGGTCCCGATTCTGCCCAGCTCTGGCTGCATGACAATTTAGCATTCTAGATGTCCTTCTTTCTTAGCCAAGACATGTACATTTATGGACGGTAGGGATCTTCCTGTTTCATGTCTGTGTAGTATGACTAAAAGCAGGTTTTTATATGTTCATGAGACTGCACATCAAATAGATTCATTTATGCACATCTTCCTATTCCATGTTTTTCCAAAGTTATCACAGTAGATGTCGGGTCTATTTATTTGTGCTTTTATTAATAGACTTCTACTTTACTTTATTATATATATCTTAATATTTTTTTATAGCTTTCTAAGGGACTCCTCGATCTCTACTCACACTACTTACTTGCAAGCATGCTTCATTCCCAATGTGACATCCTTGTAAGGCAGGTGATTCATCAGAACATTATCCAAAAAATTGAAAAAGCGGTCCACATTGGCCCACCTGAATAGAAATTGAGAAGATGTCCTTCTTTGTTGGCTGAGGCACAAAATAGATTCACTTTATTAACAGTAGGGATTTTCTTGTTCCACATCTATGTGGTATGGCTAGGAGTATGGAGGCAGGTTTAAATGTTAATGAGACTGCACATTGAGTTATTTCTGCACATCTTTCTGTTCTAGGCTTTCTAAAGTCATTATGATAGATAATCGGTCTACTTATTTATGCTTTTGATAGTAGACCACTACTTTAATTACTTTGTTTTGAAGTCTTCTTTTAGGCACTATTGGATCTCTACTCACCCTAGTTACTCGCAAGCATGCTTTCCACTAGGCAGATAAGGCAGGTGGTTCATACATGTGTGGCCCATCTGATTAGAAATTGAGAAGATGTCCTACTTTCTTAGTTGAGGCACAAACAAAGTAGGTTCACCTTATGGACCGCAGGGATCTTCCCGTTCCACATCCATGTGGTATGGCTAGGAGTACAAGGCAGGTTTATATGTTCATGAGACTGTCACACAGAGTGTAGTTATTTCCATACATCGTGCTTTTCTAAAGTCATTGGAATAGATAATCGACCTACTTATTTATGCTTTTAACAGTGGACTTCTACTTTATTCCAATGTTACTATTTTTATGTAGCTATTTAAAGCTATTCCTAGATCTCTACTCAAGTTACTTACTAAGCAAGCATGAGTTCCACTATGACATTCAATAAAGCAGCAGGCAGTTCATGGATGGCATCCAAGAAAAAGAAAAACGGCCCACATTTAAGATATATGTGTGGCCCATCTGATTAGAAGTTGAGAAGATGTTCTTTTTGTTGAGGCACAAACAAATTAGGTTCACTTTATGGATGGCCAGGATCTTCCTGTTCCACATCTGTGGTATATGACTAGGGGTACCAAGGTAGGTTTATATATATATGTTCATGATACTGCACATGAAGTGGAGTCATTCCTCCATATGCTTTTCTAAAGTCATCAAGAGGAGTTATTCCTCCATAATAGATCTACTTATTTATGCTTTTGATAGTAGGCTACTACTTTATTTACTTTGTTTTGAAGTCTTTTTTTAGGCACTATTGGATCTCTACTCATGCTAGTTACTCGCAAGCATGCTTTCCACTAGGCAGCTAAGGCAAGTGGTTCATCAGAACGGCATCTAAGAAAATGAAAAACGGCTCACATTCAACATACATGTGTGGCCCATCCAATTAGAAATTGAGAAGATGTCCTACTTTCTTGGTTGAGGCACAAACAAAGTAGGTTCACCTTATGGACAGCAGGGATCTTCCTGCTCTACATCTATGGCAAGTGGTTCATCAGAACGGCATCTAAGAAAATGAAAAACGGCTCACATTCAACATACATGTGTGACCCATCTAATTAGAAATTGAGAAGATGTCCTACTTTCTTGGTTGAGGCACAAACAAAGTAGGTTCACCTTATGGACAGAAGGGATCTTCCTGCTCCACATCTATGTGGTATGGCTAGGAGTACAAGGCAGGTTTATATGTTCATGAGACTGCACACTGAGTGTAGTTATTTCTGCACTTCATGCTTTTCTAATGTCATTGGAATAGATAATCGACCTACTTAGTTATGCATTTAATAGTGGACTTCTACTTTATTCCAATGTTACTATTTTTGTGTAGCTATTTAAAGCTATTCCTACATCTCTACTCAAGTTACTTACTCAGCAAGCATGAGTTCCACTATGACATCCAATAAGGCAGCAGGCAGTTCATGAATGGCATCCAAGAAAAAGAAAAACGGCCCACATTTAACATACATGTGTGGCCCATCTGATTAGAAGTTGAGAAGATGTCCTTTTTGTTGAGGCACAAACAAATTAGGTTCAATTTATGGATGGTCAGGATCTTCCTGTTCCACATATGTGGTATGACTGGAGTACCAAGGTAGGTTTATATGTTCATGATACTACACATCGAGTACAGTTATTCGTCCACATCTTTCTGTTCTATGCTTTTCTAATGTCACCATGATAGATAATAGATGTACTTATACTTTTGATAGCGGACTTTGGCTTTACTTTATTACCATGTCTTCCTTTGTACTTTTACTTTTCTTTTCTTTTACTTAAAAAAAAATAATAATAATAAATAAATAAAAAAAGGGCCTTTTAAAGGCACAGCTCTTGGATCTCTACACGCACTACTTACAAGCATGCTTGGTATGGTGGCATTAGTGTGAGACTAGCGGTTCATCAAAATGGCATTTAAGAAAATGAAAAAGGGCCTACGTTCAGCATACATGTGTGGCCCATCTGATTAGAAATTGGGAAGTTGTTCTATTTTGTTAGTTGAAGCACAAACAAAATAGGTTCACTTCATGGATGGTGGGGATCTTCTTATTCTATAATGGTGTGGTACAACTAGGAGAATGTAGGCAGGTTTATATGCTCATGAGACTACACATCGATTGGACGGCCTGTCTTTCTAAAATAACAGCTACAATGAAATCTTAGCTCTCATGTTCCTTCATCTTTTAGCAATACGGACATCAATTGAGAATATTTTTTTATACACGGGAAGACTTAAAGGGTCGTTGAGCCCACCATGACACAGTAATGGTAACACCCTGGTAACACCTTAGTAGGTGTTACAATAACCATGTAGAGCCTACCTTGATATAAGTTTTGTGTGTCCATACTGTCTGTTTGTTTTTCCATCTCATTTTTGGACATAATCCCAAACCTTTAAAAAAAATTCAAATATCAGGAGGACCAATTTACTAGAAACAGTGATGAATAACCATTAAAAGCTCTTTTTGGCCCACAAAAGTTTTTGAGTCAAGCCAATCTTAGTATTTACCTTCATCCAGGTTTTCTTGACATTATCAACAGGTTGGATAGTAAATATATAAACATTACAAAAACCTTATGATGGGCCTTTTGAAATTTTTAATAGCGAGGAACTCAATCACCACTATTTACCATGGTGTGATCCCCCTGAGATTTAGTTCTGCTTAATTTTTTGGAACACTTCCTAAAATGATGTGAAGAAATGGATAGACGGTGCAGATATACAACAAATAATAAAAGTAGGCCTAATTTAAGGGTAGCACAAACATTAGTGGATGTTACCCTTACTGTAGCGCGCACTCTGGTGATATGTTGTATATCCACTCCGATCATCGTTTTTTCAGACTATTTTAGTACATCTTACTAATATTAAGCATATCCATATCTTAGGTGGACCACGCCACAAGAAACAGTGATGACTGAACACTCACCTTAAAAACTTCCCAAAGCTCACAGTAAGAACCATAATTTTTATTTTCCATCCAACTAGTTGATAAGATCAAACAGAACTTAATAAACTCAAAAGATTAAGAGTAGCTTGACCCAAAACTTTTATGGCATAAAAAAAGCTCTTAAAGGTTATTAACCACCTTTTCTAGTGATGTGGTCCACAGTAGATTTAGATCTGTTAAATTTTTGGGACACCGTCCTTAAATGGGGCACGGATTGAGTAGCGAGACTCCTTACTAAAGTGACTTCACCAAGTTCCGTGGCCCCACTATGATGTATGTTTTGTATGCACACCTTCCGTTCATTAGGAGAGATCATTTCAGGGAAATATCCAGAGAATGAATTAAATCCAAAGCTGAGAAAACAGCGGGGACAGTGACGCCCATCATTAAAGACCTTCTAATGGCCACAAAAGTTTTAGATATAGCTGATATTTGTGTTTTTCCTCATTTCGTGTCTTTTTTAACTTTTGAGGAGGTTAGATTTGAAATAAACATTATGGTGGGCCTTATGATAGTTTCAACAGTGTGAATCACTCTCCCACTGTTTTCTGTGGTGGGGTCCACTAAAGATTTTTATCTGCCTCGTTCTTTGGTTCATTCCCTAAAATTATATCTCAAAATGGATGGACGGTGTGGATACAGTACATACATACATCATAGTGGGGCACACAGAAACTTGGTGACGTCACTGTAGTAGACGATTCGCTACTCAACCTGTCAGTATATAATCCGCGTCCGCGCAACACGGACTGCACCTCATTCCACCGTGTCATCTCTTCGCGCCCACTGCACTTTATCAGGCCTTTCTCGCCAGACGATTCCCAGAGAGGGAAGAGGCAGTGAAGAGAGAGAAAGAGAGAAGATGGGACTTTGGGATATGCTGTATTCGAGGAACGATACACTCAAATACGGTTATGCTGCCGTTAACATGGTCGCTAACGTCGTTAGAGTTTACGGAGCGCAGGTGGAGGAGTACCTGTCCGATCCTCAAGCCAGGGAGACGATCGGACGGATTGCAACCAACGTGGCCGATGTGGTCGTCCCCGAGGTGCTCAAAAGCGTCCCAGGTTAGTTTCTCTAATTGACCAAAATAACCCTAGAAACTTTTAAAATGGCCCAGATATTCCTACAGTGGATGGGAAGGTAATTATAATTATAGTTCTTTGCATGGCTCATTTTCTGCCATTATATATATATATAAAAAAAACCATCATTGATATGCAAAATTGCAATGATGAGACGAACCAGTCTATCTTATTTTTTATGGCCATATATCTTCCAACTTGCGGATGGGATGGTTACAATTACATACCAAAAGGGATTCTTTAGAATTATAAAAGATTCCATGATGGGTCCTAACAAATAGATTGAACAAATTGGTCAGTGTGAATGATCTTGACCGTCCATTTCAAAAGATATTCATCAAATGGTAATATTTGTAAGATCATTGTGCTGTTTGCATGGTAATTTTGGAATGCGAACTGGACCTAGTTGGATGTCTAATTAAAACTGTGTGGCCCTGTTTGGTATGATGGGCGATTTTTTTATATATATTAGCTTGATTATTAACTCCATTGCAAGAATATGCACACACAATTATAGAGTCGTATAATTTAAATAATACATAGAACCATAATTTATGGTCCTTCCTCTTTAGAGTGTTGGTATTATCAATCACACTAGGTTCAGATAATCATGTAACCTTTCAAGGTACATAAGTTGTGAATTCTTCTAACAATGCTAGGGGTCTTACATGCCAAGAATGACATAAAGAATACACTAATTGCGGCTCATTTAAGAGGGAGCGCGACCTTAGTAGTAGAGCACGTGACAATTAGGGACAACATACTATGATTCTAGATCAAGCATGGTATGCCAAAACGGTTACGTAACAGCGATTAGATAATGATAGATAATAATAATGGTAGTAACCGTTATGTGTTACAGGGCCAAAATGGCTGTAACAGGCATTATAGAAAAAATGACCTGTAGCGGGAAAAAAGGTTGTAACAGACAGTATGGCTTGTATAATAACAGTTACAGCGGTGACCATTACCATTATGAAAAACCTTGGGATCGAGGATTGATTCTCCCAAATGCCTTGACAAATGGATAGGTGAACAAGAACTAGCCTTTGAGGGTGTCTCAAAGCAAGGTGCACCTTCAGGGACAACACATTAACCCATGAGGCAACTAGGGCTCACCGATTAAGGGCCATTAGGAGGTGCACGAGCTGCATCATGGACTTTAAGTAAGGCACAAGACTTCTACCGAGGTGAGTCTTTGGACTCTTCCTTGCTTACCTTGTCTCCATTGCCGAGGGCGAAGAGATGGAAGTAGGAAATCATGCTCACAAGCAAAGTAACAACAATTTTCAAGAGAGAGAAATGAATCGCATCTCCACTGCAAATGAAGCTCGAAAGGGTATTTATAGTGACGGAAAGCGTTGTTTTCCCTCCAAAATGAATCTTGGATGGTTATTTCCCACTCTTGGAGTAGTTAGGCAGTCATTTCCTGCTCAAATGGCCATTACAGGTGTTGATGCAAAAATCTGGTCCACCCTCTTTAGACCTTCGAGTACCTGCACAGGAAGAAGACAAAGGAGACCCTGGCTAGAGCAGGGGACCCTCTGATGCCAAAGTCAGGCTAAGAATCTGGGTCTTATAGTATTGAAGGGTTCTGGGAGAGAGTTTTTGCGTACCTCCCAAGACGATTGAACTCCTTCATTTATAGATGCGAGAGCCTTCTATCGTATGAGGATTCTCTTCTCAGTATCGTGTGCGAGATCTTCTCCCAGTATCGCAGAGATTGGATTTCGCCCGTTTCTGGTATCTATCCGATCCCGTGACCTCCGGGATTGGAGATCTCATCCCGAGATACTCGGGATGACGTTTTGTTTTGCGCTGTCTTTCCTTCATTTGGTTGATCCGAAGTGGGTTGGCCCGAAGCATGCCATGGTTGCTGGTTCGTCGTCCGAGCCGACTTAACTTTTGTCTCGGTTTAGTTGGTTTACAACCTTCCCTCGGATCCAATGTATCCTTCGGCGATCCGAGGCACCAAGTCCGAGTCTTCGGACTTCGTACTTTTTATCCCCAACAATAAGCCCTCTTACTCCGTGTGTTTCATATGACACTAAGGAGTAGCGAGTTTTTGAGTCAGTTCACAACTTAGTCTGAGACAATAAGTAGGCATTTAATGCATTTTGTGTCGCCTTTGATGGAGACGGTTCATTTCCTGACATCGCGTGCGCCGACAGCCGCCAAATTGTTCACCCTGCCAATGAGGGTTGGACACGTAGCAAGGTCATTAACGTCGTCAGTCGGCGTGCTCCACGTGTCGAGCGGGGGAGTCGAAGCAGGAGTCGAATCATTTCCTTATTAATTGCTTCCGCCATATGGCAATCTTATAAAAGGGTGGGGGGTCCCGCATTTCAAACCTCTACTGCTACTCCCGCTCTGCATTCCCTTTGAAGTTTTTCGGTTCTTTTTCTTCTTCTTTCTCTCTTCTTTCTTAACTGTCAGCGGCTCCTTCCACCATTTCCGCTTTCCTTCCTTCCTCCGGTGAGTCCTTCCCTCCTCTTTAATTATTGATAATGGCGGCTAGAGATTCTCAAAGTCCCCAGGAGGGAATTTTCGGAGACGAAGGCGAAGCGCAACGTTTTTGGAACGTTGCGGAATCGCCTTCCTTACTGACAGAGATAGCAGTTGATGCGAATGCTGCTTTTCTCTCTGAGAGGGTCACTGAAGCTCCGGCGGAACGCCCTGCTTCTGTTGGTCCTTCTCGCGGTGGGTCGTCCCTGATAACCCGCCCGGGAAGGCCTAACCCTCCAATGGATTTGGAAGAGGAAGAGGAGGAAGAGGAAACGCTGATTGCCGAGAGAACCTTTGGGTCGGTTCCCATTGATAGGTCGGCGCAGGCCGAATCCGAAGGAGAAGGATCGGGGGATGATCTAAGCGGCCCGGTTCCTTCAGTATTGACTGAGGCGAATTGGACAGAATCCGAATCGGGTATCACGTCCCCGAATCGGTTATCACTTATCTCCCTCGTCCGAATGATTTACCGGATCATCTTCCTGCTGAGGCGGTCGTGATCTACCAAGTCGCGATGCAATGCGGCTTGCGTCTGCCCCTTCAGCCCATTGTCCGAAGCGTTTTATCTCGTATTCGGATTGCCCCGGGGCAAATAGTTCCAAATGGGTGGAGGAACTTATTAGGATGTGTGGTATTGTGGGCTGAGTTGGAGCAGCCACCGCTAACAGTCGACGAATTCCTCCACTTGTGTCAGTGCGCGTAAACCCGAACTACCCCGGCTTTTATATCTTTACTGCTTGGCGGGGCGGAGGCGGATCCTTAATAACCGACCCTCCTACTTCCAACAAACATTGGAGAGAACGTTGGTTTTGGGCCTGTGGTCGCTGGGAGACGACTGAGTCCGGGCCCTGCGAGGCTCGTGTTCCTCGGGCGTTCTAGAAAGCAGGTGACTCGGCGTTTCTCTTTTGCCCTTCTTGTTTTCATAATGCTTTGAGTCTGATGGACTTATATCTGGCAGATATCCCGAAGAAGCGGCAAAAGCTCGGATCTAGTATTTTAGCTCGGATCAAGGAGTTGAAGGCGTTGGACCCGGCGATTAGGTCCTGGAAGGTGCTTTTACAGCCTGAGCGCCTTCATCTCGCAGGTTTAGACTCGGCCGTCACAGGTAATTGAAGATGTATCTTCATGTGTTTTTTGAATTTTTTCTGACCTTCTTCGTCTTTTTTCAGGTTTGGCCGAAGCTCGGCCCCATCTTAGGATTGTTCCTGAGTCGGTCCCCTCGGAGATGACTAGAGCTCAGCATTCCCTTAGGGCGGTTTCGAAGATCAAAGCTCCCCCGCGATCAATTCTTCTGTCAGAGCCTCGGCCGTTGAAGAAACAAAGAGTGGTGCGGAAGGAGAAGGAACCCGCCAGTTCTTCCGCCCCCACCGTCGTCGTACTTTCTGATCTGGAGGAAAGGCCGGAAGTGAGGGAAGTCGCAGCCATGGAGCCTCAGGCAGCGTCCGACTCGAGACATGTTGTGACGGATGTTCCGAGACAGGGGGAGGAGGCGAGGACTACTTCTTCCAGGGGGGAGGAGACGAGCCAAGAGGAGCCGTCTGTCTTGCGGACAGTGGTGTCGGGGATGGTTCCCTGGGCCTTAGCCCATTGGAGTGAAAAAGAGTTCATCAGCCTCTACAACGCTCCTTCGACGCAAATCGTCGGCCATGCGGCGAGGGTGCTCTTTGAACTCGCTCCCTGCTTGGTTAAGGCCTGCAAGGAATTATCTTCGGCCCATCGGCTACAGACTCTTTTGTCGGAAGCCGAGGGGCGACGCGAGAATGCCGAGATACAGGTCGGTGTCCTGATGGGCGAGGCGGCCCTTGCTCGGAAAGCCGCCGAAGACGCAAAAGCAGAGGCAGTTTTTTCCAGGAGAGCTCTTGATGAAGCACAAGCCGAGGTTGCTCAGGTGTTGGCTCTCCTCTCCAGGGCTGAAGAAGAGAACCGACGAATCCTCGCAGTTCATGCTTCTTGTGCAGATGACTTGGCTCGGGCTCAGCTTGAGGCGGCGGGGCTTATTCAACAAGCCAACAAGAAGACTCAGGAGGCCGAGAAGGCCAGAGACCAAGCCGTTCAAGCCTTTCTCGAGTCTACGGAGTTCGAGGACGAGAGGGATCGCCTGTTCCAAGGCGGATATTTAGAATGTGTCAAAGACATGAAGAAAGCTTTCCCTGATCTCGATCTGTCAGAACTCGAGGGTGGAGGAGCCTCGGAATCCGAGAATCCGGATGCCGCTACCGATGTCACAACTGGGGACGATGCCGGTACATCTGGGAATGCCTCGGGAGTTGTTCCCACCGAGGGACAGTAATCAGGCCCCGTTTTTCTCTTTTTTTTTTTATGTAATCCCATGTGGTAGATAAATGAAAGAAAGCACTTGATTTTATTCATATGACTTGGCTTTAATCTTTCTTAGTTCGGAGTTTTCAAGCTTTGAGTGCCGAGCTAAGGATAATAAATCCTGAGGTGCTCAGCGTTCCAAGGATGAGGCAATGACTGTCCGTTTAGATCTTTTAGCCGATACGTTCCTGGTCGGATGGTACCCGAGACGATGTAAGGTCCTTCCCAGTTGGGTCCCAACGTACCCGATCCAAGTTCCTTGGTGTTGGAGAATACTTTTCGGAGAACCATATCTTCCATTCGGAACCTCCTGATCTTAACTTGGGTATTGTAAAACCGAGCCACTTGTCGTTGCCGAGCCTCCATGCGCAGTCGTG
Source organism: Magnolia officinalis (assembly GCA_021015155.1). Taxonomy (NCBI): domain Eukaryota; kingdom Viridiplantae; phylum Streptophyta; class Magnoliopsida; order Magnoliales; family Magnoliaceae; genus Magnolia; species Magnolia officinalis. The sequence continues at coordinate 1,029,374 of JAJHSJ010000017.1, read as the reverse complement.
CCACTTCCCTTTGTTCGTCCAGGAGGTTGAGCCCGAATGTTAAGAGTTCTTCATTTTCTTCCGCGTTGAACGAAGTGACTCGAGCCGAAGGTAATCCGATTTCAACGGGAGTGACGGCTTCTGAGCCATAAGCGAGTGAGAAGGGAGTTTCTCTTGTCGCGGTCCGAGCTGTGGTTCGATAGGCCCAAAGAATTTTCGGAAGTTCTTCGGCCCATGCTCCTTTGGCCCGATCAAGCTTGGTCCGGAGATGTTGCTTGATAATTTTCTTAACCGCCTCAACCTATCCATTATTCTGAGGATGATGGGGTGAAGAATACAAATTTCTGATTCTGAGGTTGTTGCACATCTCGCGAAAGCTTGTATTATCAAATTGTCTTCCATTGTCTGTAATGATGGTACGAGGTACTCCGAACCGGCAGATAATATTTTTCCATACAAAGTCGGTGATCTTCTGCTTGGTTATTTTAGCCAATGGCTCTGCCTCGGCCCACTTCGTGAAATAATCCACTGCCACCACAGCAAACTTGGTCTGACCTTTTCCCATAGGGAGTGGACCTATAATGTCGATACCCCACTGTGCAAAGGGCCAAGGACTAGTCATTGGCGTCAGTGCTTCGGGAGCTTGTCTCGGAATCACCGCGAACCTTTGACATTTGTCACATCTTTGGACGAGCTTGCAAGCGTCGTGTTGGATAGTGAGCCAATAATATCCCTGTCGTAGGACCTTATGGGCGAGAGATCGCCCTCCAGAATGGTTTCCGCAGATTCCTTCATGAATTTCGCATAACACATAGTTCGCTTCGCTAGGTTTGAGGCACCGCAGCAACGGAGCGTAGTAACCTTTTTTGTACAGGGTTCCGTTGAGTATGGTGTAACGGGAGGCTCGAATTTTAATTCGTCGAGCCTCGGCGCGATCTTCAGGCAGCTTACCTTTGTCGAGATATTGGATGATTAGATCGACCCAGGAAGGTTCCAAGTCGATTGTATTGACGACCGAGCTAATTGGTTCATTTATACTCGGCTTAGCGACGTATTCGATAGAAACAGACCTGGGTATATCATCTTCATCGGTAGAGGCGAGCTTTGTTAATAAATCGGATTTGCCGTTTTCTGTACGAGGGATCCGAGTAACAAGACAAAGTTGAAATCCATTGATCATTTCTTTCGCCTTTTCCATGTACGCCCTTAATTAGTCTTTCTGTGTCTGGTATACACCGGTAACTTGATTAACAACCAACTGAGAATCACTGAAAACATTTAGGTGCGTAACTCCCATGCTAACTGCGAGTCGGAGGCCGAGTAACAACGCTTCATATTCTGCTGTATTGTTCGACGCTTGGAATCCAAGTCGTAAGGCATACTGCATATAGGTATGATCGGGGGTTTCCAGCACTACTCCAGCCCCACTTGCCTTAGAGTTGGAAGAGCCGTCGACAAACAGTTTCCAGGTAGCAGGGCAGGACTGGGATGGGGGAGTAGCTGTTGTCGGTGCTGCAACATTCTCGGGCATATTGTCGAGCGAGAGGTCGGTCGACGACGTTACCTCGGCAATAAAATCAGCTACGACTTGCTCTTTGATTGTTGCTTTCGGCCTGTATTGAATGTCGAATTCACTTAGTTCGATCGCCCACTTCGTGAGTCGGCCGGATGCCTCAGGTTTCTGCAGAACATGGCGAAGTGGAAGATCGGTCATCACGATGATGGTATGGGCATGGAAATACGGCCTAAGTCGACAAGAGGAAGTTATTAGAGCCAATGCTACTTTTTCCAAATTTGGGTATCTCGTTTCTGCTGGCAATAACGCTTTGCTAACATAATAAACCTGCAGCTGCTTTCCTTCGGATTCTCGAATCAGGGCCGAGCTAACTGCTGCTTCGGATACTTCTAGGTAGAGGAGAAGAGACTCCCCTGATTCGGGCTTTGATAAGAGAGGTGGAGAACCGAAACGTGATTTTAATTGCTGAAATGCCGCTTCACATTCTTCCGTTCAATCCATTGTCTGTCGACCTTTCAACTGTTTGAAGAAAGGGAGACATTTATCCGTGGCTTTGGACAGGAACCGATTAAGTGTTGCTACTCGTCCAGTCAGCCTTTGGACATCCTTAATGGTTTTAGGAGATTCCATATCAAGCAAAGCTTTTATTTTCTCGGGGTTTGCCTCTATCCCTCGCTGACTGACCAAGAAACTAAGGAACTTCCGGAGCTCACCCCAAAGGCACATTTACTCGGATTCAACTTCATCCGAAATTTCTGTAAGATGAGAAACATTTCTTCCAAATCATCTACATGGTCTGCCACGTGTATACTTTTGACGAGCATGTCGTCGATGTATACTTCCATGGTTCGGCCTATTAGCCAAGCAAAGATTTTGTTAACTAATCGTTAATAAGTCGCGCCGGCATTCTTCAACCCAAATGGCATCACTCGGTAGCAATAAAGGCCTTTGTCAGTGACAAAGGTAGTTTTTGATTTATCTGTTTGATGCATTATAATTTGGTTATACCCCGAATACGTGTCCATGAAACTGAGAAGTTCATGTCCAGCGGTACTATCCACTAATTGGTCTATCCTCGGAAGCGGAAAGCTATCCTTTGGGCAGGCTTTATTTAAGTCAGTATAATCAATACAGACTCGCCACTTCCCTTTGGATTTCTTTACGAGCACGACATTCGCGACCCATTCCAGATATTGTATCTCTTTTATAAAGTTAGCCTGGAGAAGCTTGCTGACTTCTTCTTCAATGATGGCGTATCGTTCAGGGCCGAGTGGTCGTCACTTCTGTCGGATCGGTCAATAGGACGGATCGATGTTGAGTCGGTGAGTAATCACAGACGGGTCGATTCCGGGCATATCTGCATGACACCAAGCAAATACGTCGGCGTACCTACGCAGCAGAGCTATCAACTTTTCTTTCAAGGGGGACCGTAAAGACAAGTCAATTCGTACTATTTTGGACCCATCTGTCTCGACTAAGGGAATTGAGATAAGATCTTCAACTGGCTTCCCTCGTTCATGACTCTCGCCCCGAGGGTCCAACGATTCGATCGTTGATATGTTGATCGGACTTTTGTCGGTAGATCCTTTTACAGCTATCATGTAACAACGTCTCGCATCTTGCTGGTCTCCTTTGACAACTCCTACTCCCGAATCAGTCAGGAATTTCAGTGAAAGATGGTATATGGATACCACGGCCTGGAGGAGACTTAAAGAAGGTCGGTCGAGTATAGCGTTGTACACTGAGGGTCGATCGACGACTAAGAATTAGACCATCATCGTCGTCTGATGCGGGGCACTACTAGCGGTGAGCGGTAGCGAGACAATCCCCTCAGGCAGTACTTGTCCTCCGGAGAAACTGATTAACGGGTATTGATGTAGCATGGATCGTTCAACCCCCATTTTGTCGAACGCCTGAATAAATAGCACGTCTGCAGATGATCCCGTATCGACGAGTATTCGGAATACTCTCCGATTAGCGATAGTCAAGGTGATAATTAACGCGTCATCATGGGGGTGATAGATCCCTCGGGCATCTTCCTCTGTGAATGAAACGCAATATTTTGCCCTTCTCTTTTCCTTTGTAGGTCGATCTATAATCATGAGCTCGGACTCAGGCTGATTAAGTTTTCTCGCATGATTCCTCCGAGCATTGTTTGAGTCGCCTCCGCCTCGCGGACCGCCGATGATTGTCCGAAATTCTTCCATAGGTTGATTTTCGGTCGGACATCCCTCGGCTATCCCGGCCTTGACCATGTGTTCTTTGAGTCGGCCTTCCTTTATGAGTCGTTCGATCTCTTCCTTTAGGTGATAGCAGTCACTTGTGTTATGCCCGTGATCACGATGATAATGGCAATATTTGTCCTTGTCCCGCCGATTGGGATTACTCCTGAGCTTATTGGGCCAGTTGACAAAGCCTTCGCTTTTGATTTCCATCAGTACCTGCTCCTGAGTTTTGTTCAGGGGGTATATGTGGAGAATCTCTGATCTGGTCGTTTGCCCGACCTTTGCTCATCGCGCGTTTGATCATCTTTGCGTTTCTTTCTTCCGGTCGAATCGGCTTCTTTTTTGGCCGACTCTTTGACCAAAGATTTAGTTTCGTGCATGATCCGCGTTTCTTTGGCGTTTGCATACTTATCCGACCGTGCCATAAACTCTGCCAAAGTATCAGGCGGATTTTTGTCTAGAGACGCCAGGAACGACTTGTCTCTAACTCCTTGCATGAGCGCATTGAGAGCTATTTCTTCTAAATGTTTTCGAACCTGAAGAGATTCGAAGTTGAAACGCTTGATATAATCTTTCAATAGCTCTCCCTGCTTTTGAACTATGTTGTTCAAATGTGCAGGGGGCTTCAATTTCTTTTTTCCGCCGATGAAGTTGGTGAGAAAGGCGTCGCTTAGCTCAACGAATGAGCTGATGGACTTTGGTTTCAACTGTTTGAACCACAGCCGAACTACGTCGGTCAACGTAAGAGAAAAGGCTCGACACATCACTGCATCCGAGGCATCATGGAGCTCCATATAGGTTTTGAAACATTCAATATGCTCTGTCGGGTCACTCTTGCCGGTGAAAGGAGTGATTTGAGGTAATCGAAACCTCTCGGGCAACCGAGCCTGCATTACCTCGTCAACAAAAGGGGACGCTCTTACCTCGGACCTAACCGGGTATACGTTCCAGCCTTGCCTCATGTCTGTCATTTCTTTCGCCATTTCTTCCCACACTTCTCTTTTAAAGTCTTGAATGTCGGCTTTCTAAGCTTCGCCGCTTTCCGCCGTACCTTCTACAGGAGGTCGATTACGTCTTCTTCTATCTATTTCATGTCGAAGATCGGTCGAGGGCAAAGCGGCTTTAGCTAACTAGGCTAGAGGCGGCTCGGAAACACCTCGGGGTTGACTCGGTTGAAGCGACTGCGGCACGGACGGCGCTGGGGGTCTACCGCAGTCGGGACGTATGTTGTCTCCCCTTGGGGAGGCAAAGGCGGTTGCATTTGTTGATACATTCGTTCCAGCATCTGCTTCATCACATTCACATCAGACCAGATTTCCTGAACCTCTTGGTCCAACCCTCCATTGTTACGAGCCCGTTGATTATTATTCGCTCCGGCCGTGGCTCGTTGGCGGTTGTTAGGTGGGTTCAGGGCTGCCGGATTTGCTATTGGACCCGATGGCCCTGTAACCGCGACCTCATTCAGATCTTCTTCTGGGACTGTCCTTCGAGTCATCACCATGAGGATAAAATCCAATATAAGAACGTAAGATGGCTTTTCGTACGGATCCCATAGACGGCGCCAAACTGTTGATGCAAAAATCTGGTCCACCCTCTTTAGACCTTCGAGTACCTGCACAGGAAGAAGACAAAGGAGACCCTGGATAGAGCAGGGGACGCTCCGATGCCAAAGTCAGGCTAGGAATCTGGGTCTTATAGTATTGAAGGGTTCTGGGAGAGAGTTTTTGCGTACCTCCCAAGACGATTGAGCTCATTCATTTATAGATGCGAGAGCCTTCTATCGTATGAGGATTCTCTTCTCAGTATCGTGTGCGAGATCTTCTCCCAGTATCGCGGATATTGGATTTCGCTTGTTTCTGGTATCTATCCGATCCCGTGACCTCCGGGATTGGAGATCTCATCCCGAGATACTCGGGATGACGTTTTGTTTTGCGTTGTCTTTCCTTCATTTGGTTGATCTGAAGTGGATCGGCCCGAAGTATGCCATGGTTGCTGGTTCGTCGTCCGAGCCGACTTAACTTTTGTCTCGGTTTAGTTGGTTTACAACCTTCCCTCAGATCCAATGTATCCTTCTGCGATTCGAGGCACCAAGTCCGAGTCTTCGAACTTCGTACTTTTTGTCCCCAACAACAGGTATTTCTAGATGTGTCACGTTCACTTGAGAGGCGACTCATGCCAGCCATGCTTTGACATGGTTCTGTCATTTAATGGCTGCATCTTGCTAGAATGGTGCATGAAGTGAGGGCAACGAAGAATGTTGGAGAGCCAGACTTGGACTTAGCTATTTTTTATGGTTCAACAACTAGAAAACTAATGAGTTCATCCCATTTCAGTTAACAGTGATTTTGTATTAAAGATTAGCTAATGGTAATTATGTATTAGAAATTGCCCAAAATGAAATGAACTATATATAATTTTTGTGAACACCATATTTCTTAGCCAGTGGGGTCCGTTGAATTCCAAAATTGTCCTGAATCAACATGGAACATCTGAAATGATGGAACCATATTTCGCCATCAATTCCTTCATTAAAGTGAATGGCAAAGAACTATATTTTGGCTATTACTCTATTGAATTTTGGGAACAAAGTGTTTCTCTCTCAATCATTCTAAGATATTTTCCTTCCTAATCTCCTCAGGTGGAAATTTTGGAAATAATCTCCTTTTTTTATTAGCCCTTGTTTAAAAAAATCTTTTTAAGAGTTTCCCATTACTTTGTGCATCTGAGCTTCATCCTTGTCTACTTTTGGGTAATACTTACAGTATAAATTTTTGCTATTCTATTGTCTAGGTATAGCAAAAGAAGGGTGTATCTATCAAATGTGGTAGGCATAAATTTTGAGAAGATCTCAAGTCCAACCGGTTGGACTATAATTTATGATCCATCCAGTGAATAACTTCCAACCCATCATTTGGGTGCAATATCCAGCCCTTCCAATAGGTAGGCCCCACCATAAGAATTATCTTGTGCGAAAATCAACCCCCAATACACCCATTTAGTGTGTGGGCGCTTTTGGGGTGGCACCGAAGAAAGTAATGTCCAGCCATTGAAAAATAACAAAATGCAAGTGTGATCCACGTGATGAATGGATGTGGCTGATTTTTTTTTGCACCAGATGATCTTCGTGATGTGCAGCTAACCTATTGGATGGGTGGGATTTTGCACACTGGTCTGGCGTTACTTATGGTACAACTGGTTGTACTTGAGACCTAAATTTTTATTCTCTTTTTATTTGGGTCCATCTCTGGTTGTTCTGATTGGAGTCATACACAGGTGGGTCACTAATCTATAGGATTGTTCAAGTACTCATGGATCGTCCCCCACCCTGATCATGGCAGCGAGAATAAGGTCCAGTCAGGCGTTGCTTCTTGCAAATGCAGATTTGATTATGAAAGAATGGGTTAGTGTTGGGTTTGGTTTGGTTGGTTTGTAATGAGGGAATGGTGTTTTGTTGGAAGTGTAATTTGTTTTGGTTTGGGATTATATTTTCGATATTTATTACACTAGACTATGTAATTTGTGAAGATTTGGAACACTAGACTTGAGTTACTTGTGCATCTTTTCTCTATTTATTAGACTAGATTTAATTACACTAAACTGAGTTATTTGTGCTGGATGTTTTTGTTTGGGATTATATTTTCTCTATGTACTACGCTAGACTGGCTTTAAAATAAATAAATAAATAAATTTGTTAAAGAAGATTCCATTCAAATTGGGAAGATGTACAAGTATAATAGGAGGGCCACACAAAAGCCGAAGGCCACCCTTGAACCGAAGGGATCCTAAGTATCCACAAAAATCTACAAGCAAAAAGAAATTAAATGCCCAACTAGCACACAGACAGGGAAGAGCTCAACTGGGTGGAGCCGCACCGAAACAGGAATGGAAAAGTCTAAGGCTCCCTCAAGTAGCCTAAACCCACCCTGTCCAAGAATAGAAGACCTCTGGTGGTGGGGGAAAGCAAGGCTACAGAGGGTAGGACACGCTATCCTGAGCTGTGCTGGCCTGCCTGGCCAGGTCGTCTACTACTGCGTTGGCCTCTCTGGGGGTGTGGGCGAAAGATATGTCCAAACGGCCCCTCAATGCCCTCACTTGCGCAAACAAATAGTGTTAAGGACTAAGAATGACACGTGTTCTTGGAGAGGATCCGCACAATCGAGTTGGAGTAATACATCACTTCCACCTTAGAGAATCCCATCTCGGCACATTTGGCCAAGCCCTCACAGATAGCTCGGAACTCGGCATGGGAGCTGAAACCCGAGCCATAGCCGGAAGAGAAACCAAAGAGGAAACGGCCCTTGGAGTCTCACCTGACACCCCCACCCCTGAAGGGCCCGGGTTCTCCAAGGCCAAGCCATCGACGTTTAGTTTGATCTACCCCTCTGGGGCCTCACCCATTTCACCACCAATGAGTGTTTTGGTCTAGAGGCCGGACTGGCGATACGGAGTTCAGCCAGCATGGAAGCTAGACGGCGAAACATCACACTTGGCAAGGGAAGAGACGGTTCAGCCCTCTCAATCCAGCGGTGGACTTGGAGGATGACCTTAGAAGAGCTGAAGATTGCATTGTCGAAGCGGGCTCTGTTTCTCGCAGCCCAGATTTCCCAGAAAATGAATGGGGGCATGAGGGCACGCAAGGTACACAGACTGCTCCCAAAGTGTTGCGTGGCCCACCAACGAGTGGCCCTAGCCACAACGGAGGACTGGGCCGAAGAGTGCACCGTAAAAAATGGTTGGAAATGCTCCCAAAAATGAGTCGCGGAGGAGCTTGCTGAGAACAGATGGTCGATAGATTCCGAATCTGGCCGAAGAGGATTGGGGTAGCATCAACACTTGGATGCCATCTGGACACCCTTTGCTTGGGTTCTCTCATCTATCGGAACCACTTTCTGAATAATCTTCCAAGAGAAAAGCGTCAGCTTCTTCGGAATCGCTGGATGCCACACCCATTTACCCCACTGCACCTTTGGGCCCACTGAACGCAATAAATTTCAAGCCGAGCTAACCTAGAACTCTCTAGAAGAGAAGGGAACCCAGACACGTCTGTCCACATCGAAGGAGGTGCAGAAGCCCTCGTCAGCCACGTGGCCCACGACCACTAGGGGAAGCAAGGTGCGAACATCGTCTTGATCAATCCAGCCGAGCAAGCTGATGAAGTCACAGACCCTGGAGGGATGAGGAGGAGGCGAGGCTTGGGCCCATTCAAAGAGCGGACCAAGCCCTGACCAAAGGTCGGTCCAAAAATTAAGTTCACCTAGGCCCATGATCCAACGCAAGTTGGATAACACTTCTGGAAGGTAACTGCAAATCCGTTTCCAAGCAGGGGACGTGTCGGGGGATCGGCTGGAAATGTTCCAATGCTCTCAGAGCGCTGTCTATACTGATATGTAATGAGAGCAACTTTTGGACTTTTTTGCCTCCAAAATTAGGACGCAGGTATGCTAGGTGGGGCCCACCATGATGTTTGTGAGAAATCCATTTGTTTTGCAAGCTCATTTTAGGACATGCTACAAAAAATCAGGTGAATCCAAAACTCAAGGAAGCCATATGAGAGGGAAAACTGGGGAAAGAAATGCTTATGGTTGAAGCCTTTCTGGCTCCACCTAGAGGTTTATATGCCCCAAAAACCGTTTATAAGGTCATCCCATTGGGATGAACTGAAAACACAAAATACTAAGCCTGATACAGAACATTTTGTTCCATTCGAATGTTTCAAAGTGGTCATGCAATCCCCACTTTTTCCTCTGGTATGACTCACTTGAGTTTTGGATCAGCCTGATTATTCATCAAGTGTCTTAAAACAAGCTCTCAAAATAGATGGATGGTGTGGATTTCTCACAAACATAATAGTAGGGCCCACCTAGCTTCCTACAGCAGGAAATCCGCCTCCCCAAAATTAATTTCCTCAAGGTAGAGGCCTTTGGATATTCAAAAGAAATGAGATGAATAAACGAGACGACATTTCAAATGAAGGTACAAGTATTTTGGGAACTAAAGACTGTGATTGTTGGTGGTCAAGTGGTTTCATATTCCAAGCTATCATTTCAAAGCTATTATTTTAAGGGATATGATGAGAAAATGGCACTTATTGGGTGATCCAATCCATATTTAATTGGCCTTTTTTAATACATCCATCAATTGCTAATAATGGTTAGGAATATTGCCTGATAATATTTGGGTTATATATATATATATATATATATATAACAATAAGCAATTCATGGTGGGCTCCAACAACTAGATGGCTCAAAATGTTCATTGCACCTGCTTTTATATAAAAAGATCTTCTTTGTTCTCTCTTTATAAACCGTCGATCAGATGGTTAAAATCGTCTGATCAGTGGCCTATGAAATATGTTTTGGACCAATGAAGAGTCCATATCCATCAATGAAACCATCGAAGTATCCCAATGCAAATGGAGCCTTGGATCATTTCCCATGCTCTATATTTTGTTTCATGTCAGTGTGATGAGAAATTATTCATGGTGGTGCTGGTTACAATGGGACATTTGGACAGTCAAAGATTGATATGGACCGTCCATTAGCTACATGTACTATTCCAAGCTACCGATGAGTTCGGATCTGATAAAATTATAAAAGTCGATAGGTGTATATTCTTGCAAATTGCGGAATGCAACAGGAAAATATTCGGATCTGATAAAATTATAAAAGCGATGGCTTTTCCTTGGAAGCTTCCTGAACAAGGACATGGACAGTTTTTTAAGAAGCAATAGGTGTTGCACAGGTAGCAAACAACCACCCAATCTATCAATAGCTGCAATTCTTGCAAATTGTGGAATTGAACAGGAAAATATTGGGGTGTGGATTCCTCTGCTAAAAATGCAGACTGCAGATCATAAGAAAGACTTTAGTAGCATAAAGTCACATTATTAAAGAGTTGTGCCCTGTCCAACATGCACCTCTACAAACCATATATCAGGTGGGCCCCAATGTGCAGATGGCCTGGCCAAAAAATTTAGGCTGGTCAACTCATTAGCATTTTTTATTTTTTATTTTTTTAAGGAAAAAAAAAAACCATGTAATGTTTCATACTTTTGAAGCCCAACTGATGGTTGAATGGACTGATTTTCAGATAGGCCACATCAACAAGGTGGACTGATTTTCAGATAGGCCATCTACAAGGTGGGACCCACCTGATGCTGATCAATATGCTATGAATGCTTGTAGAGATTTCTGTGGAAATAAATGAAAACTGTTAAAAATTTCATAGAAGAGTAGGAATGAAAATATACCACAATTGAACCATTACACAGAGTCAGAATCTCAACTATCTCAAGATGGTGCAGAATTGAAATCCAATCATCGTAAACCCAACCTATATATAGCATTAACTATTGGGATATGGAGTTCGAAAAACTATTTAATTAAAATTAAATTAAATTGAGAAAAAGAGAAAACTTATCGATTTATAGAAGTCGAGGCGTGACGTGAGTCACTCGGCTTGAAATCGAATTTGCTCCACACAACCATCGTCCATCCCAACGGATATTTTGAAACACTAAATTATTTTAAAATAATTTAAAATACAACAATCTCCCACATGTTTCAAAATTTTTGACATTTCGGGTTAAGATGGAAGAGTTGTGCAATGGTGCCGGTGTCATTATAGACTTGAACCGACATTAGAGTAAGCATGACAGGTCTACAGGAATCAGGTGACACCACAGTCTTGAACTTGATTCCTTTTGATGTAGATCGTAAGTACATGCCACTCACACAACTTTTCCGCTACAAGTGATTCTGCGGTTCGGTGCGTTTCAGTCATACACCATCACCTGAATTTCATGAGTGCTCTAAAGAATTCGTCTAGATTCTCTTAGGAAGCGGCTCCACACCATACCCATATAGGTGAATTCCATCAAGTGTACGCAGCAATTGGGTATACCACCAAATATATGGCTATGGATTCATTAAGAGTTCAAAAACTTATCCTTCTTCATTATTGTTCGCACTGTACACCATAGAAGGGGCTCATTTATATCAGTGCAATCTTCTACCTCGTGTCTTGTTGTTTACCCATTGAACCTATTTAATAGGATCTCTACTCGTATAAGTTGGGTTGCTAACACTGGTAGCTCATATATTAGGCTCAGCCTCATTCACTTCAATGTATTATTGACTAATCTTTTAGATAGTCACTTAGTTAGAGGATTTATGGCCCATAAGCCTTTTACCTCCACCCGTCATTACTCCGTCAAGCTTACTTCTTATACGAGTTTGGCCACTTTTTAGTCTCATTGTGGCTAATCATCCTTTCAGATCAGCTAAGGATCATCGTATTGGCAAACTATTGCCTCACCAACTAGATATTTAGAAATGAGTGTCTGATTAGACGGATTAATTCTTTTGCTCCTTAGTCAAGTCTTCGGTAGTCAGTCGCATCTCTTTGACTATTCATATCTCAAACCAACGCATACCAAACTCATTTCTAACCTCACAGAGTTAATAATTACGACTCAATCAAACAACAAATACCGAGTATCACTTTCATTATGATAGTTGTCGTATCACCGGTTTTGAATACAACTAACTATCTTAGCCTAGAATGTACTCTTACAATTCAAGCAACTTCACTAGCCCATCATTCAACTAACTGGTGGTAAAGTCAATCGACCTTATTGTATCTACAATACAAAGAAGTTGGAATAATCTGTCATGCATAGACATATGACAACTAAAATAGAATATAACCTTCATGTAATCATATTGCAACATTATCATGTTATCACATGTTCTCTAACACATGAAAGGTTAATATCTTGATCGACGGATTGAATAGTGAACTCCATAGGTGCACAAGTTTGGCTATTGAATACATTTGTTGATGATAAAACAACAAAGTTCATTACATAAACTTATAATCTCATATGAATACCAATCTCAAATGTTCAAATCTAACCTCCAATGAGAATAGAATATATCCTAAAAATCTCATTGATCCAACAATCATCTTTGAATTCAGACCGCTACCAATATTCTTTCTACCATTCATTTGATAGCTATTAATTGATCATTAAAACATGCAATATGTTTAATTCTAGACACTTTATCTCAAAGATCTAAACATCAACGTAAAACATGTGCATATTGATCCATAACATTCAACATATATATAGTTTCCATAATGCAAATCTTCAATTTTATATATGTCAACCCATTTATCAAATACTTATTGATTAAACTCATACTCTATGGGTTAAGTGGTTTATCTAAATGCATCCAAGTGCATCCCTATAATTTCATATTTAGCCCCAATAGATATATCTATGGCCCACCTAATAAATCTATTACGAAAAATCTTTCGTAAGAACTATCATATGAATTGACTGAATCTAACACGTGTCCTATGTTGGCACATGATCAGATGGAAATAACATTTACCCATTGATTTTTGATAAGTGAAACTCCAGATATACGAGCATTCATATAATGTGAGTTATTAAGTACTTAATATTCATAAAAGTAACACACATACAAAATCTAGACCTTTTATCTATTAGGACTATAAAAGGTAATATTTTAGAAATGCACCAGCCCAATCATCCCACATGGACAATATAATATTTGTATGGATTTATAACTTTGGAACATTGTAGTGCATCTAAGTACATAACCCCCACAATTTAAAATTTTTATAAATGGGATCTTTTCCACATATGTACAATTTTTGAGTGTCTATGTATCAAGAGTCATACATTGTCAAATGTTTCATGTTATAATAGGAAGAATATATTTTGTACATGTGACACATGGATACAAGATTCAAACATATCAATCATAAATCCACATAGGATGGATCAAATGTCACACTCCAAACTTGAAAAACAGCTCACAAAATTCCTGATCGCCGAATCCGGCACCGACAGCTTCCATAGTGCCCCATTCTCGGATCCCGACACTCACATACCAGATTCCGATTCTGGGATCCTACAAGGAGGATTTTCAGGATGATTTTTTTTTTAATGGAGCATAACCACAAGCATAACCAAGTCACAAGACAATATCACCACATATCTATTATATCAAAAACTTTAAGTACAATGCGGAAAGGGAAATACAGGGTGATCAAAAACTCCAAAATATTCTGATGTGCGCTCCTTCCTCAGCGCTGCTGCAATCCAATACCACCTGCATGCAACGGTCGTGCATAAGCTTACAAAAGCTTAGAGAGTGGTGTAAGTGTGTGCGCAAGGCAAGCATCAAATGTACAATATTAGAGTAATGCAGAAATATGCAGTAAGTCCATGAATGCTATCAGTTGTACCAAAGCTATATGGTGCAAGGCATGAATGTTATCAGTTGTACCAAGGCCATGCAATGCAAGGCCTATGAAGCTAAATGTCATATGCGAGATGCAAAGCAAGTATGTCAATACTCATCAAATACACATATCAGTACAGTTCCTCTCTAGGATATCACCAGGATTTAGTACACTCCATACTGACTACCGCCTCCCTAGCTGCACAGCCCAGCGAGTGGAATAGACCTCACTATCTGCCTGACCAGTAGTCTGTCAATGCCTACCCGGCTCATCGATAACGGACTCATTTACAAGCTGGTTAAACTCAGCCTAGCTTATAGCCCCCTCACTCGGACGGATAAGGACACACCCACTTCCAACTGACCACGACATAGTGGGGGACGCGACCTACTGGTATTCGGCACTTGGGCACTCGTGTATCCACTCGGTGTAGACGTTGGAGCAACTTCTAGTACCAAAAAGGTTCTAGGACTTTCACCCAAGGACATCCTAAGTACCCACAGTGTCAGAACTAAGTATTTTCGGTATCCGATACGACCATCCACGATGTGCCTATGGAGCCACTACCCTGATGTCACTAGGGCGTACAACGATCATGACACACAAATGCGAGATGCATGAATCACACTGTCCAGTCATGCAGCAATCCTGCGCGTATCACGCGTTCATGTGGGGCACTTCGTCTCATAAGGAATCCCATAAATGTCTCAGCTCAACTGGCTTATGCTATGATCAACCATTCCTCATATCAAGCATACATATGATGCGTATGGGCATGAGTCATAGGATTATACTAAACATGTTATAAAGTAATGAACTATCCTTACAACGCAGATGGGCCTAGACGGCCTACACACAACAAGTATGGGCCTATCAATGGGCCCTAGGGAGAGTTACAATGCAGACATTTAACCAACATTGTACTTACAATGTCGGCGTCAAACCATCATTGCTCCCAAGGCATATCCGCCCTAAACATTAACACATAAACCACGGTGGAATCACATTACAATAGGCCTTATGTACATCCCATTGGGCCTCGACTCATGGACCTCCAATACATCAAATGGGCCTCATAACATGGGCTCATATATATTAAGGTGGGCCTCAGCGGATGGGCCATAACTACATCAAGATGGGCCTAACCATATGGGCCTCATATATATATACCAAAGTGGACCTCAACAACGGGCCACAAATGCATCAAGATGGGCCTAATCACTTAGGCCTTATATATATACCAAGGTGGGCCTCAATGGACGGCTACAAATAAATCAAGATGGGACTCATACATATACCAAGGTGGGGTCCACTTGAACTATAGATATGTCTTATTTTTAGTCTCAAGCCTGTAAGACAAGCTTGCCAAATGGTTAGAACGGTTTGGATGCAACACATGCATCATGGTGGGTCCTATAAAGGCCCACCATCATGTATATATTATATAATATAATATATAATCTATATATAATGCGCACACACACACACACACACACACACACACACACACATCAGGTGCAGCCCCACAGGTGGGGTGGGTCCCACCGTCCAGTGCTATGGACGGTGGATAGAACACATACACCATGGTGGGTTCCATCGTCCACTGCCGTGGATGGTGTGAATAAAACACACACATCATTGGTGGGTCCGACGTAGGGCCCACTGTAACATTTATTTTCCATCCAATAAGGTCACACAGACCGGACTGCAGAGGAAAAACAAATTTCAAATTGATCCAAAGCTTCTTGACACCCAAAAGGGTTCCAATGGTGGACATTTAATCAACATTGTTCCCTGCCGTGTGGGCCACCTGAGATGTATACAGCTGATTTCTTGGGGGGTCATTGTCCCAAAGGGGACCCAGCAAATGCACGGTGTTGATGAGCAACACACATCATGGTGGGGCCCACGGCTGGGACCCGTGGTACCTACCCATCCGCCCACGGCCAGTGCAGGACGCTGCTGCGTCCTTGGGCTGTCAGCAACAGCAGTGCCTGTTATTGTTGTGTTGTATATATATATATATATATATATATATATATATATATATATATATATATATATAAAGAAAATTTGAGGTTTTTCTTAGGTGGGGCCGCATCAGGGGAATCCGACCCAGCCATTAGTTTTTATGGGCCAAGACAGACCCATCAAGCCCAATATTCGATATATTTTGGGGTACAGAAATATTAGGGTGAATTTGAACTGTAAAGCCACTGTTTTCTATGCTATGGCCCGCCAGAAAGTCGGATTGGCCCCATTTTTCGGCTCAACGCCTAAAATGGTCTGGGGAAAGGGATGGACGGTGTGGATTGGGTTCATATATCAAGATGGGGCCTGCATGAGCAACCCACTCCAAGGTTTGTGAATCAAGCTGATATTTTTATTTCCAGTTCACGTCCAGTGTCCCTGGACGCTGGACGGTTTGGGCATAACACATACATTTAAGGTGGGCCCTGCTTAGGTGGGCCACCAAATGATAGATGGTGTGGATACAACACATATATAAAGTGGGCCCCACCTACAAATGGCTTGAACCAAATACATGCTTCATGGTGGGGGTCCATTCGGGTGGGCCACACAACTACATCATCACATAGAGAGAGAGAGAGAGAGAGAAATAGACACGTGTGATGGAGGGCTCCGCCACTATGAGCCCTCCCTTGCATTCAAGCATACATCAAGTGGGTCCCAATACATGTGGGCCCACCAAATCAAAGATCAACGGTGGAGATTCCTTCTCTACCCAAAATGGACGGTCTAGATGACCTCTTTTCATGCAAGGAAAATAAACATCATGATGGGGTCCATAGAGAATGGCCCCATCATGGAATGATTATGAGAGTCAAGGTGGGCCATCGGCCACACCTAGGGTCCAAAGCGAGATCCATACCATCAATCGGTAGGCCTCACTTGGCCCATCATCAAAACATAAAAATCTAGCCTATAAAGAACCCACCGTTTGATCTTCTTGATCCGATGGAACGCCGATCTCCTTGTGCTTCACTTTGATGGAGGGTGATGAGAAGTGAATGGCTAGGATGAAGGATTTTGGGATGGGAAAGTGGGCCACACAAAACCACTTTTCTCTTTTGGAATTCCTTGGACGTGCACCACTTTCCTTGCTTAGAAAATGTGAAGAGAAAGAGAGAGATAGAGGGTTGTAAGGGAGAGAGAGTGATGGGTGATGGATGTGAGGTGAGTGATGGATGTGAGGTGAGACACTTGTTGACTTTTGGGTTTGCTTGACTTGTGGAGAAAGAAAGCATAGGTTGCACTTGTACTTGACATAAGGTGATTAATTGATTGATTGATTTGAGTGATTGATTGATGAGACATGTTGTAGAGATTCTCTTGGGATTGTAAACGCGCGGGTTTTCTTTGAAATAAACGTCAGCCCACATCTCCCTGTCAGGGTATCGGATCGGTATGCAAGACGCGACGTTGGAACCGCGGCGATGGTGCGGTCGCAATGGTACAAGTCTCGGATTAAGCTGACTCAAATATACGGGATACGACTTAGGGTCGCACGCAAACATTGATTATAGGTAGCTGATCGCCGGACTTCGATGGAAAGAATCGCGGGAGTCGATGGAACAGCACGGACTAAGATACGGGCCTTACATCAAAGGCCACAAGATACATGGAATGGTACAAAAGGAATAATGTGCGTTATTTATAGATTCACATGATAAGTGGGCCCATGGTTTGATAGACTTGGTCGTTGATCTGATCAAGTTCAATATAGCATATTCATTTATTCCTTGTGTGCACTCATTATCATAAAGGTCATTCATACCAATGGTTGGTCCACGTTATAACTTAATTTTTCACTAATGAACTGCTCATGTTACAAACATGTGTGCAGTGACGCCTTAGTATGTAACTGTGTATTTTATTGCATTTCTGAATATCAACATTAATATAGCTATTCATTCTAGGCACATCAATCACACAAAAATCAACGCCTTAACATGTACCTGATCAAAATGACATGTTACATTTTGTTCTAACACCAACAATATAGTATGCCTCATTTTTTAATTATTATTTATGATTCAAACCATGTACTCTTGTGCCACCCACCCATCAGTGGCCATCAAATATCTTCCCAAAATCTCCTATCCAAAATTTTAGACAGAAAGTAGACGGTAAACCATCAACTTGCAGCTATATAAGTTGGACATGTAAGATTGTCCAATGGAAGAATATTTTGGTGACACATTATACGTGGTCCGACACATTAACTAAATAGTCTTGATCATCAAAATTGGGTCCGGATTAGATTATCCAAAGACATATCATATACAATTATAGATTGCATGTGTATGAACCACAGTGATCCGTTAAAGTATTAAAAGGTTGCCTAGGAGAGGAAACTCATAAGAGTATAAACCCATGAGCAATTAGGATAAATGATTCTAACCGTCCACTTCATTTCTGCTGAACAAGTGCTTAGAGTATCAGTTAATTATTATTATTATTATTTATTTTTACACCCCTTTGGATTTGAGACATTTCCACCTATTTATTTATTTATTTAATGAGATTGTCCAAGAAACCTCATTATTGGGACATTTAAGTCTTTCCATATTTGGCAATTTTGTTCTCATGTGAGGTCCATCAGATAAGTGGACTAGATCAAGTGTCATCGGAATGCTATTTGATCTCATACAATATGTCAAGTTCAGATAGAACGGTTATAACCACCAGATGCTCCTTGTTAGAACCCTTCTTAAGGGTTACACTAACTTGAAAATGATGGGAAGACACATAATCGACAACTACATTTCCCAATAACAATAATTCTATTTCTGACATGTACGTGACAAATTTAGATCCTTCATCTGGTTAAGTGTACAATGAATATTACCATCGCATGTAAGCAACTAGCAAACTTACGAGATAGTGACAGCACCATTGACCTATCAGGCCCATTTTAAAAGATACTTTGGAAGATTGCATTTTTTAAGTTTCTTTCACATTTTTCTTTCCAAAGTTTTCTTTTTAACCATGCATGTGGTCTACAAAGAAGAATTCCTGATATGATGGGAATCCAAACACAAAATCCCATTTTGAAATGCATTTTGGGTTGATCTTTATTGTTTAGGGATGTTAAGATCAGTGTATATCCACTCAGTATGGTGCAACAGTTTGATTTATTTTCATGTGAAGTTTACGTTTGGCTCAAGCTATGAGAAAATAAATTACAAATTTTGAGATATAAAAAAAATGCTCATTAATGTCATATCATGATTTTGAGAAAATCTACTAAATGCAGGCTTTCTTATGAGTGAACAGGGCCTAACATTATTCAAGAGGTAGGCACTATAGATTTCTTGGATTTTACATGTGTGTGATAGAATGACATGTATTTGGGACATAAAGACTATATGTAGGCCATAGCTCTAGTACCCAAGATAGCCTTAGCTCGACTCATCTGACAACTTGAGGATCATAATCTGTGCTAACAGGGGTTACAACGAACCCGGCCAATTGTTTAGGAATCCAGACCTCTTATATGTTTGATCATAGTTTAAACATTCTCATTTATAGATATCAAGATTTAAAGTACTCTAATCATTCTTAGTCAGTGCATACGTTCACTTTTGTACATGTGGTCCAAAGAACTTACATAACAAGTATCTATAAGATCTTGACCATTAGGTGGGATATGTCAACTCTAGATTATATGAGTCATGACCCACAAATCGGGTTGGTGTGGTTTCATTTTGGGTCATTCCAACCAAATAGATACAACCATAATTCTTAAATAGTTTTTCAAACATAGTCGATTTTAAGATTGTTGGGATATGGAGTTTGAAAAACTATTTAAATAAAATTAAATTAAATTGAGAAAAAGATAAAACTTATCAATTTATAAAAGTCGAGGCGTGACGTGAGTCACTCAGCTTGAAATCAAATTTTCTCCCCTTGGACAGCATCCCAAGTGCAACAGGTTTTTAGAGTAATCGACCTCCAAGATACAATGACTATATATGACCTGGTCCCAGCGGTGCACTCACTGTACACGAGCTCGAACCAGTAGTCTTAACCCGAACTAGAAAATACTTAAACTGTACTTTTAATATAAAATAAACTGTTTCTTTTCTTTTTTAAAACAGATGAGAGAAAGTCTTTTTATAGACTTTGTGAAGATACCCTTTCACAAAGGGTTGTGACTATTGGGTTTAAACCTAAGTGGTGCGACCCTTAGGCTTCAAAAGACACAACTTTTCAAAACAAAAATTGAAAGGATATAACCTTTCAGTGAAAAGATACATCCGTAGGGCACATGCGCACCTATGGCCATAGCCATGGTCCGTCCCAACGGATATTTTGAAACACTAAATTATTTTAAAATAATTTAAAATACAACATTAACCGGGACATCCACCAAGCTCGAAATGTTCGTGAAAGGCATATCAATAAAACTACCATAGTAACGGTATGACCAGAGTTTGTAGCAAAATTTTCAATCTTGCAGGCACTCCAGAAGATGACCACTGTCAAGCTCTTAAGTGGTGGATCCGGAGGAGAAACCTTGACAACATGCAGACACAACACTCTCTTAAGCTCGATTCCTCCAGAAGAGGGCAATTTGAAAGCATGTATTCCAACAGGTGATGCTAGATAAGCAGACATAGGTGGAACGTTTTGAGGTAGGTGTAACCAAAGACATTCACTAGCAGCAAGAAATTTGTTTGATAGAAGTCAGTATAAGCTCCATAACTCCTCTTGCTACTGCTAATTTGACCCATTTCCTAGCATCTGACAGATATCAATCACCTCCTGGAATGAAAGAGAGTTGAAACATCTTTATCTCCTTGCATTTACATATGTATAGTTGTAGACATCAGTTGACACAAGCCATGAATTCTTCGCGTGTTTCGCTAGACATGAATTCAGCACCAAAGTCCGGAGCAGTGGCATAAGCCGAGATGTGTTTCCGCAAGTTTCTCCTTCTCCTTAAGGGAAAGCTTGTTCTTACTATAGAATTTCATGGGTACAAGGAAAGGATGTAATGAAGTTTTCTCCACAACTTTTTTGCTCTGAAACTGATGCCTGATCCATTGGAGGTGGGATTTGAGGATCCAGTGCTGTGAAAATCCACTCAATCAGATTGATTTGTAGACGAAGAAGTCAAAATTGAATGCTCAATAAAACCTTATGCAATTGCACTGTGGAGATCAACGGTCCTGATGCAACCCTGAGTTCATGGCCATGGGGTCCTAACGCGTGGAGAGATGTACTGGTACTGATGAAAAGACACGAGAGAACCTTTAATTCTCTGGTGGAATATAATGGTTGATAGCACTGTTAAATCATGAGAAACGCTGACACATACTTATACATTCAACTAGTTGTCATGTGGCTCCATCTGGTGGGACACACCAAAGAAAATAATGAATAATCCCCCAAACAACACATTCATGTTTGGGTTGAATCTAATAGTTACATTGACTGATTTTTGAGGCACCCATTTTAATTTGATGGTGGGAGCAATTCGACTGGTGGGCCCCACGTGCCAACTAGTAGGACATGCAATTAGTTGTGTGAGCATTTCTATTAAATATTAACTATAAATTATAACATCTAAATTGTGAGCCACATTTTAGATGGATCATAACTTGTGAATTTTAACGATGTAATTACCTACTTATATGATTGGAGGATTTAGAGAGAGTTTGGGGCCCACCTTGACCTTATCTTTAATGTGAACTGTTTATCATGTGGGGCCTACCTTCGATGTGGACCATACATCTTATGAGGCTCACCTTTGATGTGGGCTATCCATCATGCAGGCTGACGCAGGGGAGGACGTGAGGTCGAGCACCGTCTTCCTCAAGAGGATAACTATTCCGAATCCACGGAACTTCTCTGGACTCCTCACAGAGACTTCTCGAATCCACGAGGAAAGAAAGCAGGAAATAGAAATTAATTCTAATAAATTTGAAATGCTTTCTTTCCTCGTGGATTCGAGGAGTCTCTGTGAGGAGTCCAGAGAAGTTCCGTGGATTCAGAATAGTTATCCTCTTGAGGAAAACGGTGCTCGACCTCACGTCCTCCCCTGCATCAGTTTGGTATCAAAGCGAGATTTTTCCTCGAATCGATGACTTCTAACGACGGGTCGGGCAACAATCCCATGAGCGGTGCCCCAGGAAATTTACTTTTAACGGCGGCAACTTTCGAAGTAGTGCAACGAGAGAATTGGCAAGCCATGCAAGGGCTGCAGGCTTCCATCGACCGCATAGCGGATCTCTTACTGGAAAACCTAAGGTAACTCCATGTTCCTGGTGGTAATCCTCCACCGCCAATTACTAAAACTCGTAATCGCCCTGATCGTAGGATAATACCCACAGTGCATCCAAGGGTCATTCTTGAGGAAGGGGGCTCTAGTGAGGAGAAAATAGACGACACAATCTTCCAACACCCCAGACATGGCGGCGATCGAGTAGATCGAACGGATCGAGAATTCAATATGCGGGTTGATATTCCTAACTTCAATGGCCAACTACACATTGAGGATTTCCTCGATTGACTTTCTGAAATTGAGCGATTTTTCGACTATATGGACATCCCTGAAGCAAATAAGGTCAAGCTCGTGGCCTATAGTTGAAAGGAGGAGCTTCAGCTTGGTGGGAACAATTGCAACTCGCACAAACCAGGCAGATGAAAGCACCAATCCTCACCTAGCAGCGGATGAAGTAGCTACTACGTGCCCGATTCTTCCCTAGCGATTATGATCAGGTATTCTTCTAATAATACCAAAATTGTTGACAGGGTAGTCGGTCGGTGAGAGAATACGTAGAAGAATTTTACCGTCCGGCGGTGCGTAACGATTTCGTCGAGACTGAATCGCAGCAAGTCGCCCGATTCAATGGTGGATTGCCTATGGCTATTCAGGATCGGGTCCAGATGCAGTCCGTCTGGATGATGAATGATGCGATCAAATTGGCTATCCGGGTGGAAGCACAACTTGAACGTCCTAACACACGGACCTACCCTACTGTAAGGATCCCTGTGGTAGGTCTGCCCCAAGGAGCTCCACATCCCAAGGGGAAGGAGCCCGTAGAAGCACGCACTCAACCTCGTACGTCTGAGAACCGAGATCAGGGAAGCGGACAAGGTAGACCCCAAGGAGGCGTATCGACTGCTGCTGGTCTAAGTAGAATCCCGGACCCATATGCTCGGCCAAGACTCGACAACTGCTATCGTTGTGGCCAACCGGGCCACCTATCAAATACTTGTCCCCAGCGAAAAGTGGCAAACCTTGCCATCAATGATAGTAGTGCTGATAATGCTTATGAAGATCCAGATATTGAAGAACAGGAGCATACCACCGAAGATGAGACAAATGATTCAGGTTGGGTTCAGCAAGATCACGGCGAGTCGCTCGTCGTGAGGAGACTATTATATATGTCAAGAAAAAGAAGTGCATCCACAACTGCATAACATCTTCCGCACTAAGTATACGGTGAATCGAAAAGTTTGGGACGTGATCATTGACAGTGGAAGCAGCGAGAACATCATCTCCAAGGTCATGGTGAAAAAATTGCAATTGAAAACCGAGTGTCATCCCTCTCCATATACAATCGGTTAGATCAAGAAGGTCAGCGAAATAAAGGTAACTGAACGGTGCACCATATCCTTTTCAATTGGCAAACATTATAAGGATGAAGTAGTCTGCGATGTGGTTGATATGGAAGCATGTCACATACTACTCGGTCGACCCTGGCAATTTGACCGTGACGCCACTCATAAAGGGCGAGATAACATATATATCTTCGTCAAGGACGGCTGGAAGACCATATTGGCCCCTATAAATCTAGAGGGACCACCTGAAACTTCTAAAGTGGAGGGTCATTTTCTCTTAACCATACGGGATTTTGTGGAAGAGTCTAAAGAAACAGGACAAGCTTATGCATTAATTGTAAAAGGGGAAGAACTCGAGCCTACTATCATCCCTGAAAGACTAAAGCCCTTACTACATCAATTCAAAGAAATCTGGCCAGATGACCTTCTTGATGGGTTACCTCCCATGCAGGATATCCAACACCATATCGACTTTGTCCCTGAATCCAATCTACCTAATCGTCCTTATTATCGAATGAGTCCGAATGAGTGCGAGATTCTGCAGGGACAAGTAGAGGATCTGATTTGTAAGGGTCTTATTCGAGAAATCATGAGCCATGTGCCGTACCAGCTCTATTAACTCCAAAGAAAGATGGAAGTTGGCGCATGTGTGTTGACAGCGGGGCCATTAACAAAATCACCATAAAATACCGGTTTCTTATACCATGGTTAGACGATATGTTGGATATACTAGAGGGCTTAAAAATATTCTCTAAATTGGACCTAAGGAGTGGCTACCATCAGATTTAAATACAGTCGGATGATGAGTGGAAAACGGCCTTTAAGACCAAGGATTGTACGAATGGATGGTCATGTCATTCAGTCTTTCGAATGCGCCTAGCACATTTATGAGATTGATGAACCAAGTTCTGAAACCTTTCATTGTGGTTTATTTCGATGATATTTTGATATACAGTCAAGACGAAACCACCCATATGGAATACGTCAAGAAGGTCTTTCAAGTACTCACTAAAAATAAATTATATCTCAATTTTAAAAAGTGCAGTTTCATGACTGATGGCCTATTGTTTCTAGGTTTTGTCTTAACATCCACGGGCATTCGGGTGGATGAGGAAAAGGTGAAGGCAATCAGAGAATGGCCGATTCCCACAAATATTCACGAAGTACGAAGTTTTCATAGAATGACGACATTCTATCGTCGGTTCGTGAAAATTCCAGTACCATTGTGTCACCAATCACAGATTGCATGAAGAAATGGCAGTTTCAGTGGAGTGACGAAGCCGACAGGAGCTTTACTGAAATCAAGCGCAGATTATCCACGACCCCGATTCTTGTACTTCCCAACTTCGACAAAATGTTTGAAGTCGAATGTGATGCTTCATATGTCAGAATTGGGGGAGTTTTGTCTCAAGAAGGTAGGCCGGTAGCCTTTTACAGTGAGAAACTTAGCGATGCACGCAAGAAGTAGTCTACATATGAGATTGAGTTATACGCGGTGGTCCAAGCACTGCAACACTGGCGACATTATTTGATTCAAAGGGAATTCATACTTTACACGAACCATCAAGCTCTCAAATTCATTAATAGTCAAAATAACATTAACCGTGTGCATGCTAGATGGATCTCATTTTTGCAGGACTTCACGTTTGTACTAAAACACAAGTCAGGACAACAGAACAAAGTAGTTGATGCACTAAGTCGTCGTGCAAGTTTGTTAGTCACTATGAGCAATGAGGTTGTCGGGTTCAAGCGCCTCAAAAACATATATGCCGATGACGACGACTTCAAGGACGCATGGGTTAGATGCTAAGAAGGTCACCCCGACGACTTACATATGCAAAACGGGTTCCTTTTCAAGGGAAATCGACTGTGCATCCTGAACATTTCGCTAAGGGAATAGATAATCCAAGAGCTACATGGAGGTGGCCTTAGTGGACACCTTGGGTGAGACAAGACGCGAGCTCTTGTGGAAGAACGGTATTACTGGCCGCAATTGATACGTGATGTGGGAAAGGCAGTCCAACGTTGTTATATTTGTCAGACCTCTAAGGGATAATCTCATAATACGGGCCTCTACACCCCATTACCTGTGTCTGACGGCCCTTAGGAGGATTTATCTATGGACTTCGTGCTTGGTCTCCCACAAACACAACGTGGTATGGATTCGGTGTTCGTGGTAGTAGATCGTTTCTCCAAGATGGCGCACTTTATTCCATGCAAGAAGACTCTCGATGCCACACACGTGGCGAATCTATTCTTCAGAGAAATTGTGCGGTTACACGAGGTTCCCAAGACTATTACTTCTGACCGTGACACGAAGTTCATAAGCCACTTTTGGCGGACTTTGTGGACTCGATTTGATACACGACTTCAGTTCAGCAGCGCCTATCACCCACAGACTGACGGTCAAACTGTGGTTGTGAATCGCACATTGGGAAACCTCCTTCGATGTATTTCAGGAGAAAAACTGAAGCAGTGGGATTTGGCTTTGTCTCAAGCAGAGTTTGCATTCAACAACATGGCGAACCGCTCGATAGGAAAATCCTCATTCCAGGTTATTTACGGACGAGTACCTTGCCATACACTAGACTTGGTCCCTCTGCCCAAGCTCCCAAGCATGAGCATTGTAGCAGAACATATGACAGACAAGATCATGGGCATTCATGCGGAGGTACAAACCAACCTACATGCCTCGAACGAAAAGTACAAGGAGCAAGCGAACAAGCATCAACGACAAAAGGTGTTCGAGGTGGGCGACCAAGTAATGGTCCATCTGCACAAAGAAAGATTTCTGACCGAAACGTACAACAAGTTGAAGAATAAAAAGATTGGACTGGTACCAATCATCCGAAAGGTCAATGACAACGCTTATGTTGTTGATCTTCCAAATGACATGGCAATCTCACGGACTTTCAATGTCGCAGACCTAACCGAGTATCATGAACCAAAACATAACGAGAACTCGAGGACGAGTTCTTTTGAAGTGGAGGAAACTGATGTAAAGTGGGTCGCAGATAGTTACATGGCCAAGATGGATCAGAAAAGGCCTGGTCGACGACAGAAGTGATCCAGACCATCGGACCTTAAATCGGGCGGATCTTGCAATCCGGAATGAGTTATCTGACGTAAAATATATGATTTTAGGGTAGAACGAGCTAATTTAGCCAACTAATCCTGTTACGCCGGGTTGCGTAGCCCGAAATTATGAAAAACCCCTGGTTCAATGGTCGTTTCCCTGTTTTAATTTCGTTTTTAATTACTATAAATAGTCAGTTTTAATTTGATTATAACTCTTCATCCGTCGGGCTTTAGGAGTTGCGCCCAACGTGAAAAGAGCTTAGAATAATTAGGAGAACGGTTTGGTGAAGCCAAATAGGACACTTACTATTTTTGGCCGAAAACCTTACGCACTAGTAGACATCACAACCGTCTATAAATAGTAAGTTTACTATTTATAGTAAGTCGCGAATTCTAGGAGTTTTAGTTGTAGTTTGATTCTGATTTCTTTCCCATTGCTTGGTACCCCTATTTAAAGGGTTGTGAACTCATTTTTATTCATTGATTAATCAATTTCGAATTTATTAGAGTTAATTTCTATTTCCTACTTTCTTTCCTCGTGGATTCGAGAAGTCTCTGTGAGGAGTCCAGAGAAGTTCCGTGGATTCGGAATAGTTATCCTCTTGAGGAAGACGGTGCTTGACCTCACGTCCTCCACTGCGTCACAGGCCCATCTTGAATGTGGGTTGTCCATCATGCGAGCTCACCTTTAATGTGGACCATCCATCATGTAGGGCCTAACTTCAAAATGGGCCATCAATCAAGCAAGGCCCATCTTAGATGTGGCCCACCATCAATGTTATTGTCCATCATTTGGGGACCATCTCTAATAAACATCACCCATCATATGGAGTCTACCTTTAATGTAGACTGCCCATCAAATGGGCCCCACCTTCGATGTGGTCGTCCATATGTGGCGCCCACCTTGAATGTGGGTCATTCATCATCAACACCTTTAATGTAGACTGTCCATTATGTGGGGCCCACCTTCAATGCTCATCGTCCATCATCTAGAGGCCACCTTTGATGTGGACCGTCCACCGTTTGAACCCCACTTATGATGTAGGTAATCCATCATGTAGGGCCCACCTTAGATGTGGACCTTTAATCATTAGGGGTTGAACCTTTAATGTGGAATGTCCATTATATGGGGCCCACCTTCAATGTTATTGTTCATCATTTAGGGCCAAATTCAATATCCACGGCCCCTTAAGTGGAGCCCACCTTTGAGATGTATTGTCCATTGTGTGGGCCCCGCCTTCAATGAGTGTCATCCACCATGGGGGCAGTGTTGGATGCACGTTTTTTTTTTCAAAAAAGTGGAATCTTGCCACGGAACTTTCATTAATCTCAGTATCTATAAGCAAGACAAGCGGGTCCCAACAAAAAGGATACGGACCTCGCTCCATGAGAATGCACAAAGCTGAAAAACAAAAGGAAAAAAAAGAGGTCACAGGGCTCCAGGAGCACCTCCGACAACGGCCCTTGCCAGCTCTATACAGAAAGACTAACAAAGCAGGGGTGGAAGGGGGGGTGCCCCGCTCAAGGATGTCTTATGATCTCAATGCTAGCGTTATCCAAAGTAAATGCACCCCTCACAATTCTTAGGAGGTCTGCCCGAGAGCCATATATTCTATTTGGGCATCCTTCGCTAGCTAATCTCGCCAATGCATCAGCCACTGAATTCCCTTCTTGGTAGATATGATCGAACTTGAGATTAATTTTTCCACACAGTTGCTGAATGACACCTACCTTATACCAGATTTGCGATGACATGTTGGGCCGGTGCTCGTCTACCACGCTAGCAATGGTCTTGGAGTCGGTCTCCACAATAATGTTGGGGAGGCCCAGTTTAAAGCATATTGTGATACCGTCGAGCATGGCTTGGGCCTCCGCCACCGTATTCGTGGTTTGCCCGTAACCTCTGTGGAAAGCGATAACGATCTTGCCACAGTGGTCCCTATAAACTCCCCCACCTCCACTCTCTCTTGGGTTCCCCCTAGAAGAACCATCAACATTTAACTTCAACTGGCCTAGTGGAGATTTCGACAATCTGACAATGTGGGGCTTGGCAATCATAGGTGGGAAAGCATTCGAGATCTGAAGAGATATGGAGTCAGTCATGGAGGGCCTATCCGAGACTTGAATGGAGGACACGATTTCTCTCAACCAGCGGGATGTATTGGAAATGATACTGGGGGCTGGCATGGCGCGGCCTTCAAATCTAGCTTGATTTCTGCTTTTCATATCTCCCAAACAATAATGCTAGGGGTGAGACCAATGAGAAGAGGGATTCTGTATTTGCTGGTGGCTCTGTTTGTCCAAGACTGAAATCTCTAAGAAATGGACTAATTGGGCGATGGAAGAATGCCAAAGATTCTCTCAAAGTAGCCCCAAACTTCACGCGCCGTCCTGCCCTTGCTGAATAGGTGGTTCAGACCTTCCATCGCCCCACTGTCTTGGCTCGAATCCTCACTTTGCCGTTGTCCCCTGTTTAACTGAGAGGGAGACGGGTCAACTGAGGGGGAGGAGGAAGCTGTCCGAGAATGCATGGGCAAGCTGCAGCATTCGCACTTCGAGGCCAATGGAATATCGACCCTCATGATAGCTTTATCCATAGGGATCGCATCACGAAGGATTTTCCAGCCAAATATGCCCATCTTAGGAGGAAGAGCGTCGTTTAAAATCCACTTAATCCATTGGAGAGTGGGCTGATGTTGTCTGATCCCATTCCACGCTGACTTTAAGGAGAAGTTGCCTGAAGGAGTGAGGTCCCAAGTCATTCTGTCTTTCCTGGTAGATAAGACGATTGGGGCAGCATTCACAATCTGCATTGCAGCTGGAGAGATAATTCTTTGAACCTGAGACAGATATCTGACATCAAGTTGGGACATGACGTCCCTAACAGTGGCTGTCTGTAAATGCAGCGGAATAGCTCTTTCTGCTGCCCCTAGCAGCAGCCCTCTTCTTGTCCAGTTCCGATTCCAGAAGTTGATCGACCCTTCTCCCACAAGCCACTTGGAATGTTGTAAGGTGAATGGTAAAAGTCTAAAGATTTCCTTCCAGTATGAGGAATAAGTGGAGCCATTCAGACCTCTATTATCTAGCAGTTTCTGAAAGTATTTTGCTGAAAAGAAATTGGCCCAAAGAGACTTCCCCTAAAGCATTTGTCATCCCATCTTTATTCTGAAGGCACGCGTTACATCGTCAAGACTTCTTATGCCAAGGCCTCCCTCGTGTAGAGGAGTGCATATCGTGGTCCGTTTGACCCAGTGCCTCTTATTGCCAAGATCGGAGCTGCCCCAAAAAAATTGGCAATAGCTCTATCAATTGTTTTGGTAACTGATTTTGGGAAGGAAATGGCCGATAGCATATGAATGGGGATGCTGGAGAGGACGTGTTTGATCAACACCAGCTTCGCTGCCGGGTTTAGGAGCTTGGCCTTCCATCCTGCAATCTTGCTTGTAATTTTCTGGACGAGTTGGTGTAGAAGCGGACTGTGAATTTTGTCTTTGGTAAGAGGAATACCAAGGTAAACTGAAGGGAGGGGAGCTTGCCTAAATCCTGTTAATCTGCATAATTTTTGGACTTTGCTTCTGGACAACCTCGTTGGGAGTGTGAAGGAGGTTTTGTAGGCGTTGACTTTCTATCCAGAGGCCGATTCATATTGCCTTATAAATCTGAGGAGGGAACGCACATTAGATAACCTGCCATTGAGAAAAAGAATAGCATCGTCATCATAAAACAAGTGGGTGATCGTGGGATAGCTCTGGGGCAGCTTGTATGGCTGGTTTGTCCTTGAAGCAAATAGTTTGGAGAGGCCCCTGCTGAACACCTCAGCCGCGATGATGAAGATGGACAACGATAAGGGGTCTCCCTGCCTTAAACCTCTGCTAGATTTGAAGAAACTGAAGCTTCTCCCATTTATGATGATGGAAAACTAAATGTCCATCCAGCATCGTCGCAAGCAGCTGATCCATCGTTGATTGAACCCGAATTTGTGGAGTGCCTTTGTAACACCCCGTACTTTCCAGTACTCAAGTGTTACCATTTAATAATAACACAAAATAATAATAATAATAATAATAATAATAATACAACCTAAATATATATATATATATACTATGAAATGTTACAAATATTCAAAGTTTCATATTAAAATGATATGTAACTAAAATCCATATTATATGCATTTACTTGCAACATCATTAATATAAATTACAAGCTATAGAATTTGTAATACATAAAAATAAAATGTACTAGGTAAACTTATAATGAATAACATATTTCAAACAATTTAATGATTTAACTTTTAAAAACCTAGCACATATATGACCATACAAATAATATACAAATAACATATATGTATATATGTGCATTAATCTCTGCTTGCTTATTGACATTCATATAATTTACATATATTAATAATTTGTGACAAAATATATAAGGAAAATAATTTCTAATAATAATAATAAAATGATAGTAATAATAATAATAATAATGGTAATAATAAAATAATAATTATAACAGCAAATAATATTATTAAATGTAGTATAACATAATATTTAGTATCATAAAATCAGAACAGGCCATATATCTATGACTTGACCATTGGGTCTTAGTTTAAATAGTCCCTTAGACCGTTTTAACCGTTGATGTTCAATTTTGGGCCGATGCGACCAACAAATCAGTGGGAAATCAATAAAAGAGACCCTAATCAAGTCATGGGGCCCACCTGAGCCTCACATGTGCCCCAAATTGGGCCAGGGCCCCTATATAGGGACCCCTAAACATATGAACGGTGTGGATTTATCACAAACATCACAGTAGGTTCCACACACAATGCACGTGCAACATATACTACCATGCATGAGATGCACCAAGCAAAGCTTGCTCGGTCAAACACCTTTGACCGAGCAAAATGGGAAAAAGAAAGAAAAATTACAAAAATCCCTCCCGCCATCAAAAATTTAAATCTGTAGATTTTCAAACCTCAAAGTGGGCCATCTGAGGGACTTTTCGGACAATCCAAACCGTCCTTTTTACTTGCGTGGGTATACAGTCGATTTGAGTGCAGGTGGGCCGCACCCTGCATCAATAGGTGGTCCTCACCCTACAACAATGGTGAGCCACGTAGGTGGGCCCCACCTTGGTGACATGGTGAACCCAGACCGTCCATCAGCATAAAATCCTGGCCGTCCATCAGCATAAAATCATGGTCGTCCATCCATCTCAAACAACACTGGGCCTCCATGCTTCATCTTGGCCGTACAACAAAGGACGTTGTGTCCAGGCCGCCCATCACAAGTCACCCAATCTGCTGGCAGATTTGCCATGATACATGATTAATATGATAGAATATAATAGTATAATAATGTATGTATATATATGTGGGGGTGGATCCTACGTGGGACCCACCTGCTATAATATCCTCCAGTGCATGTAATGCATAATAAAATAGTGTATGTGAGCCCACATCCACGTAGGAACCCTCCACTGATGAGCGTGTTTTATCTAAGCCGTCTATACATTTGGCAAGCTCGTCCAAATGGCAGTGGGCTATGTCTGGTGCTGGAACTTACTACGGACCGTCCATCAGTGGACGTCCAGTTTGATATGAACACCCAGATCATAGCTCCACTGACAGACTGAGTGAAGATACCTCGTTACAACACTTGGAGTCTTGGTGTCGACCTCTAGCAGGGTGGCGCCAGAACTAGATCATTTGAACTATGTTTGAGCGGTGCCAACTTGCAGGGGCTATATTGGACAGCACTGATCCAAATGAGCTGTGTTGGAAATGCTAGTGATGCACGCACTCATTACATTTACAACTATTAAAATGACTTCTCTTACGTGTAACCCAGACACATCCACGAGGCCCACCTTATGATGCGTTGCACCACCCATAGGACTCCACTGTGATACATCTGAGCCGTGGAAATATCTAACAAACGTAAACTGTAACTTTTAGGAGGTTCTTCGAGTGACCCCGGGCCACAAGGAGACTCAAACCGAGTTCTCATACCCGACCCTACAAGTGATGATTCTTTCCCTTGAGCTTTTCGTTTTTCCATTAGCCTAAGTTACAGTTTTTATTTTAACTTGTAATTGATATCTCCATTTTATAGTCACGTGTTAATTGTTGGAATTAAATTGCTATATTACCTGCTTAATATTTATCCTGCATATTTATCCATGCTTGTGGATTATTTGTGAATTGCTTATGGAACTTAAACTGGTACACCAGTGAGAAACCCTCACTTATATGTGTACACCCATGCTTGGGATGTAACCCGACTGGTTGTGATAGTAATGGACCTTCGGCTTAGTGGTTATTGAATGGTGGTTTAAATTTACCAGTGATGTGGGCCTACCATCCAGGGTTATTGTGTCCAACGATTTGCAAGGATGGTCTTTTATCGCATGATTTTGATACTCGCCCTATGTGGCTTATTTGACATTTGCCTTATGTGTCTTGCTTTGATATTACCTTATGTGTCTTTGTCCTAGTTTTTCCTATATGGGTTCGATGTTTTTATATCGTGTAACCATGCGAAAGTAAGCTCCATATATTGTAATATGATTGGCCACTAATCGACAGGTTTCCATTAAACATCCTAAGGTGGTAGTCTCATGAGCAAGGGATGGTGGTATGAGACACTATGCCCGAGCTGTCGGCCTACGCTGGGCTCTGAGCTCCCCGTAGTGACCTTGAGCTTATCTAAATTAGCTGATTGTAACTGGACTAATAAAAGGTTGGTTAATCATGCATACATGGCACAGACCAGCATCTATTGTTGTTGTACGTGATCTACTGATTTTCCTGTCTGGATGTGTTACCCGAGGCACAAACCACCATCCATTGTCACCGTACGCATTTGCCTGTCAAGATGTGTTACCCGGGGCATAGACCGTCTGGATGTGTTTCCCAGGTCAATGTATTCGCCTATCTGGATGTGTTACCCAGGGCGCGGTCCGTCTGGATGTGTTACCCAGGACCATGACTGCATTCATGCATCCATGCATCTAATAAGACTGCATATTGCCTGTTTTGGATTCCTGCTTGTTTTTCCTTATAACTATGCTTACCTAATGCGGCGGTGTGTAATCTTGAGGGGAATTCACACTGAGCTGGCCATTCATCCATCAAATATATAACCGTACAGGTAGAACAGGTGGCCCAGGTGATGTATATGATCAGACTTGATGAGGAGTCGTGCAGGTGTCATGGATGCACGACCATATTGCTAAGAGGAGCTGCGTGGTCATGCGGCTTACATTTATATGCTTTCTGTTATTTCCTATGTATGTAAATCTTGTAATCGTTGATGTTGAGACATTGGTTTGTATAAGTCATTATGGGCAACCACTTGTATATTTTAAATGAAATGAAAATTCCCCTTTATATTGATTTGTCCATTCTACGCTCATCTGCTTACTCTGATAAAGGAAAAAAAAGTTACACTCAAATTGACCATCCTTTAAGGTTAATACTCGGGTTTTTGGGAAACGAGTCATATACTCGGGTCCTGAAAACACGGGGCGTTACTGCCTGAGCAATAAATCCCCATTCCATACGATCATAGGCCTTTTCCATATCTACTTTGATGATCAAATTGCCTCTAAAGACTTTGCGGTCGATCTCATGTGTCAACTCCCTGGCTAGGAAATATTTTCAATAATGGATCTCCCCTTAATAAAAGTAGCTTGTTCGGCAGAAATCAGGTCAGGAAGGATATGAGTCAGTCTAGTCGCCATGATCTTGGAAAATATCTTCATGATGTAGTTGCATAGGCTGATAGGTCTAAAATCAGTAATGAATTTCGGAGTCTTTTCTTTGGAATGAGGCAGATTTGGGTACACTGAAAGGCTCGGGGAATCGGGCCTCCCTGGATAAAGCCTTTAGCTCTTCGAATAGATCTGTACCTATAATGTCCTAGCAAGATGAATAAAAGGATCCTCCAAGTTCGTCCGGGCCCGGGGCACTATCCATTGGGATAGAGAATGCGTCTCTGACTTCTTCTTTCGACAGAGGGGTCATCAGATCTCTATTCATTTGGGTTGTCACTGCTTGCGGGATGCATTCGAAAATGTCTTCGTTACAGCTAGTTGCCTCAAAAGTAAACAAATCCTTGTAGTACTTTTCAGCTTCTTCGGCTATGTCCTCAGTTCTTTCAATATTCTTTATGCTTCCAAAAAATTTCCTCGTGAAGGTAAGCCCTTTTGAGGTTGGCGTGGGCCCGATTGAGTCTAAGTGTGTCAGCTTCAAATTGAGAGTTAAGAAGATTGAACTCAGCCATTGATACCTCGTTCTCGGTTTCTTGTACATTTCTTTTAACATTTCCAAAGACCTCAGTGTTCCACCTTTTCAAAACTGTCTTCAGATTTTTCATTTTGATAAAGAACTTGTACATGGGAGATGCAGCGACCTCAATTGCCCAGGAAGCCTTGAGTGGCCAAAAATTGTTCATGCTCTGTCCACATGCGCTGGAATTTGAAGGGGCGGGGAAAGGTCGCCTTATCCGTTCGAAAGGAGAGAAGCAAAGGAGAATGGTCAGAGAAGGATCGGTTAAGATGTTCTACTTTGCACCCAAGGATGCTTCTCATCCATTCAGAGTTGAACAAAATTCTGTCTAGCCGCGCCCATCTACGGCTACTTCCCATCCTGTTGTTGCACCATGTAAAAGGGGAGCCCAAGTATCCCGCGTCTAGCAGCCCTACGTCATTTATCACCTCCTGGAATTCAGTCATAGCTGTCGTCATTTGCAACGAACCTCCAAGCCTTTCATCAGGGTTGATCGTGGTATTAAAGTCCCCGCATACCATCCACGGGCCCATCGTGGTGCTGGATGTAGCTCTCAAATCATCCCATAGCATTTTTCTCTGCTCACGAAAGCAACTGGCATATACGTACTGTTGTAATAAAAATAGGAAATGGGAGACTATCTTCTGAGATGAAGATGGTGATGCATGGCCTTGCAGCGCTGATGGTGTGAATACAAATGTGGCTCTTCGCTAGTATCCATATCTTTTTTTCCACCACATCTTCAACAATCTGGTTATCGAAGCCCAACTTAGCAGCAACTGTTGAGCGTTTCGAGTCCATGAGCATGGGTTCTTGCAATAAAAGTAGTTCAATGTTATATAGACGAATCAGACTTTTCAGATACCGGGTAGTTTGAGTATTTCCTACCCCCCTCACATTCCATGAGAGAAGACTAAACATCTGTAACCCATCCTTTTTGCCCAGCCCGTTTCTTCAAGCTCCTCAGCCTGTGGCTTGTGCGTTTCACACAGTTCTTCTTTGGCTTACTTTTCCTCTTCTGTCTTGTGATAGGGGAGTCTGAGCCTTCCTGCTGGGAGCTGCACTACCAAAAAAATGATCAAAGGCTACGGACTATGGAGGTCTATGGCTACGGCTTTAATCCGTATCCAATTAGCTACGGATTTAATCCGTAGCTAAAACATAATTAATTTGTAGCTAAAACATACCTCCCCATCAGGCCTTGTTACATACGAACAATGCTTAAGGGGCTCCATGGGGCCCATTGCAATATATTTATGTTATCTAATCAGTCCATCAATTTTGAAATATTATTCCAATGCATGAGCTCAATAATTAGAAAGATCAAAAGTCGAAGTGGACCACACCATGAGAAAGAATGAAAAGATAAATCTGTATCGTTAATATGTGGTGTGGTCCACCTTAATGTTATATTTGACTCATTTTTTGTATAAACCCTAAAAATGAGCCGTTAAATTGAATGGACGGAGTGGATAATTAACATACACAACAGTGGGCCCCACAAGTCCTAAAATAAATGACGCCTAACATTCCGTCCATCCATTCAATCCCGCGCACCTCTCCCGCCCACCCTATTCCAGAAAAGCGAAAAGCCTCTCTCTGTCTCTGTCGCCCGCCCGCTACTCACCCTACCAAATCCCTCTCTCTCTCTCTCTCTCTCTCTCTCTCTCTCTCGCGCGCGCGCGCACGCGCTCAGCCCTCTCTCGATCTCTCGCGCTCCCTCACCCTCTCTCTATCTCTTAGCCCAATTTCCCTCTCTGTTTCCCAACCTCTCTGTCTCTCTCATTGGGGTTTTCAAAACCCCCTTTCGCTGCAAGAAGGAGAAGAAGAAGGAGAAGGAGAAGGAGAAGATAAACGGTTAGTCTCTCTCTCTCTCTCTCTCTCTCTCTCTCTCTCTCTCTCTCTCTCTCTCTGAGATGGATAAAAAATCCCAATGAAGTTTTAATTGATTGCAGCTGCCGATGGCCACTGATGATGTGGGTTACAGGACTCTATCTGATACATTACAGAGGACATCGTGTTTGTGGCGTTTATTCCCACAAAAATGGCAAAAGAAATAATGTTGTGCAGCCCTGGGCCCCACATTTTTACTGGCCGTTGGATGCTAAAATGGATCAAAATATGGTTTTGATCTTTTCTATGCGAAGGGGCCGTTAGTTATTATAGATCTGTTGTCCCTCGTTCTGAGTTAAATTTTCTGATTTTCATCTTTTTTTCTATGGACATTGTATCGTCCTTGGGTACCATGTATTAGAGGATCTATCCGATACACTACAGAGGACAACTGCTCGGATACTGTGGGTTTTATGGGTTTTATGCAGCTCAACCCAAACCGTTCAGTTTGTGGGTCCTGTGGATGGAGCATAACACTGAAATCAGATTGGTTGGACAGTCCAAATACCCAGTTAATGTGCATTCATTTGTTGGGTTTGGACTATAGCCTATTATCTCATCTCGACTGTTTATTCGATGATCACCAATCAGGCAGTTAGATTAGGGCACATGGGTCATCTACCCGTTAGCGTTGTGCATGCGTTCAGTTCATTGTATTCTGCCGATGTCTCAGGTCATTCCTCTATGGATAATGTTGGAACTCTTGTGGGAGTTTCCCTCTGGTGAGCTTGATTTTGGTGCTCTTGAGTAGAAACTCCTAGCAAATGTATAGTGTGTTAGGATGTACAGCAGGGTCTATTTCTAATATTTCTTTCTTTTCAATTTTAAAGATATGGGAATGCCCCTCTAGAAGAATTTGTCTTTTGATTGATGGAAGGACAGTTTCTTTGTACTGTTTGTGGGACCTATGACTGACAATCACGTTTACTTGGTGGCATAATGCATTTAATAAACAGAGGGACTTGGTGGACCACTCCACCTTTTTCTTTAAAAAAAAAAAAAATATTTGATCTGGCTTTCATTGAGTTAGTGTTTTTCTGTGAGGAATTGTGTAATGTGGCATCAGTGTTGTTGAAATAGATGAAATGGGCATGAGAAAGTTCACTTTCCAGCTGAAAATTACTAAGCCCATGAAGCTAAATGCTTTTTTGTTTTGTTTTTGGTTTTGGTATGTGCAGATAAGCCCTTTGTTGGTGCATCTGTTGGTTACTTCACATTCCTTCGACTGTAAGTCATATCTTATTTCCTGAATTGCATTTTGAATCTCCTATTAGGTTCTGTTTAGTATTAAATTCTCACTATTGGGTCATGTCAACTTCTAGATGTTTTTCTTCAACTTCGTCTCATGACATGACAAATTACTTCTTTTCTTCAACTTCGTCTCAAAACAGTGCTACACTAAAAACGGTAGTGATAGTCTTAGATTTCTTCTCTTCTAAGTTAGCTAACACATCATATTTGAGAGTGCTGAAAAAATGTCATGTTCTTGAAAAATATAATGTCTTTTGTGACAAGTATGCATTGAGTGTGGATTGTTGATCACTTTTGGCCAACCATTCATTTTCTTCATTCTCATGTGGCACACAGTGAACAGACCAAGCTGATTTGAGTGCCATGACATAGAGACAAAGTAGCCTAAGTGGGGGTAGCTATAAAACTCTGTGAACTGGCTTTAGTTGTTGTTGACAATGAGCCAGAATATATAAAATTGGGACAAAAGCAAGAGGTGGGCAACTAGCTACTAATACTCATTGATGATTAGTTCATTAAACTGTTCATGCTAAATATGGAATATCTATTTAATTCAGTTGGCATTTTTTGGTATCATTTTCTTAGTACCAAACGAGTAATTCAGATTTATTTCCCAAACTAAAATGATCATGAAAAGGCATTCTATTAAGCTTCTAAAAATTTGTTTCACTGGTAAGAATGATATGTCATCCTTTGATGTGCTCCATTGGATAAAAGTTTTAGTAAGAGAAGAGGTTAAGGTCCGATGACAAGATTTTCATCTTTTGAGAAAAGTGGTTCTAGTACCCACCTGTACCCTCTTAACAAAAAGAGAGCCAAGCTTGTTGTTCCTTTAGGAGCCAACTATAGGCTGATTGATATTCCTGCTAGCAAGAACATATCGAAGATCTATGTTCTAGCACAATTCAATTCTGTTAGCATTCTACATCTAGTTCTATTTATTCCCATTCCTAGATAACTAATCATCTTCTATATTTTCTCATTGCATAGGTTCTATGGATTTTTTTTTTCTTCAAAAGATTTGTATTGTAGCTACTATCTTGCCTAAGGAATGCCTTACTATTTGGTTGCTTAGGAATGGAGTATGGCTTTACTATCTAGATGACCAAAACAGGGCTGCATTTGTATGAAGGACCTGAGGATGGTATGCATATCCTTGGGTAAGCGGATCATATAATTTGTCTTCCTAATATGCCATTCTATGCAAGGATACCAAGTGGATGTATAAGTTGTGCATTAGGTGAGGCGAATGCATGGATGAACTAGTCTTTCAAGTCAAGTTATCAAGTTTTTGAATTATGCTTAGCTCAAGATAGGCCCAAGAAACATATATTTGTATTTAGCCTAAGTCATCTTTAAGACAACCTCCATACTAGAAGGGCCTTATTGCCTTTTGAATTTGGCCTCCATACTGTTAATGTCTTTCATATAGTGGCAATTGTTAGGCAAACACCATGTCTTTTCAAAATTCTTAAAGATGGAAATTTGTGCATTAGGAAGGACAAGTTTGGGGAGGAAATGAAGAAAAACTCGAAACTTGCAGGTGTTAATGTAAGTTCATTTCTCCTTTGTTCTGATGTAATGTTAATTTTTAGATGAGGGCGGAGGGTCTTTTAGCAAGTAAGATAGCACATTTCTATGTTATCTTGGAAGTAAGATCCATGTTGTCACTTAATCATTTGTTGTTATTGGTTCTTCTCCCCATCATTGGAAAACTGAGCAAATCTTTGTGTTCTCATACTTAGTGTTATGGACTTTCTTGTTGTTATTAGTGTCATAAACCTTCAGAGCTATGGATGTGCCTCATTTTTGGCTCATGCCTTAAAATGATATGAAGAAATAGATAGATAGTGTGGATAAAATACATACATCATAGTGGGCCTCACAGAGTTGGGTCACCTCGTGTTGAGGCACTGCCCCCATCCATAGGTAGACTGCCACCTGGCATCAGAAATATCTCCCACATTTTAGCAGAACATTGATTAAAAGTCCTTTGGTTGATATGATTTTAGCCAACGTTGACATTTGTGGACCCCATTTAATTCGGACAAGACTTATACAATGATGGTGATGGTGATGAGGATTTTCTTATCAAGGGTGAGATTCGGTTGTACCAAATATCAAGAAA
Organism: Magnolia officinalis; assembly: GCA_021015155.1. Classification (NCBI taxonomy): domain Eukaryota; kingdom Viridiplantae; phylum Streptophyta; class Magnoliopsida; order Magnoliales; family Magnoliaceae; genus Magnolia; species Magnolia officinalis. Next base: position 989,139 of record JAJHSJ010000017.1, on the reverse strand, counting down.
TTTCACCATATCTTACACCAAATTAGAATGTTAATCATGAAATTTTATGATATTATGTGCAACCAACTGCACCCTAATAATTATCGTTGTAATAAAATAATGCTAGGGAGCTTCTCTTTGTTACAAATGATGCTGCAACTATTGTGAATGAACTTGAGGTACAGCATCCTGTTGCCAAGATTCTCGTGTAAGCAGGCAAAGCTCAATAGGAAGAAATTGGTGATGGAGCTAATTTGACGATATCTTTTGCTGGGGAGCTTCTCCAAAATGCGGAGGAGCTTATTAGGATGGGATTGCATCCAAGTGAAATCATTAGTGGCTACACAAGAGCGATCAATAATGTCCTTCATTTCTTTATTAAATGATCTGTCAAACTGCATTCTGAACCTTTTGCTTATTAGGCATTGTGCATATGTTGATTTCTGCTCTGTTGATGCCTAGACGGTCGATATTAATTTAGATGAGTTGGTTGAAAAGGGCTCGGAAACAATGGATGTGCGGAACAAAGTGAACTTTAATGTAGATAATGTTCGTGTCGTAAAGCTTCTTGGAGGAGGTCTGCATAACTGTTCAATTGCGTACTGAGTAACTCAGTACAATTAGCGTATTGAGTAAACTGTGTGGGTCCATAGTCATTCATGCATTTTATCCACTCCGTCCATACATTTTAGAGGATAAGTATAGTTTGTTAGCCAAAAAATGAAGCATATCTAAATGTCAAATGGACCACACCATCGGAAAAAGTGTGAATTGAACATCTATCATTGAAAATTTCGTGGGGGCTATAGAAGTTTTAGATCAATCTGATTTTATTTTTTTCACTTCATCCATGTCTTTGTGATATTATGAAAAGGTTGGATGACAAATAAATATCACTGTTGTCCATAGAAAGGTTTCAACGATGGAAATCATTATTTCCATGGTTTCCTACGGTATGGTCCACTTGAGCTTTAGATATACCTCAAATTTGGACTCAACCACTAAAATGATATGAAAAAATGGATGGACGGAGTGGATAAGACAAATACATTCACGGTGGGCCCAAGTGAGTTTACTCGGTACTGTAAGAACGTACCGAGGAATCCGATTTCAATCAGGGGGCCTTAGGCGATTGCCTCTCCTGCCTACCCTTTTGAGCTGCCCCTAGCTCGAGCTGAGGTCAGCTAGTGGCTGAGCTACCAGCTTGACTCGATTCTACTCGATGTGCACCCTTACTGATACATGGTATATTGATTTTGATAAAATGATTTTTTTTTCAAATATGAACATTAGATTTTTAAACAACATTGTAAGAAAAATCAAAAAAAAAAAAATACATGCAAACAACATTTTCAAATAAATTATTTGTAGAAACTGATTTCCAGCCACAGAATTTTTTATTTTTATTTTTGTTCCCTTATAATTATTTGTACACTACCATCTATTTAGTTTATAATTTTTTATCAACTAGAGGAGTGAAACAAACTGAATTTATAGCTAGAAAATCCAATGGTCCAACTGACCTGATGGAAATCTGAAATCTTTCATGTGTGCTGCAATGGCACGTGTGATCACATTTGGACTAACAACACTCCACATCCTAGAGATCTCATCAAACTTCAACATTTGAACTGACAATACTCCACATCCTAGAGATCTCATCAAAAATTTTGTTGTTGATGGTGGTGACCTTATCTAGGAAGCATAGGATTTAATTTTTATTTTTTGTTTTGAGTTTATACAGATTTTTGAGGGAATGTTGTTCATTATTTTTATAAAATACTATCTAGATGATTCATTCTTTTACAATGGTCAGATCAACACCATTTCCTGTCGAAGTGAAGTTATAAAGTCGATATACAAAGAACTGGCATGCAGACATTCCGAGAGTGTGCCCACCTAGTAAAAATATCATAATCATATCTTAATATTATGAAAGGAACATAACATAAATGCTAATTTTCCCAATGTTTCCTTATTCTAAAACACTATGATGGTTGAGATTAACAATGTCTTAGACTCTTAATAATATTTGATTGCATATAATAGTATAGAAAATTAGAAAATTTTAGGTTGGTTAAGGTAGTATTTTGGTAGTTTTTATGTTTCTTGACTAATTAAGTAATTTCTCCAATTCTCTTGAGAAATTAAAACTGATTTTTAAACTTTTACAGGTAATTTTCTCAAAAAAACCTTATGTATTGACCAAATAAAATTTAATCATTTTTTGAGAAACATAAAAACAAGGGAATGAATGCTGAACAATGAACAGGCCCTAACGTCTAGTTGCATACCGACAAGGGTGACGAGGTCCTGAGTATCAAGGCCTTTATCAGCGAACTTCTTCTTTTGAACGTCAATGGAGTCTGTGAAAGCTGGTAGACTTGCTGTGTTTGAGGCTGCTGAGACTAACCCATCTCTACGCCCGGTCGGCACGGGCCAACTTGGGCCATTGGTCTGCAAGTGATGGGCCAGAAGCATGCTTCATATTAATAGTCCTTATATCATCTTATGCAAGAATAAGTACAAGGATTTAGACTTAAAGAAATAAGCATATTTAGTGTGAATACTTGTATATGCAAGTTGGGCCCATGGTTTACTGATGCAGCCCTTGATTTAGTGGACCACATTTTGTATGGAACACTTGCATATTTTTAAAAAATCCCCAAGATTGGATGATCCAAACCATCCAATCTTTAGCCTCTTTCTAGTTGAATGTGTACTGTTGCTGTATTTGTTTTCTTAACCATCTTAAAACTGAAAGTATCTTTCTTCTGAAACTTTTTATGAAATATCTCATTGTAGTGGTTTCACAGAAACCACATTGGGTAGAGCAAAATGTTAGCAACATTATTAATTTGTTGTAAAAATACAATGATTGCAAACTTCTTAATACAGTGTATTTGGTAGATAATATTTATATGGGTTTAATCATCTGATAGCACTTCTCGAATTCCTAACTTTTGAGGAAGATGGTGCATGAAGCTAATTTCCAACTTTAATTTTCGGTAAGGTGCAGGTTGAAAATGGACCCCTTGTTTAATCGAGATCCGGCTGTAATGAATAGGGAGTGGATGACACTAAGTTTCCCAAACCCACGTTTTCTTTCTAGAATCAGAAGTTTTTCAAAGTTTGCACAAGAAAACCTTCCTGGTAGAGAATCCATTCCTTGTACATGCACCACTTGCAGATGTGCACGTTTTCCGGTTTCTTATGATGATATGAAAATACATTTAATGAAAAATGGATTCGACCCAAGCTATAGGGTTTGGAACATGCATGGGGAGCATGTATCACCTAAGTGTACTGTACGTGAATCAAGTTTCCAACAATACCATAATGTCCCGAACTTAAACGAGGTTCACAACGCGATCGTTCAAGAACTTGGTGGTAATAACCTAGATGAAGTTGTACAGGATGAGCCCAATGTGACCCCTATAGCTGAAGGCGTCTTTGGAGAAAATGAAACTAATGAGTTTGAAGCAAATCTGTGAGACACAATGACTGAGCTATACCCTGGGGCCCAAGATTTCACCGTGTGACTTTCATTGTACAGCTTTTCAAATTAAAGGTGAATCATGGATGGAGTGAAAAAAGCTTTACAGAGCTCCTTCAACTACTAAAGAAGGTGTTACCTTACGGTAACAAGGCCCCAACTAATACCTAACAAGCGAAGAAGATCATTACAAAGTTAGGTCTAGATTATGTGAAAATCCATGCTTGTCTAAATGACTGCATGTTATACTGGAGAGAGAACGAGATGAAAACCATTTGGCCAAATTGTAAAACTTCTAGGTACAAGACTGAAATGGATTATGAGAAAAAACAATCTCAAATACCTAGGAAGGTGTTAAGGTATTTTCCATTAACACTAAGGCTACAAAGAATGTTCAATGTACAATGGTTGGCGAAAGAAATGTCTTGGCACTCAACCAGGAAATTTCAACATGGAAAGATGGAGCATCCGGCTGATTCTATTGCATGGAAGAATGTTGATGACAAGTATACAGATTTTTCAGCTGAGCCTCGCAATGTTCGATTGGGTTTTGATACATATGGATTTAACCCATTCGGCACTTTCAGTATGTCGTATAGTTCATGGCCCGTTATGTGTGTGACGTACAACCTTCCACCAAAGCTTTGCATGAAACCTCAGTTTACTATGTTGACTTTGCTCATTGAGGGACCGCGACAACCGGGAAAGGATATTGACATTTATTTACAGCCATTGATTGATGAACTGTAAAAGTTATGTCGAGAAGGGGTCACGACGTTCGATGCATACCATGAAAACAAATTCAACATGCATGTCATTCTGCTTTGGACAATCCATGACTTTTCAGCATATGGTAACGTTTCTGGTTGTAGGACAAAGGGTAAGTATGGTTGTCCCGTATGTGGTCCTAACACAGATTCTCTGCGACTCCAATATGGAAAGAAACATATTTATATGGGCTACAGACGATGGTTGCCAATGTCAGAACAGGTTAAGAAGGACACAAGTGCTAGCACGTTCAACAAGAAGGTGGAGATACGACGTCAACCGATCCGTCTGGATGGTATTGAGGTCAAAAAACAAACCGCGAACTTGAATATGCAGTGGGGGAAGACTGGGAAGAGTAATATAAGGGGTATTTGTAAGCGCTATGGTCTCATGTTCCTTTGGTTGTCAAATTTTGATATGTCAAAACATCTATCTGTGTCTTGTGCTTGTATGGTAATTTATATGTATTCAAGACACTGCATAAACACTTCATGACATTATAATAGTTCAAGAAGCTACAATGTTGAAGTCTCAAGAAGTTACATTATTGAAGTTCAAGAAGCTACAATGTTGAAGTTCAAGTCTTAAGAAACAACTCAAGAAATGACTTCAAGACTAATAAACAAACAACGCATGAAGTAGTTTTTATGCTGATGAAGATCTCAAGTTTAAAGCTACAACAAGTTCAAGATCTCAAGCCTGATATGGTTCAAAAAATCTACATTCGTTGAATGGTTGAAGTTCAATGTCCATACGACATGGTTCAGGTTTGAATGACCTTAGGTTGACCCTTAAGTAGGTCACTTTGGATACATAAATCAAATGTTTATTTTACATAAGTTTGGTCTATTCTACGACCAGTCCTAGCTCTTGTTCGACCAGTCCTAGCATTAGTTCGACTAGTCTAAGAAATTCCACGACCAGTCCTAAGTTGTTGAAGATTTTTCAGAATTTTTGGTACACCCACGACCAGTCCAGAGGTCCTTTGACCGGTTGTAGGTGTAGCTTCGACTCGTCCACGACCAGTCGTAGAGCTACGACTCAAAGTCCAGCAACGTAATCTATGGTCCTACGACCAGTCGTAGGTGACCCACGACCAGTCGTAGGCTACTCACGACTAGTCGTGGAACGACTTTCAAAGATCGCACTCAATATTTCAAATATCCGTTAGAGCTACGACCAGTCGAAGGTTTCTAAGACCAGTCGTAGGAGCGATTTTTGCTTCTATAAATTGAAAACGAAATTCAGAGTTTTCACACTTCAACTCGATTCTATTCAAGAAATTTCAAGTGATCACTCTGAGATAAGTCTGTGTTTATTTTAAGCTACATTGTGCTTATTTAATATTCCTTTTTGCTAGCTTATTTAATTTGATTTTGTTTCTGTATTCCAATCTTTTTTTTGAAAAGAGGAATTATCTTATTCCTTCTTCTTGGAATCAAAATCAAATATAGCTACGCCCAACTAGTTAAAATCTAAAATCAATTAGAATTTAGAACCATATGATGTGAGTATTGGAAATTGAACTTTGACATTCAATCATCTACTCCGATTGGTTCTACCGGGCTGCTACGAAAAGGAGAAATCCAGGTATTTTACAATTCTGTAAAATTTATTTACTTTTGGTTTTGTTTGAGGTTAAGCCAGAAAAATCTCATTGTATTGGTTTTGTTTGAGGTTGAACCAGAAAAAAATCTCATTGTATTAGTTATCTGAGGAGAGCCAGAAAACTCAGAAAAGAGGGGTTTTTGAATTGTGTAAGCCCAAGTGAAAAAGACACAATTGTAAAGGTTTTTGGTGAACCTGTGAAAACCTATTTGATAGTGAACGCTAATATCCCCTGTGTGAGGATATTAGGAGTGGAGTAGCTTTCTGTGTGGCTGTTGAAAGACAGTTGGTGTACACACAGGCGAACCACTATAACTCTTTGTCTTGTGGATTGAATGCTTGCTTATTTTCATATCTTTTATCATTCAATTGTGTGGAATGTACAAGTGGATGTGAATGTTGTAACTATTTACATTTCAAGCAAGTGTGGGGATTGTTGTAATAATTTAGATCTATACTTCTGCATTTAATTTCAATTCCTTGCTATTTCATTTACTTCTATTGAAATTGAGTCCTTGATCCAAAGATGTTCTAGAAATAAGGTTGTCCTACCATAAGCCCTTGTTTATTATGGTGTAAGGTTGTCCTTAGAACTGAATTTGTATCAATCTCTCAATACTTATTTATCAAGGTGATTTAAATTTAGCATTGTGAATTGATTCATAATTGTAAGGTTAGTGGTTTACTTTATTTCCGCTGATTTTATTTTAAATTTGGCATAGTCCTATTCACCCCCCCCCCCCCCCTCTAGGACATATAGCTTGGCCTTTTCAAGTGGTATCAGAGCCTAATAGCTCATTTTTGTTGCTTTTTATTTGGATTTATTTCCTGAGCTAACGATCTAAGCTATATAAAAAGATGTCAAATTTTGATAGCCTTTCAGTTACTAGGCCTCCACCCTTTGATGGCTCCAACTATGCCTATTGGAAAGCCAGAATGAGGATCTTCCTCAAATCAATGGATGAAAGTGTGTGGCAAGCCACAGTGACTGAATGGAATCCTCCTATCATGGAAGTAACTGGAGTTGATGGTTCAAAATCTATGAAAATTACACTGTATTTCCAATGGACCACACTTCAGAAAAATGAGAGTAGTGCTAATGCTAAAGCACTAAATGCAATCACTTGCGCACTATCACCGGATGAGTTCAAAAGAATCATATCTTGTGATACTGCAAAGCAAGCCTGGGATATTTTAGAAATGACACACGAAGGTACATCAATTATCAAGAAATCGAAAGTCCAACTCCTCACAACTAAATTTGAAGAAATTCATATGGAGGAAAATGAAATGTTTATGGACTTTTACACTAGATTGAATGACATTGTAAACTCAATGTGGGGTCTTGGCGATAAGATCCCAGAAAGTAAAGTGTGTGCAAAAATACTACACTCTCTTCCTGAACGGTTCAATTCTAAGGTAACCGCAATCCAGGAACTTCGTGATACGGATAATATGAGGGTAGAAGAATTAGTTGGTTCTTTACAAACCTATGAATTAAGTTTTAAAGCTCCTAAAGGTAAATCTATTGCTTTGAAGTCATCTAAAAGTATTACTCAAGAAAATTCAGATTCAGAAAAGTCTGAAGATGATATGGCCCTTTTGGCGAAAAAGTTTTTATAAGATTTTTAAAAGTAAGAAAAGAGTCGACTTTCAAAAGGCAAATGAAAAGAAACATTCTAAACCTAAGTCTAAAACTTGGAAGTCATTGAAAGATAGTCAATATTACAACTGTCAAGAATATGGGCATTTAGCAAACAAATGTCCTAAAAAGGACAGATCCAAAAGGAAGGGTATGTTGGCTACTTGGGATGAATCGTCTGATTCTGAAGCCTCTTCTGAATCAGAAATTCAGAAACCGAGTCGGGCAGTGAACTTAAGGCCCTTATGACTCTAGCCAAGTTTACTTTTTCAGATCACAATGATTCAACAAGTGAAGAAAATTTGGATAGTGATCATGAAAATGATGAAGATCTTTAAGATGCTTATAATGCCTTATATAGGGAAAGTTGTAAAATTGCTGTCAAACTTAAACTTCAAAAAGAAAAGTTTTTAAACTTAAAGAATGTTTTGAAACCCTTGTTTTAGAAAAATCTCAAATTTCAGATTGTTTTGAAAAATCAAAGTGTGATCTGGAATTCAAAACCTCCCTGATTGAAAATTTGAAATCTGAAAATGAGAAACTTAAAATGAAGTATCTTCTCTCTGAGTTTGAAGGACAAATGGAGATATGCCCAAGGTGATCCAAATTAGAAAAATTATTATCCGGATCAAGAAAATATGGCGATCGATCCGGGTTGGGCTATGATAAAAACACATCTCCTAAACAGAAGAATACTCCTTCCAATTTTGTGAAAGGAGAGACTTCTAACTCAAAGGAAAAGGTACTAGTCAAGTTTTTTCTAAAAATACAAAAACTTTTCAAAAACCCAAAAGCAGCTATATAAATTTCAAAATCAGATTCGAAACCCACTAGCTGAAAAAATTGTTGATTTACTTAAGGAACTATTAAAATCTAACTCTGTAGATCACCCTTACAACTGTAAACAAAAGAAGACCAACTATTCTCCTAAACCCAAAACAGTTCTAAAATGGGTTCCTAAGGTTGCCTGTTTGGTTGCTCACACTGCTTTCAAAGCTACAAGCCATTCGAAATGGTACCTAGATACTGGATGCTCCAGACATATGATAGGCGACAAGGCACTATTCACCGATCTTAAAGATATGACCGATGGGTCAGTCACATTTGGTGATGGTAGCAACTACAAGATAATTGGCAAAGGTACGGTCCAACTCTATAACCTTCCCTTATTTAAAAATGTTTTATATGTTGAGGGTTTAAAACACAACCTGTTGAGCATATCTCAAATATGCGATAACAACCATAATGTTAAATTTTCTAATCAAGGTTGTGAAATTATAAATGAAAAGGGTTCTGTAATATTAACTGGTCGCAGAACTTCTGAAAACTGCTATATAGTAAGCAATGGTAGCTCATCTAAACAAACGTGTTACATGGTGTAAGTGTTATGATCTCATGCTCCTTTGGTTGTCAAATTTTGTGTGCCAAAACATCTATCGGTGTTCTGTACTTGTATGATCATTTATTGGAATTCAAGACACCTCAAAAAGCTACATATTGAAGCCTCAAGAAGCTACATGTTGAAGCCTCAAAAAGCTACATGTTGAAGCCTCAGAGGCTACATGTTGAAGCCTCAAAAAGCTACATGTTGAAGCCTCAAAAGCTACATGTTGAAGCCTCAAGAAGCTACGATGTTGAAATTCAAATCTAAAGAAACAACGCATGAAGTAGTTCTATGTTGATGAAGATCTCAAGCATGATATGGTTCAAGATCTCAAGCATGATATGGTTCAAGATCTCAAGCCTGATATAATTCAAATTATCTACATTCGTTGAATGGTTGAAGTTCAATGTCCATACGACATGGTTCAGGTTTGAATGACCTTAGGTTGACCCTTTAAGTAGGTCACTTTGGATACATTAATCAAATATTTAAATACACAAGGTTGGTCTATTCTACGACCAGTCCTAGCTCTTGTTCGACCAGTCTTAGCATTGGTTCGACTAGTCCAAGAAATTCCACGACCAGTCCTAAGTAGTTGAAGATTTTTCGGAATTTTTGGTATGCCCACGACCAGTCCTGGAGGTCCTTCGACCGGTCGTAGGTATGGCTTCGACTCGTCCACGACCAGTCGTGGAGCTACGACTTAAAGTCCAGCAACGAAATCACTGGTCCTACGACCAGTCGTAGGTGACCCACGACCAGTCGTAGGGTACTCACGACCAGTCGTAGAACGGCTTTTTTAAGATCGCGCTTATTTTTCAAAAATCTGTTAGAGCTACGACCAGTCGTAGGTTTCTAAGACCAGTCGTAAGAGCGATTTCTGCTTCTATAAATTGAACACGAAATTCAGAGTTTTCATAACTTCAACGCTATTCAATTCAAGAAATTTTTAAGTGATCACTCTGAGATAAGTTTGTGTTTATTTTAAGCTAGATTGTGCTTATTTAATATTCCTTTTTGCTAGCTTATTTAATTTGATTTTGTTTCTATATTCCAATCTTATTTGAAAAGAGGAATTATCTTATTCCTTCTTCTTGGAATCAAAATCAATATAGCTACGCCCAACGAGTTAAATCTAAAATCAATTAGAACTTAGAACCTTATGAATGTGAGTATTGGAAATTGAACTTTGACATTCAAATCATCTACTCCGATTGGTTCTACCGGGCTGCTACGAAAAAGGAGAAATCCAGGTATTTTACAATTCTGTAAAATTCATTTACTTTTGGTTTTGTTTGAGGTTAAGCCAGAAAAATCTCATTGTATTGGTTGTCTGAGGAAAACCAAAAAACTCAGAAAAGAGGGGTTTTGGATTGTGTAAGCCCAAGAGAAAAAACACAATTGTAAAGGTTTTTGGTGAACCTGTGAAAACCTATTTGTTAGTGAACGCTAATATCCCCTGTGTGAGGATATTAGGAGTGGAGTAGCTTTTTGTGTGGCTGTTGGAAAACAGTTGTGTGTACACACAAGCGAACCACTATAACTCTTTGACTTGTGGTTTGAATGCTTGCTTAATTTTCATATCTTTTATCATTCGATCTTGTGGAATGTACAAGTGGATGTGAATGTTGTAACTATTTACATTTCAAGCAAGTGTGGGGATTGTTGTAATAATTTAGATCTTACTTCTGCATTTAAATTCAATTCCTTGCTATTTCATTTACTTATATTAATATTGAGTCCTTGATCCAAAAGAGGTTCTAGAAATAAGGTTGTCCTACCATAAGCCCTTGTTGATTATGGTGTAAGGTTGTCCTTAGAACTGAATTTGCATCAATCTCTCGATATCTATTATCAAGGTGATTTAAATTTAGCTTTGTGAATTGATTCAAGTTGTAAGGCTATTGGTTTTTTTATTTCCACTGATTTTTATTTTAAATTGGCATAGTCCTATTCACCCCCCTCTAGGACATATAGCTTGGCCTTTTCAAGTGGTATCAAAGCCTAATAGCTCATTTTGTTGTTTTTTATTTGGATTTATTTCCTGAGCTAACGATCTAAGCTATATAAAAAGATGTCAAATTTTGATAGCCTTTCAGTTACTAGACCTCCTCCCTTTGATGGCTCCAACTATGCCTATTGGAAAGCCAGAATGAGGATCTTCCTCAAATCAATGGATGAAAGTGTGTGACAAGCCACAATAACGAATGGAAACCTCCTATCATGGAAGTAACTGGTGTTGATGGTTCAAAATCTATGAAAGTTACACCGTATTACCAATGGACCACACTTCAGAAAAATGAGAGTAGTGCTAATGCGAAAGCACTAAATGCAATCACTTGCGCACTATCACCGGATGATTCAAAAGAATCATATCTTGTGATACTGCAAAGCAAAGCCTGGGATATTTTAGAATGACACACGAAGGTACATCAATTGTCAAGAAATCTAAAGTCCACTCCTCACAACTAAATTTGAAGAAATTCATATGGAGGAAAATGAAATGTTTATGGACTTTTACACTAGATTAAATGACATTGTAAACTCAATGTGGGGTCTTGGCGATAAGATCCCAGAAAGTAAAGTGTGTGTAAAAATACTGCGATCTCTTCCTGAACGGTTCAATTCAAAGGTAACCGCAATCCAGGAACTTCGTGATATGGATAATATGAAGGTAGAGGAATTAGTTGGTTCTTTACAAACCTATGAATTAAGTTTTAAAGCTCCTAAAGGTAAGTCTATTGCTTTGAAGTCATCTAAAAGTGTTATTCAAGAAAATTCAGATTCAGAAAAGTCTGAAGATGATATGGCCCTTTTGGCGAAAAAGTTTTATAAGATTTTCAAAAGTAAGAAAAGAGTCGATTTTCAAAAGGCAAATGAAAAGAAACGTTCTAAACCTAAGTCTAAAACTTGGAAATCATTGAAAGATAGTCAATGCTACAACTGTCAAGAATATGGGCATTTAGCAAACAAATGTCCTAAAAAGGACAGATTCAAAAGGAAGGGTATGTTGGCTACTTGGGATGAATCGTCTGATTCTGAAGCCTCTTCTGAGTCAGAAATTCAGAAACCGAGTCGGGCAATGAACTTAAGGCCCTTATGACTCTAGCCAAGTTTTACTTTTTCCGATCACGATGATTCAACAAGTGAAGAGAATTTGGATAGTGATCATGAATATGATGAAGATCTTCAAGATGCTTACAATGCCTTATATAAGGAAAGTTGTAAAATTGCTGTCAAACTTAAACTTCAAAAGAGAAGTTTTATAAACTTAAAGAATATTTTGAAACTCTTATTTTAGAAAAATCTCAAATTTCAGATAGTTTTGAAAAGTCTAAGTGTGACCTAGAATTCAAAACCTCCCTAATTGAAAATTTGAAATCTGAAAATGAGAAACTTAAAAATGAAGTATCTTCTCTTTTGAGTTTGAAGGACACATGGAGATATGCCCAAGGTGATCCAAAATTAAAAAATTGTTATCCGGATCAAGAAAATGTGACGATCGATCGGGTTGGGTTAGATAAAAACACATCTCCTAAACAGAAGAATACTCCTTCCAATTTTGTGAAAGGAGAGACTTCTAATTCAAAAGGAAAAGGTACTAGTCAAGTTTTTTCTAAAAATACAAAAACTTTTCCTAAACCCAAAAGCAGCTATTTTAAAAATCAGATTCGAAACCCACTAGCTGAAAAATTATCGATTTACTTAAGGAGCTATTAAAATCTAATTCTGTAGGTCACTCCTACAACTATAAACATAAGAGACCATTAATATTCTCCTAAACCTAAAACTGTACTGAAATG
>JAJHSJ010000017.1:882983-976359 GCA_021015155.1 Magnolia officinalis | reverse complement strand
CAACAACAAAAAAAAAAAAAAAAAAAGCTAATGAATGGACTGGCCTGAAATTTTTAGCCAGCTCATTTACACATTAGGGCCCACCTGATGTATGGAGCCCACCTGATGCATGACCATGATGCATCATGGAGCCCACCTGATACATTGCCATGATGTGCTTGTCAGCTTAGAAAAATCTCATTTTGAATACCATTTTCTCTCAGAACTGTTTATTTATGTTCTCTTTGTTTCGATGTGAATTTGAAGCTTCCATCTCTCGGTAAGCAACCCTCAGAAATCCAGATACTGCCAGACACTCCAGAGATTATTAATTGATCAAAATCAAGGATTTTAGAGGTATCAAGATTGAAATGGGGTGAAGTTTTTTCTGAGGAATGCTATTCACTCGAGTGTCTGGTTTTGGTAGCTCCTAAGCAAGGCGTCCTAAATATGAAGAATGATTTTGCTTCGAAGTCTACATCTGTCCAGACACCACTGAATCTTCTTCAAAATTAAATTTTGATGTTAGCAAAGTTATCATTATCTCATTCACATATAGTAATATGTGAATATTCGGATGATGATGGTCCTTTAGCCCCAATGCATACCAAATTTTACCACCTTCAAAAGGGATGATCTTTTTTCAAGGTGGTAAAATTTGGTGTGTATTGGGGCTAAAGGACCATCATCATCTGAGTATTCGCATATTACTATATGTGCATGAGATAACGATGACTTTGCTAACATCAATACTTGATTTTAAAGAAGATCTAATGGTGTTTGGACAGATGTAGACTCTGAAGCAGAATCATTCTTCATGTTTAGTACACCTTGCTTAGGAGCTACCAAAATCAGAGACTCGAGTCGAATAGCATTCTTCAAAAAAAACTTCACAAACTCCATTTTAATCTTGATACCTCTAAAACCGTTGATTTTGATTACTTTCATATGATCAATAATCTCTACACTGTCTGGCAGTATCTAGATTTCTGAGGGATCCTTACTGAGAGACGGAAGCTTCGAATTCACATTGAAACAAAGAGAACATAAATATGCAGCTCTGCGAGAAAATGGTATTCAAAATGAGATTTTTCTAAGCTGACAAGCACATCATGGCCATGCATCAGGTGGGCTCGATGATGCCTTGTTCAAATTGAAGCTCTAAAGAGGTGATCAGCATTGTAGGACTGCTAGACACTAATTACCAATTGGGTTTTAGTGACCCTTGCCATGTTGTTTTTGGGTGGAATCCATGGCCATCGGTTACCACATACTCATTTTATAGCATAAACATTCTGTAACCACCATTGTTTTGCCCTTGATGACAATTAAGAAAGATTAAACAATGTACATTGTGGCCCACCAGACGAATTGATTGACCTGAATTTTGCATCAGGTCAATCTATAAATAAAGCACATCTCATTTTTGGTTAAGATGTTAGCTGAAGCCCTTCAGAGAAATTAAACGGGAAATAAAAATACAGTGAGAGCATATGTAAACCTACTTGAATGAAAAGTTTCTCTAGACAAGGACATGGACAGTTTTGAAGAGGCTATAGATTATGTCCAGATAGTTATCACCAAACAAATCCATCCTCATCATCATCATCACTGGCATCCTCATCTATAGCTTCTTAAAAAACTCGGGGAACCATTTGAGACCCTCTTCAATCAGATGATGTTTGTTGGAGCATAATTTGAGTAGGTATGGAGTCTGTTCTGGTCTTTTTCAAACAGTTCTTGTACAGTTCAACTACAAGGAAAACCTCTGCTGTTTCAGTCTAGGAAAAATAAAAATATAAATCAAATTTCTATGTTGCATTTGGATGCTCAATTGAATTGATTTGCAATAGTTTGATTCAAGGAAGCGGAAGGAAGTGGAAATGACTGAATTGGCCTAGTCAATTTGCAATTTAGAACATCTTCATGATGTGGAGTGTGGACCAAATGGTTACCATTTTTTTCATATATGCGACACCAAGACGATCAGATGTATGGGCATGCAGGAATATTGACAATTGGATGCCCCATGAATGTCCCGGCAAACATGTGCCATTTTGGTTTGGCACTTCTGGGACTTGTTTGTGTAGTGTGCTTGAAGACCAGTCATCTTCAAAAAGACTATTTGTTGTTCTCTGTTCCTTTCTGCAGCCAAAATTGAAATGGACACCAACCAACTTTATGCATCTGCTTCTTTGGGCTTGAGTTAGACACTGGATAGGGGCTTATGTGGGCCCTTAGTGTGGTGTGGATGCCACTATGCGTACATGCGAGCGTGGGTTTATATACCTTTCCTCGTCCTTCAAACACACTGTGGAAACAGAGTTTTGACACACTATACTAGCCTGATTGGCTTGCACGTAATATTAGTGGTAAGTGGTAACCATCAACTAAGAAATGAGTTTAAAAAATGTAAATACAACAAGTCAGGATGACATTGAAGTAACAATGTTTTTTTAATCTAAAACCATCAACTAGCAAATGGGAAACAATGTAAATACAAGAAGTCATGATCACATTGAAATTGTTTTTTTTTTTAAAAAAAAAAAAAATATTATAATCACTAGGTTGTCGCCTGGGCCTGTGTCTAGTGGCATGATTCTGTGTGTGTGTTTTTCTGTAACTTCTCTCATGTTTAGAGGTGAAATTCTATGTGGCATCTTCTCTCACAGATCTCTCTCTCTCTCTCTCTCTCTCTCTCTCTCTCTCTCTCTCTCTCTCTCTCTCTCCTCGGCCCTCTGCTGCAGTTCGGCCTTCTGTTACTCGTGAATCTCGGATTCTCAGGTATGATGTAAGGCTTTTCTACAATTTAGAATACCTCTTGGGCATATGCATTGACAAATCCCTAATTAGGGATTTGCATTGTCAAATCCCTTTTTAGGGATTTGCATTGTCGAATCCCTTTTTAGGGATTGTTGTTGTTTATTTCATTCACTATCCATTTGTTTGTCATTGATCTAACGATCGTGATATTCCCAAGTACATTTGCCCACTTGTACTAACTAATGACAGAGGAGGACACTACAGGTCCTGCTACAGTGGGCCCCACGATGACCCTTGCCATCCAGTTTTTGGCCTGTGATGGACGGCCAAAAATAGGATATAACCAACTGTCCATATGCAACTCTTTGAAATCCACTGATTGGATGGCTTGGTTTTTCTGATGGAGGTGATGTTTGGCGCAATCACCCATCCATGGTAGAACCCACTAGATGGATGATCTGGATCCTCAAAAGTGGGCTCCAGCCAACTGAAATTAGCAGCATAGTATAATGTTGCATTTCTAATCTTATCATAAGATGTTTGAGCATTTAGTATAATTTCTGGTAAGATCGTAATGCTTATTTGCTATGGTGATTCTATTACCTCTGCCTTTCTTGTTCTAATTTCTCTATATAAATCTCTATTGCATAAATCTCCCATTTCATAGATTTATATCCTCCGATGATGTCCATTCCCAGCCTTCTTTATTTGCCTTCCTTCTCTATTATGTTGAGCCTCCATAATTTGCCCCACCTCCATTGGATAATAATTTGACTTAAGCATCACTGTTTGGTCATTTTCAAACAACGGAACATAACTTCAATCGCATATTGTTCAAGCCAGAGACGTTTCAGGAATTACTATTGGATAAGGTAATACAGCTTTCCCTCTTTTCAAGTGGTGAAATTTGAAGGAACATTTAGGTCCTGTTCAGATGCCTAAAAATGAGTTCATCATTATGTATTAGAGATCTTGATTTCTAAACTTAATTACTGTTGACATGAACTCACTATGTATTAGAGGTAATGATTTTTGCTTATTAAGATTATATTCAATCATTTCCCTAAGAAAGATGATCTCTAGTACATAATTACGATTAACTAAAATGAGATGAACTCATTTTTAGGTGTCTACTGAACAGGCCCCTAGCTGATTGTCCTACACAAGCTTTGAAATGGCCATATCGGGTATTATATCCTTCACCATTAATATGGGGTTGTATGCCCCATATGGTCTATATAGGTGTCTTGTTCATATGGTTCTGGACAATACCAGCATGTATCAGGTGATATATACTGGTTTCAGATGATACTTTAGACCGTAAAGAGTGGTTTCCTTTATTTAGAATTACTGCAAGGACACATATCAAATGGTTATTCGTTTGGGTTAGTTATATCATCAAAGCCATTTTCAACGGAAATATAAGTTGCCTGTAGCTATTGAAATGTGAGTTACTTCTCCTAATATTACTTTTGGCCTTTGATTTCTTGCTGTTGATACACCAATTGTCACATTTCATATAATAGAAAAATTGGGTTTTTCATGGATGTGGATAAAATGGCAGCTGTTGGACGTGATGCACACGGTTGGTCCCACCACAAACATGCCCTTCTCCAGTAGCATTTTAGATAGACTCAAGTTAAGCCGTCACAATCAGGATGGAACTTTAGGTGAGTCACGGGTCAAAATTTTACAATGGACCAGTGCCTTTGATTTGGATGGTTTGAATTTGAGATACACGCATGGCAGTTCACACAAATTTCAACTGTTGATTGCATTTGATCATTGACTAATATCTGCTAACCTTTAGTCTTCTCTCATGAGAAAGACAGATGTAGAAAACATGGCAGCAATTAATCGTTCGTTGAAATGTGAGTAGGTCGAAAAGGGTCACTCTCTTTCAAGAGTTCTATGCTCTTCTTGTGCAATGCCAGAGGGTTCACATTCAGATAGAAATGATTTCAATGGGTACTTAGATCCATGGATATCCGAAATGTATGACCCATTTAACCGTGAGCTAGATTTTGGGCGTGATTGATTAATTGGGTGGGATTCAAGTCCATGTATCTGGCCCGACTACAAATCGGGTTGGGCATCTAATTGGGGTAATCAAATGAAAGTGGTAACCTTTAGGCTGAAGGTGGTCCTGGGAAGATATGGGGCCCGCATTGTGTATTTATCACATCCAACCCATCCATCTGATGTGTCCCCTCTAGTTACCTTCAATCACAAAAATCAGCTCGATCCGCAATACCAATGTTAAACAGTCATTGCAATAACATTTCATTGAAGTGAATGTTTATGTCATCTTTACATCTTCATGTCATGGTGTGCATATTTGGTGTTTTGGTGGTGAAATTTGTGTTCATGGACACATAAGATCTGTGTATTGAAATAAATTCAATGGTGGTCCATTGATCAACATAAAGTGAAACCTTTGGTTATGATTAAATACAACAACAAAAAAAAAAAAAAAAAAAAGAGTTCGCAATGACCATCATCACATTTTTTTTTAAGCTGTAATTGAATTGATTTGTTTAATCAATTTAGCTATGAAAAATGGTGAAAGAAATGCATATGGACCAAAATCAGCAGTATATTTTACAAAGAAGAGAGAAATATTAGTGCTATATAAGTGGAAAATAAAGAAAAAAAAAAAAAAAAAAAAAAAAAAAAAAAAAAAAAAAAAAAAAAAGGAAAAGCTGTTATGCACAGGAATGTAGACTGTGCCTGCTTCTTTTGGGGAGAACAACTTCATGTGCATGATTGACTGATGGGGGACCACGCCTAACTCCAAAATAGAAGGCATGCCACAATACCATGCTAGAGTACTTAGCATTTATAGTTTATTTAGAGTTGTTATATATGAGAATAAATGACTGAGTTAGGAATAGATAAGAGGGCTAAGATTTAGTATCATTTTAGGTTTACATTCAGATATTTAAAGTTTTTTTATGGGCATGTCTTTGGGACATGATCTATTCTATGTTATTGCTGGATTAAAAGACCACAGAATTTTCATCTCCATTGGGAGTTTGATTTTACATTTTTTATGTTAGATAAGAGGGCTAAGATTTAGTATCATTTTTTTTATGGACATTTTACATTTTACTTGTTAGTGTTGAATGCTACCACTTTAAGATGTCTTTGGTTTTTCAGTGAAAGTCTTGTGGAACAAGTAATTCACTTCTTCTTTTTTTTTTTTCTTTCTTTCTTTCTTCAGGAGTGTTTTAGTTTTACAGAAAGAAGAGCAAGGTTAAGAACAGGTAATTCACCTTTGATCAACTCTCTGTTTGCTATGGTTGTATCTAATTTTTTTTTTTTTTATTCTGATTTTTCTGTAGCTGATTTGGATTTTTCAGGACATGGATAGATATAATTTGTGCTTAGATTTTGATTATTTTGTAGTTATTTGGATTTTTTTTTTTATGCTTTTCTGTCACTTATTTTGATTATTTTGTAGTATATAGTAGATATTATTAGGTTAATTGATCAAAACAAAATTTGTTTATTCAGTTTAAACACATTTTGTTGTTAGTTAGCTAAATGATGAATGTCAATTACAATTGATTATGGAATTGTTTAAGTATAGGACAATCAGTTACCCATTATGGAATTGATTTCTTTAGAATAACAGCCCGTTTGGTAGAAGAGGTAACACCTCTAGCCGTGCTCTCTGAGCAGTAGCTCCTTTGGAGCCCCCTTTCACGTTGACCCAAGGGTCTTAGCGTGGAACTACCAAATCTGCCCGTTGAGTCTAAAAAAGAGATGCATTGTTTTTTGTTTTTGTTTGTTAGTCTTATTTTATGCTTATACCTATGAAGGCATTTAATTTAATAGATTTGATATTGAATTTGGTATGCTTACAAGTTAAGTTGCAAGTTATTAATTTAATGGATTTGATATTGAATTTGTTATTAGTTAGCTAGATGATGAATGTCAATTACGATTGATTATGAAATTGTTTAAGTATAGGATAAACAGTTGCCCATTTGAGAATTTCTATATAGCCAAGCATAGATATAGTGTACTTTTGGAGGCATAGAAATTCTCAAATTGTCCCACGTTTGGACCATTCAAGGTTGGATATATTAGAATGCTTTCGGTTCCTTAATTTAAATGTTCATGCTTGTTCTACGTTACATCTCTTCATTTCTCTCTGGTTACGTTTCTTACATTTATTTCTAATGTCAAATATCCTCACATTATGCGGATACTTGACGTGGGAATAAAATGCAAGATTAACGTATATACATTTTTTTTTAATTACCACACCTTTCAATGAATAACCGGTCTGAACATGTTTGTTTTAACTCTACAGCTTCTTGATTCTAGAATTCCCATTCTCAGGCCTAACTGCTGGTGATAGATTTGTCTGTGGCCTGATGTTGGATTCAAAACAACCCTACTGTTGGGGCAATAACATTTACATCCAAATGGGTGTCCCTCATCCAATGGCTGAAGATGCTTCCTACTCAGAAATCAGTGTTGGGGACCACCATATGTGCGAATTGAGATTGCTCGCCAAAGGGACCTATGCAAACATCTCCATGGTTGGGCTTAGAGAAGACCAGACATGAGTACAATCAAGAGAGTTTTTGTACCAACTTGGTATGTGGCTAATATTGCACTCAATTGCATGTGTGGCTGTCAATGGGTACCTGATGAATCCAACCCAGTGTTAATACATCTGGGTCTCATTTATAGGACCCATTAAGCAATTGGGACTGGGAGGTAACCCATTCACTGCCATGTTCTCTTTTACCTAGACATTGTTTGGCATGTTCTCTTTATCTCATCCAAGCTTTTCCTCTTATTTATTTTATCTTTTATTGACGTCAATTGCAAAATCAGAGTCTACCTCAAGGCTTGGGAGGTAACCCATTCACTGCCATGTTCTCTTTTACCTAGACATTGTTTGGCATGCTAGAGCGCAATGGGACTACTCTATACAAATTGAAGTTCTAGGTGACCTGTATATTGTATTTCATACTTTTACTAGCACAAATCTGCCAAAGATCAGTTCTCATTTGTAATGATTACTCCATTATGTTTAATTCAGAAAATTCTCGTTTATTGGAGGGCAATGTTAGTTTATTTTGACTTGTTTTTCCAATTCATGTTTGCTTATCTATGAGGTGGAACTTGCATTGAAGAGTTTGGCATGATGTTAATCCCAGGAGCTTTGCTTGGTTCACATGAAGTACATGTGACCACAAATACAAATATGTTGTATTCCCATATATCTATATAAAATAAGTGGGCTTACCGTCTTATTAGTCAAGACATGTCTGCTGAAATGTATTTAATTGTATAAAAAGTAAATAGAACATTTCTTGAATGAAATATCCAAAAACAGGATTAAAAAATAAGAAAATTTTCACTTTTTTGAAAAAAAAAGTTTTAAAATGTTCCCAGACATGTTCAGCCACTTCGATGCACTGTTCATGTCGATATTTGTTTCATAGCTGGCAATCAGTTATACTTTCATGCTGCAACATGTAGAGTTTTGTTCTATGAGAACTCGCAATCAGTTCATCTTGAAAATTGAGAGTCACAAATCCGGAAACCTGTAAACATGCCGTTTGGTTGACAGATTTATAATAACAAGAAAAACTTGTTTGGTTGACAGATTTGCAATTCAGTTTACTTGGTCATCCAAATACAACTTGAGAAATTAAATGGTGAACAGTGCTGTAACAGTTCTCTTTCATTTGCAATTTATTTTTTCCTTTTAAGCTTTTATCATTGGTTTTGAAATTGTTGGAGGAAAGAAATAAATACTCATCTTGAGATTTGACAGTGACACAAACAACAACTAGATTGCCAAATGAAATTTCTCGAATGAAGCATCAGTGCAGGAGCTCTCTCATTCATTGTATATACAATGCCTGGTTTTACCCACCTCTTCTAACTCCAATCAAATTTGATAAAGAAAACCTATTTGTTGCTTTCAAGAGCTCTTTGTAAGAAACCTTTAAATGGGGCATCGAGAGAAGACGTGCTTTTGGTGTTGGGATGTACTCTGGTTTAGTGCAGGGATGTACTCTTAACTAGCTCTTGCTTCATCCTTGATTATTTCTGGTTTAGTGCTGGGATGTACTCTTAACTAGCTCTTGCTTCATCCTTGATTATTCCCCCGGTTTAGTGCTGGGATGTACTCTTAATTCTTCACATTTATTTACTACTGAAGTTTGCCTTTAGTCTTGCGGCACATGCATTGTAAGAATGCTGGCTATATTTGATAATTCAGTAATTTTTAGTTGCAGGGCATTGAAGAAATGTTGGAGCATAGTCAAGGAACCACTCCTTCATATACTTTTAGCAATGGAAAACCGGATTATGGTGATATGTTTGACGCGCAAGAGAGGTTTTTTCATGGACTCACCACCTCTGTTAGCAATGGCTTCAATGGCATCAATTCTGGTTGGAGCATTGCTTTTAGTGATCTTATTTCAGATCTGTACAGTCAAGCTGAGCAGATATCCACCGTAAATTCTACTCGACAACCCACTGCAAATGAATTTAGTTCAACTCAGTTGGGCCTGAATTCAGATTTAGTAAATGGTGATGATGATTTGGATGAAAATGACTGGGAATTCAAGGAAGCCTTCTCCAAAGGCACAGTTGGAAATGGGAATCCTGAATTTGAGATTGTAGATGCACATCAAAACTTTTCTGCTGAACTAAAGCTAAAGAATTCTGTAGGTCTCTACTCTAGATTGAAAGACAAAGCACGATTTTTCATACTTGACCATCTTGATGACCTCAAGGTGAGTGCAAATTCATTGTTAAGATCTATCTTTATCATTTGATAGAGCTGAAAGAAATTGAATGGTGGTTGGTGTTAGAAAGCCAAGAAGGATGCTGCTCTTTCTAGTGATGAAGTAAAGGTTATGGCCTTTGATGAGGAAATTCAGGTGTGTAGTTTCATCAAATTAGCTTGGTCTTTTCCTTTGGAACCTTTGTGTGTGTGTGCGCGCGTGTGTGTTTTGACATGTTTGCCTGGGTCCTATATGTTCCAGTTCACTTTTGGGGGTGTGGTATTTCTTCCTTAGGATGCTTCAGTTTAGTAATTCCAGGTTTGTGCTAGTAAAAGTATGAAACACAATATACAGGTCACCTAGAACTTCAATTATTTTATTTGGGCTAATGATGGTTAATCATCTACATTGTTGGAGCTATTTCTGTAGCCTACTTGTGCTGCTGTCTTCAATGTCACCTAGTTGTCGTATACCTGGTTGTTTAGTACATAAGACACTGATCTGGAGTTGAGTATCAGTTGTTTACTAATGGGATCTATTTTGGGTAGGATATGGATTAAAAGGTTGTGAATTAGACGAGTTTCTGTTAGGAAGCATAATGCTAGTATTTCAAGTCAGATATGGACCAGAATCGGTTCCCAGAGTTGTCCGTACATCATCCAACTGGATTCAATTAGCTTGAGGAGAGGCTCCTAATCTGCTTTAATTTGACATTTGTTCCGTTTCATTCAATGGAGATATATGTGGATGATGAGGCCAAGTTGACCCTGCATGGTCTTGTAGAGGTACTCGATGGTTTCTGAAATGTGCATTGAGTTCTCTTATTACCTTTTGTTTTCTTGTCTTTTTTGTAATTGCTCCGCACTTCTTTTCTGACCATTTTTATTAATTTTCTGAAGCACTGCATTAAACTGAGCAAGTTGGAGAAAAACCGCAAGTTGAATGACCTCCTAGATGCATCGGATTTTAATCAAGTCATCATTTTCATTAAAAGTGTGAGCAGAGCAGCTGAGCTGAACAAGCTACTCGTGGAGTGTAATTTCCCATCTATCTGCATCCATTCTGGAATGTCCCAGGAGGAAAGGTTGGCAAACGTCTTTGGGCTACACATTGATTTGCTTGCAAGTGCTTTATTTTGTACCTGCGCAGGTCCTCACATTTTCTCTGATTTGGAAGGTTAACACTTTGTTCAGTTGCACTATTGTAGTGAATTGCAATAATGAGTTCAATCAAGTGGAAATTGACTAAATTGCAATTACCTTAGTATTCATAACGAAGCAATAGCCCTCAAATTTGCATTCCTTTTGAAGTCCAATTTAAATTAATGTAATTGCAGTTTGGATCACTATTCTTTCATTACAATTTCATAATGAGGAAGTAGTCCTCCATCTTGCAAATTTGCATTCCTTTGAAGTCCAACTTAAAGTCACATAAATTGTTTCATGTGTTGGGAAGATAAATGGTGGGGATACATGCGCGCTCTGCTGTTGCTGCCTCTTGGATGCTTGCTTCTGAGGTGGGAGTAACTAATGTATCTTTTCTTTTATTTGCACGTAAATGGTGA
Source organism: Magnolia officinalis (assembly GCA_021015155.1). NCBI lineage: Eukaryota > Viridiplantae > Streptophyta > Magnoliopsida > Magnoliales > Magnoliaceae > Magnolia > Magnolia officinalis. The sequence continues at coordinate 965,289 of JAJHSJ010000017.1, read as the reverse complement.
GCCTGTGGCATGACTTGTCATGAAAGTGTATTATTCTGTTTCTGCATTTGGTTGAAAAAAAAAACAAAAAAAAACACTAAGATATGATGGTTTTTAATGGTTATCGATGAAAAACCTTGTTCAACATACATATTGATATAGTTGTGATTTTTTTTTTATTTTTTTTGATAAAGCAATAGCACAGGTATATGGTACAGAAAAAGCAACTTAACCAGAATGTCCAACAGAACCAAAGCCTTAATCACCCAAAAGCAAATCTAACACAACCATTAATAATAATAATAATGAAACAAGTAACAAACAGAAAGAAATTCAACCAGGAACTTTGGTAGAAAGAAGCCTTTTCAACCATTATCTGACACTGACTACTTTCTTCATACACATGTATTATAAAATTGTCAGACATGTTCTTGTCTTTCACATGTATAGTAACACAACCAATATAAAACTTTCAGTTTCTCTTGAATCTCTCTCCTGTTCTTAAATCATAACCTTGACCAAGCTATTTTGGTTATGCTTTGCATTTCCTATTTTTTTCCAATCAATTAGCATTTCTATGTGTAAATGTTTTGATCATTTGTCTTGCACTCATGCTGTCTGATCTCTATATGCTTTTTAGGCTTTCTGTAGATAGTCATGACAAGCATTTCTGTAGATAGTTATTCATTGACTTTTTAGATCTTGGAAATGAACCTAGAAGATGAAGCTGAGGAAGATGGTGCCAATTTTGATCTTGACTCACGAAGGAAGGGGAAGCGTGTCGTTCTATAAACATTTACAAGCCAAGTGAGTTTGGATTTCTTTTTTCATTGATTCATTATCTCTTGGATTGCTTTATCTGGATTAGACTACTGTTTAAAAAAATAATAAATAAATAAATAAATAAATAAAATTGGATGGCTGCTTAAGTTATATTTTTCTTTTCTTTTTCTTTTTCTGTTAGCTATTTGAGCTAACTTTATTATTGCTTGGTTTTTGTCCTTCACGACTAGCTTTTCTTTGTCAAGTTTTATATGTTGTATTGAGATTATGTTTCAAATTAATGAGATTTTTCCCACCATTTTGTTATGATTTCTTTAGCTAATTGATGACACGTGTGGATTGAGCAATTTTCTTACCTTGTACAGAAATTAACGGACCTGTCGGATGCACCTAGCGCCAGATTGATCGATGGCATCTTGCTCACAAAATTTGATACTATTGACAACAAGGTATTTCATTGTAGATTTTAATCAATCTCCACCTCTTTTTTTTGTTTTTTATTCTCTTCCTTTGTATATTTTCTCGCAGTCATTTTGGGCTTCTGCATTTTGGAATTTTTGGGAGTGTCCTTTTTTAATAAGGTGCTAGATGTACAATGCTAGATCCTTCACTTGAATTGTACAAGTAGCGGTGGGCATGGCATTGTTCTTCTTGATTTGTAGATGAGGGGTTATGGACATAAATCATTTTTTATTGAAAGTAAATCTCTTTCATGGTAAGGGACCTTTCTTGTTTCAAAGTTTCTCTAAGGATGTTCATGATGTTTGCTTATTTCATGACTTTGGAAATGCCTTGTATAGATTAGCTTATGGGTTAGATGGATCTAAATTCCATAGTTCCAATTTATCTCTTGTTTAGGCAGGCCTTTGCTTAATATCCCTTCCATAAGATGACCCTGGTTTTCTTGTTGGGCTTCATATAGAGTTTTCTTTAGAAATTGTAACACTCAAGGAACTATTTGGGACCCTCTTCAATCGGATAACGTTTATTTGAGCAGAATTTGAGTAGGTATGGAGTCTGTTCTGGTATTTTTCAAACAGTTCTTGTACAGTTCAACTACAAGGAATACCTCTACTGTTTCAGTTTAGGAAAAATAAAAATATAAATCAAATGTCTAGGTTGCATTTGGATGCTCAATTGAATTGATTTGCAATAGTCTGATTCAAGGAAGCGGAAGGAAGTGGAAATGACTGAATTGGGCTAGTCAATTTGCAATTTAGATCATCTTCATGATGTGGAGTGTGGACCAAATGGTTACCCTTTTTTTTTTCATATATGTGACACCAAGATGATCAGATGTATGGGCAAGCAGGAATATTGACAATTGGATGCCCCATGAATGTCCCAGCAAACAACATGTGCCATTTTGGTTTGGCACTGCTGGGACTTATTTGTGTAGTGTGCTTGAAGACCAGTCATCTTCGAAAAGACTATTTGTTGTTCTCTGCTCCTTTTGGTGGCCGAAATTGAAATGGACACCAACCAACTTTATGCATCTGCTCCTTTGGGCTCGAGTTCGACACTGGACAGGGGCTTATGTGGGCCCTACGTGTGGTGTGGATGCCGCTATGCTTACATGTGAGTGTGGGCTTTGAAAGCTTTCCTCGTCTTTCAAACACTCTGTGAAAACAGAGTTTTGACACTATAATAGCCTGATTGGCTTGAACGTGATATTAGTGGTAACCATCAACTAAGAAATGAGTTTTAAAAATGTAAATACAAGTCAGGATGACATTGAAATAACAAATGGGAAAAAATGTAAATACTAGAAGTCATGATCACATTGAAATTTATTTTTATCCAAAAATGGAATTATAATCACTAGGTTGGTGCCTGGGCCTGGCATGATTCTGTGTGTGTGTGTGTGTGTGTGTTTCCTTATCTTCTCTCTCTCTCTCTCTCTCTCTCTCTCTCTCTCTCTCTCTCTCTCTCTCTCTCTCTCTTGATGGACTGGTTATAGGCTCTGATGAAAAGATGGTGGAATTGAAAAATAGAAGTTATGGCAAGTGTGAAAAGATGGTCAATTTGACATTAATGTAGTTGCAAATTTGGGAGCTCTCTCAATTGGATGAATGCTTTGAAAATCTTTGTTTGGTTCATAAAACAAAGTTAGGTCTGACTTAATGGTTCTTTGGACGTAATCATAGTTACTCCTTTATTGATTATTAGCCACTTGACCCCAACTGAGCTGATTCTCACAAAACCAGATATAATTATTCATACATCAAAATCACTGATTAGGAACTGCTGTGATTTTGATGCTTCCAGCATTCAGACTCTTGTGAGGTCAGGTTTTCCTGATCCAATAAGTTGGGTGCTGGTCCACTTTCCATCACGGATTGAGGCGATGAATGCCTTCAGTGTGAAAAATAGAAGCATTTGTCTCAACAATCCCATTTCGATGCGGGTCCTTCAGTAAATAAATTCGCCTTTCTGCTTTTCCATATGGAAAGATGATTATTCAAGTTTATATATATATAGACACACACACACACACATCACTATGAAGCTGAGAGTCTGTCCTGTAAATATGTGATCAAACAACGAAAAATGTCACATATGAGAAAAACATTTTTTTTCCACAGCAGAAAATAGAATTCCCTCAATCCAAACAGGCTTATTGAATTGAATTATCAACACATAGTTCAATGGAGCATCCAAGCGCAGCTGTAACAACCTCCATATTCAAAAAGAGGTTCTATTTTGTTATTGGAACTATATTAGCAAAATAAGATGGTAAGAGATTCGCAAGTGAATCAGGTTACCATGTATCTGTCTTGGAAGTTGTTCTGTCTGTTGATCTATCTCTGCCACTTGAACATGATGATACTCCACAAGCTTCTGAAGTGTGCCTATAGGTGGTGAAATCCCACTACAGCATGAGTGTGGGGTTGCATGTGCATGGGTGGGTGTGGGGTGTGTGGGGTGCATGTGTTAAAAAACAAAAAAAAAAAAACAAAAAAAAAAACTCTGCTTTTGACCTTTTCTAACATTAGCCCAATGGAAAGAAAAAAAAAAAAAATCATAACAAGAAACTGTAGCAATGGGTTGCTATCCCACACAGGGAAAGTAAAAACATTTCATAGCTAGAAGATGAATTTTGTTTTTGTTTTTGTTTTTGTGGGAAACCGTGGGATGATCTATGAACTCTCTGCCCCAACCATGTGCAGTACCTTCGCAGCATGAATCACTAGAAGAATTAAGAACTTCAATACTCTTGGAGGGAGCATGTTGTTGGTATGAAACCACTAAGAAATTGCACAGGTAGCAAACATGTAATGTAAGCTCAGCAACTCATTGACAAGTCTGAATCTGATTCATTGAACATTCCTGCTATCCCCGGGCTTCCATATGATGATTTGTCTGAAAATAATGTTGTCATGGACCTTAATGCTTCCAAGATAAGCTCTAATGGGCAAGTCAACTTACGAAAACGAATGCCTTCTACTGCAACTATCTATCCAAGTGCATCTGCCAGTCTAGAAGCATCTAGTGTTCATTATCAGAACTTTGATATGCTAAATGTGGATTTTACTGGATATAACTCAAGCAGATATTCTGTCAGTCAAAGGTTGTCGTCAATGATGAAGGATCAGCTTGATGCAGGTGGGCAAAAAATGTCCAAAAGCTACTCTCATTACATTTCAGTATAGACAGTGCTCTGAGAGCATTGGAACATTTCTCAAACTTCCAAATCTGCATTAGTAACTCAGTCTAGCATAGTAAATAGAGAAAATATAATCCGATATGAGGCTAAAAGCTTTAGCTTCAGTTTTATCCTTTTTAGTTACAGTTTTGAACTGTGGCTAAAGGCCTCTTTTGTTGTAGTGTGCCATCGTCATGGAAAATCAACTTGTATTAATCAATTCAATTTGTTGAGCAAATAATTTAAGGATAAATAAAAACACACATGTATGGAAAAAAAAAGTTCTATGAGGTTGACCTTATGAGAACTTCCCATAAGGTTGAGCATCATGAGCTTCACAGTAACATGTGATGGACATTCACACTATCAATGAGATATACCTTTCCATGGTGAGCCATGGGCCTAAAAATTAGGCTAATCTGTGACTTAAGCGAGCCACACCACAGATAACTAGAGTGGATGCCCACCCATTTCAACTTTTCTCATTGTTTATAGGCCCAATTGAGATGTGGTTCAAACATCCAACTCCTAGATGGTGGGCCATGGGCCTAGAAATCAGGCCAATCCCCACCCATTGAAACTTTCCTAGTTAGATGTTGTTGAGACATAATGCATCCATTATGTGTCTCACATGAAAAAGGGGTTATACTAAATTTCAAGTCATTTCAAAATTCAAGTAATCCCCATTAGATGCTTTTAGATATTTTGGGCATAAAATTACATGATTTCATATTGTGTGGCTCATCTAAACAACCTGGGTATCTTTCAATTATCTAAAGTGTTTTTATGATGGGCCTCAATATTAATGAAGATAAGAATTAAAAATTAAAAATTAAAATTGAACTATTTTTACCCTTTGATCATCTTGCTCTTTTTCTTTACAAATGCCAAGTCTCTTTAATCTTTAAACAATAATAGAGATGAAATATTTAAATGTGAGATTATTTTTAGGTATCCTTATCGATTGTGAGGCCCACCACATAAACGGCTTGGGTCATTCAATGGGACTCCTATCCAACGGTGAAAGTCCCGTGCACCTATTGTCATGCACTGGGATGCATTGTAGCAAGAGAAATGCTTTAATACTCTGTCCAAGTGCGATTGATGATGTGCAGGCACTTAGAAACTGCATGTGAACCACAGAGTTAACTCAGACCGCCACAATTATAGTTCTTAGTTTAGATGTATTATAAACCAAAAATCACCATTATTTGATTACCTGACGATCAGAGGAAGCACTGGTGTAGGTATGTGTCATGAAAAGACTGAGTATTATCCAAAAAATGAATCATATCCAAAAAATGAATCATTTTAGAGTATTATCCAAAAAATGAATCATATCCAAAGATCAACTAGACCACACCACAAATAGTAGCGAGGATAATGATTTTCACCGTTAAAAAATTCATAGGGCCCACCATAACATTTATTTTCCATCCAATCTATTCATAAGGTCACAAAGACTGAATGAAGAGGAAAAACAAATTTCATATTGATTCAAAACTTTTGTGACCCCTAAAAGGGTTTCAATGGTAGACGTTCAATCCCTCATTGCTTTTTGCAGTGTGGTTCACTTGATAGTTAGATATGTCTTATTTTTCATCTCAAGCCTTAAGACTAACTCACAAAATAGATGAATGGTTTGGATTTAACACATATCTCATGATTAGGCCCACAGAACTTGCTGACGTCAATACACCAGTTACACCAAGCCAATCCGCTTCCCCGATAAATGTCTACCAATCTGATAGTGGAAGCGGTTTGGCCGGTGTACCACAAACCAGTTATATAGTTCACAAATCTTGATGCATAGGCATAGCCAAAAAGCAATAGGGAAAAGCATTGACATAATTAGCAAACTACCTAATGAAGTCCTTTATTACATCATTTCCTTCATGCCAATAAACTGAAAATACAATGGGAGTATATGTAGACCTACTTGAATAAAAACCTTTTCTAGACAAGGACATGGACAATTTTTGAAGAAGCTATAGATGATGTCTAGATAGTTATCACCAAACAAATTCATCCTCATCATCACCGGCATCCTCATCATCACAGTCATCCTCATCAGAATATTTAGGTACAATACAATGGGAGTATATGTAGACCTACTTGAATAAAAACCTTTTCTAGACAAGGACATGGACAATTTTTGAAGAAGCTATAGATGATGTCTATATAGTTATCACCAAACAAATTCATCCTCATCATCACCGGCATCCTCATCATCACAGTCATCCTCATCAGAATATTTAGGTACAATACAATGGGAGCATATGTAGACCTACTTGAATAAAAACCTTTTCTAGACAAGGACATGGACAATTTTTGAAGAAGCTATAGATGATGTCTAGATAGTTATCACCAAACAAATTCATCCTCATCATCACCGGCATCCTCATCATCACAGTCATCCTCATCAGAATATTTAGGTACATGGGCATTAGATAATGATGATGATCCCTTTTCAAGGTGGTAAAATTTGGTATGTAGAATAGCATTCTTCAAAAAAAACTTCACCAACTCCATTTCAATCTTCATACCTCTAAAAGCTTTGATTTTGATCACTTTCATATGATCAATAATCTCTCTGAGTGTCTGGCAGTATCTGGATTTCTGAGAGATCCTCAAAAAATTGATGTATATACCTTTTTTTAGTTTTCTCTAATATCTCAATCAACTCTAAAGAACCTTGATCTGCATGTATAATACAAAATATACAAAAAATAAAAGGTTAGTCATTTAATGGATGGTAACAAATTAATTTTAGATTGGCAATATTATCATATACATAAGACATGTTTTATAGACGCCGAGTAACAAGTTCATCCCAGTTTATTTAACATTATTTATGTATAAGAAATCTTGACTTATCTCATATATAATAACTTCATAATAATATATTAGAGGTCCATTATTAACTAAAATAGGATGAAATTTGTAACACCCTAATCCTCATAACCCGAGGATGATCGCTCGTGTACGAGAACCCGAGGGTTACATCATAAAGTGAACTACCACATATCTAATTAATAGCAAAGTTCATAACATCAAGAAAGGTAACTGCTGCATAAACTAATAAAAGAGTTCAACATACGTAAATGGAAGCAAAAATATAAAAGTGAGATCCCTCAGCAAGGGAGTTTTAATTACAATCCTCAAATGAAAACAAGACAGATAAAGTCTGAAACATGAAGGTACGTAGATCCTATGAAATTAGTTGAGCTCCAATGGCTCAACCATATCAGCATACAGGTCCTCCTCGCCATACTCCTCTTCAGCTACCCCAAGAGTCTTATCATAGATGTTACCCTCCGCCATCAAACCTATATCTATTTGGTGCAACCGCACGACTGGGCGAGTGAAAACTCAGTGGAAATTTTCTCAAAGATTCAAATGTATCATATCATTCCAATATAATTTAAACCAGCATATTCATTTCATAAGACAGTAATAATCATGTATACATATGCATGGATGTATGAATGTATACTCAAGTCACATATCTAGGGATGCACATCCAGCTGTCAAAAGAAAAGGTCGCCCACGGTAGATAGACTACCTGGAAAAGACCATGAAGGTGAGTGCGCCCAAGGATATCTAACCTCCTGAAAAAATACACGAGGTACGCCCGAGGAGGTTCTAAACCCAGAAAAGACTCATGTAAAGAGAGAGCAGCCCATAGTGGTACAAATACACATATTCTGAGAGTTAACTGAAGTGTAACGTCCCGAATCTTCAAGACCCGAGTACACAACCCGTTTCCCAAAAACCGAGTTGTTAACCTTAAAGGATGGTCAAATTTGATATGTATCAAAATATGCTACATAGTGCTATAGTTGTTACTAGTTAATAATTATTATGATGATGCCATTAGTACAATCTACTATCAATACAATTATTCAAGGATGATAAATAAAATACTATCATTTAATAATCAAAATTTCTGCATGATAAGTAGTCCTAGAATAATTGATTTACTAATGTCTAACCATATATAATATTAACAATCCCCATAAATAAGAGTGGCAACAATGGCAATCATGCACTAAAATGGGTCTAATGTGGGTTTGAAAGGGCCCCATGAATAAGATTATTTGGGCCCACATTTCAGTCCATTCATGGCCTGATCTTGGCCCATATTTTGGGCCGGTTTCCCCCCAATAGAGACCTATTGCAGGCCTGATTTTCAGTTAAGACCATTGCCTGTCTTCAGCTTGAACCCAGGTGCGACCCATCTGGCGTTTGAAATGGAGCCCACTGAGCTACATGTGGTGTGGCCCCACTATTTGAACGGTGTGGTCCACTTTACACGTGGTGAGGCCCACTGAGGCTTCCTTCCAATGCGCCCCACCACGATCTAGACGTGGCTACATCTTGGGAGTTGAGGCCAGTGTGCAGACCACCATCGTGGCCCATCCAAGGTGGCCTTTTGGGTGAGGATGAAGGCCCATGATTGAGGCTGAAACCGGGCCTGACCTTAGCCCAGAAAATCTGTTTTTAGCCTGGTTAGGGCCCAGTAGCGGCTCAGCCAAGGGCCTGATCCTTGATCAAAACTCCAGCCGATTCTACCTGGACACCAGGCCCTGCACTGGCCTATTTCTCGGCCCAGACAGGGGCATGCTACGGCCTGGATCATGGCTCGTCCAGAGGCCTTGTTTCGGCCATTGCTCCTGCTCGCACAGGGAGAAGAGCTGTGTTTCAGCCCACACTACGTACCAGCAAGAGGCTGATGACCCGGCCTGATTGCGGCTTGCAGTGCTGGTGCAGCTCGATTCGGGTCGGACTGATGTGGTGCAGCACGCTTCTCCATTTTTCCACTTTCTTCCTTTCTTCCTTCTTCTTCTCCTCCATTCTCCTCTCTTTCTTCCTTCTATTTGGGAGCTCAAGAGGGTCTGAACAGACCCCGATTCACACAGCGAAAGTGGGGTGTGGCTTGATAGCAACGAGGAAGAAGGTCGGCCATTAATGGCGTCTTGGAAACCTCCTCTCTTTCCTCCAATCCACACCTTTGGGTAGGTTTGTATCGATCCTAGGAAGCTTATAGGTAGGGGTTTTCGAAGCTTGAGGAATGTCTGGGTGGTGGGTTCGGAAGGAGGAGAAAACGGCTAGTGTCAAGGTTGCGGCTGTGAAAATGGAGGAGTTAGCTCCTGTTTCCTCGATCCACACGCCTCTTATGCTTGCCCTGATCCCACCTAAACCGTCGGATCAATAGCAGGTGTCAGGATCTCCTCTATCCGAAACCGCTTCCAAAACAGTGGGCGGAATAGAGACCGGTCGTGGTTTTTGAAGCCCTAAACCATATCTAAAATGGAGAGCTGAGATGTGCCCGGACGGAGGGCTAAGATGAGAGGTTTTTCCCTCACACGGATCGCCCTCGTGGCAGCAGCGGAATGGGATTTCCGTTTCTGGCAACATGGTCTTCCACAGTCCCCTTTCGACTGAATTTGCGGCCACACACGTGCACTTATTCTTGTGAAAGAGCTAGGTTTTTGGTCAACCTCACGTTGCGCACACGATGGACGGTTTGGATTGTCCAGATGGACAGCGTAAGCGGGCCGTTGATCACAAACACGGACGTACGTCCGTCCGCTATTTTCAAACGGAAAGGGAGAGGAAACCTCCCTGTTTTAAGAAACTTTCGGTCAAAGGAGCTCTGATCGCTCCTGGTAGTTCGGTGCACGTCCTGCACATTTGCTGAGGTGTACATGCACCTCGGTGTGGGGTCCATCACGATGATAATGAGAGATCCACTTCGTCCATGGTCCTCTGTGGGCCCATTTGGGCCATCTGACCGGAGCTAAGGTTAATGTAAGCTTAGGTGAGCTATATAAACTAGTTTCTAGTCCAAGTGGTGGATTTCTGTTGTTCTACTGGTCGGATCATTCCAAAATCGAATGTCAACGGTTAAAAGGGTCCAAGGGTGTATTTAAGGCTTTCGTCATATATCATTAGCTCAAATACTCATATTAACATAGATTTGATTACTATGGCATATTACTTATAATTATATTGATTTGAAACCTTATACACATATATGTATGATTGAAATTTTTTAATAGACCTACTACTTTATACATACTACTGATTACCTATCCATTAGTATATAATTCGTAGTACACCATATCATACTATACATATACGTATGAACTGAAAATTGTATAATATCGTGTTTAAAATCCCGTAGTTAAGTAACATACCATTTTGCTAAAATACATAATAATCTTTATACACATATTTATATATAAAAGAAAATATTTAATGCTACGTTAATATTTATAATTCAATTTTACCGTTTATCATTTATTACTATTATCATTGCTTTTGTTATTAATATTATTACTACCATTATAATTATTATTTTCTAAGTTGGTTATCGTAGTTTGCATCTTGATACACGCCATTTGTTTACTCGATCAGTCGCCTGCAAGGCTTGATAAGGAGGATTAAATTATTTAAATTGGTAAGTGAGCCATGTCAAGTGGACGTCCACTTATCTACTCCTGACGTCTTAATGCATGGATGTTATGCACCATGGTATTAGATTTAACAAAATAGTTCTTTAAATCACAGACATAATCAAATCATGTGGTTCTTGGTAAAATATTAAGCAAGAAACTACGGGGAAGTTATGGAAAGATATATATGCAAGCTACTCCTTACGTGAGCAATATTGGCCCAAATTAAAACCACGGAGAAGTTATGGAAAGATACATAAACATATGTTCTAAAATGAGGCGGAGGTGATTTTTTTTTTTTTTTAAACTTCAGCTACCAAAATAAAATTAAAAAAATTATGTATCTTATCCACTCCGTTCATCTATTTTACCATATAATTTAAATGCTTAAAGACCAAAAATTAATCATATATATAGTTCAAATGGACCACACCACAGAAAACAGTGTGAATTGAATGCCTACTGTTGTAAAATTCTTTGGGCCATGGAAGTTTTGGATAAGTTTATATTTGTGTTTTCCCTTCATCCATGTCTTTATGATATTATGAATTGGTTGGATGAAAAATAAAAATCACTGCAGGGCCTAGCAGGGCCTAGCAAGGTTTCAACGGTGGAAATCATTACTCATAATGTTTTCCGGTGGTATGATTAACTTGATCTTTGGATATGGTTAAATTTTGAGCTCAACGCCTTAATTTTGCTGTAAAAATGGATAGACGGTGTGGATAGATCATATACATTTAAGGTGGGCCCAACTAAGTTTACACAGTATGATAAGTAAGCACCCAGCAAACCGATTTCCACTTGAGAGAGATGAGCGATTACGTCTTTGTTTTTTTCTACGGAAGAGAGAAAAATAGAGAAAGAGGGTAACGGCGTTTCTGTCGCCGTTTGGAGGAGGGATCGAGCCCCCACATCTTACCGCCAATAGCTTGTTTCCACGTCAACTCAGTACCGGACGGAGTAACTCAGTACACAATCCAATTCCGTTCTCAACTTTTATGCGAAAGGCTTTTGCAGGAAATCCGCATAGGCGAGAACGGATTCGCTACTCCCGCCCCTTGGTTATTGGTCGGTGCTCTGCGGGCCCACTATTAATTATGTATTTTATCCATGCCATTAATCCATTTTTACAGATCATTATGGATCTTGATCCAAAAATTGAGAAGGATATAAATCTCAAGTGGACCACACCATAGGAAAATAATGGTGATTTGATATCCACCATTAAAATCCTCTTAAGTCCCACTGTACTGTTTATATGACATCCATTCTATTGATTAGGTCACACAGACCTAGATGAAGGGAAAAAAACAAAGATCAGCTTGATATGATTAATGGTCGATGTTCAATCAACACCATTTCTTGTAACGTGGTCCAATTGAGATTGGGATATATCTCATTTTTGGACTCTTATAATAAAATTATCTAGAAAAATATATAAAACGCATAAATCATGATTGGCCCAGGTAGTACCGACCACTAGCCATTGGGTAATGGCAGGAGTAGACAATCCGTTTCCGGGAGCGGATTGACTATTGAGTAACTCAGTATTCTTAGTGCACGGAGTCAACGTTATTTTTTTATTTTATCGACTCCGTTCTTCCATATTTATAATTTAAGTCTGGAAAAGAAAAAGGAGGCTAATGCAAAGCTCAAGTGAACCACACCACTGGAAATAATTTGATTGAACTTGGAGGCAACAAAAATCAAGCTAATATTTGTGTTTTCTCTTCGTTAATGTCTTTTTTATATTTTGAATAGGTTGGTTGGAAAATAAACATTATTATGGGCCGTAGGAAGGTTTCAACGGTAGAAATCATTATTCCACACTGCTTCTTGTGGCATGGCCCACTTGAGCTTTGGATTTATTGAAAATTTGGGATCAACCACTAAAATTAGCAGGAAAAATGGATAAATGGTGTGGATAAACCAAATGCATTTACAGTGGGCCCAACTGAGTTTACTCAATACGATGAAAGCTCAGTGAGTAGCGTAATCCAATTTCATCCGGTTGCCTGAATGCCTGCAAAAAGGCTTCCGCATAAAGTTCCTGCATTAGAAATCGAGGTGGGGCCTACCTTGATGTTTTTAGGAATCCATTCTGTTCATCCGTTTTGTGAGCTCATTTTTGGATTTTAAAACAAAAGTGAGTCAATCAAAGACTTAAGTGGGCTGCACAAAAGGAAAAGGTGGTTAGGAAAATTCCTACCGTTGAAACCTCCCTGGGTCGGGTGGAGTGATGTCAACATGCCATCTATACCATTCATATAACTTCATTCCTAATGGGATTAGCTGAAAACACAAATATTAACATGATTCAAAATATTTGTGGCTCATAAATATTTCAACCAATGACGTTCAATTAATTCATGCATAATCGGCTTACTTAAGCATTAGATCCGGTTGATTTTTTACCTTATTTTTTTATATTAAGTGAGCCGCACTATAAGAAAACATGGATAAGGAGATTTATACCATTTAAACCTCCTCGACGTTGACAGTGATGTTTACCTGCGAATCCATGCAGTTCATAACGCCATTCTTACTGCGATGAACTTAAAACACAAATATTACTACGTATGTGGCCCCATAAATATTTCCAGTTGAAGTTCAATCATCACGTTTGTCAGCCCATTTGAGTATTGGATCTGACTTATTTCTTTCCTGTAACCTATAAAGAGCTTGCAAAATAGATGGATGGAATGGATTTCTCACAAACATCACCGTGGCATTACATAAATTTCCAGCGCAGGAACTTCATTGGAAAGACGGTCTCATCTGTATTTAAAGACCACATGTCCACAATAAGGCATGATTATAAAAATACTGCAGGTTTAAAATTCATGTGTGTTATACCACACGAAACAATGATGATTGAACGCCTGAAATGAAATAAGTTTATTATTATTATTATTATCAAAATTACTTTTATTTGTATAGTTTATCCAAATAGTAGTAATTCAATAAATGGTTTGGATGGCATATAAAACTTGGGCGTTGTCGTTCCCACTGTTTTATTGATACGGGCACCTGAGTTTTGGATCTTACTGATTTTTATAATCCTGCCCTATTGTGGTATATCAAAACAGACGTACGGAGTGGATTTGTTACGGACATCTCTGTGTACCCCAGATATTTCTGTGCCCCGGCTCACAGGCAATCCCCTACCGTCGATAAAATGTTTCAACGTACGGTAGGATCATTGTCATGTGTTGTGATCGGCCCAAACCTTCAATCTTACAATTTTTTGACATATTGACCTAAGATGATCTTTCAAAATGGATGGACGGCTTGGATAAAATACAGTATCACGGTGGACCTCAAAAGAACCCTGATAAGATCGACCGTCTATAGCAAGGCCGACGCAATCCCGTGGCGCTTGGACGCGGATTTCTTCGAAAGCCTTTGGCATTAAGTTTCTGCGCATTAAGTCTCTACACAAGGATGCTGGGTGGGGCCCATCGATCGAGATGCTGGTGGTGTATCTAATGCGTGGATCCACGGGATTTTTTAGGCATGGCGGGGCAACTTGCTGTACGGGCCAGATGTCAAACAAGCCCCACGGTGGCCCTGTAGCTAGACATAATTAGTTATTTGTGAGCATCTCTTATATATTAACTTTCAATATAAGAAAGTATGCTCAGTGTATGTGTTTTAGCTACTTTTATATATATATATATATATATATATATATATATATATATATATATATAGCGGAACGCTCACACGTGAACCAGTTCGTACGGACTACATACGAACTTTTTTGAGAACTCATCGTATCTGATTAGTCTCAAAAATTTGAACGGTCCACATAAAGCAAAACCTCGTGAAACCCCCTGGTACCAATTTTTACTTTAAACCAAAACTTCAGTAGACCATGAAAAATGCAAACAGTTTCTTCCCTTGATTTGATTTTCTCTTTGCTATGGCCCACCAGAATCTTAGATCAAGGTGAAAATTCACCCCCTGAGGTTTCATGTGATTCCGTATCTTATGGACCGCTCGGATTCAACACCCATGGCACGTGTGCAAAGGTGCGCACGTGCGTAGGTGAGCATGCCTCTCTCTCTCTCTCTCTCTCTCTCTCTCTCTTCTCTCTCTCTCTCTCTCCTCTCTCTCTCTCTCTCTCTCTCTCATCTCTCTCTCTCTCTCTCTCTATATATATATATATATATATATATATATATATATATATGGAAATTGACCGTACTCGCCTCGAAGTTTGGCCAAATTACCTCGAACGCTACAACACTCTATATATTCCCTAAAAGACCTTCTGACATCTTTTGGACTTCATTTCTGACGAAAATGCCCCTGACCTTGGTTTAGTAGTTGCACGGTTTTCTAGGTACTAAGAAGTTATCTCGTATTTAATGTCAATAAAGTGATGTATATGGAACCCTTTTTGCGCAACTAAACTCATGGGGCCCATATTGATGTATGTGTGTAATCCATGTCGTCTATCCTTTTCACCGTGTCATTTTAGGGCTAGGGCCTAAATATCAGCCTGATCCAGAACTCGTATGGGTCAAATCATAGAAAATAATAGTGACAATAGAACCCGCTGTTGAAACTTTCCAGGCTCACTGTGATGTTTGTTAGAAGTGGACATTGTCCAAGTCAGGACTTTTTGGGCGCACGCCGAGCTGACCGACAAGGTGGACGTAATGGATCTCCCCATTAAAATGAAGACTTCGACCTATATAGGAAGTGAACACGTTGTAAACTACGAACCATGCAACATGACAACCCCGACGCATATAACATGGCAACTACGACCCATGCAAACCACAACTCAAATGGGCCCACATTGATGTATGTGAATAATTCATGCCGCCCATCCTTTTTGTTGTGTCATTTTAGGGGTAGAGTCAAATATCAACCACAACCTTTTGTGGATGAAAACTACAAACTTGCAAACCACGAACCATGCAACACGACAACTACAAAGTGGATGGATCGGATCACCCCATTGTGGGCCTTAAGCTATGGTACCAATGGTTTGGTAGAAAAGGAAGTGAACATGTTTCGCCGCCCAGTTGGTCAGTCGGGACATGTGATGCCCCAGCGAGTATACCCTCACCCTCTCCGACTCCCGAGGGCTTGGGATAACGACCCCTTCGACATTTGAAGAAGTTGGAAGATTAGGCTCGACTGCCGAGGGGACGGCCTCTTTGGTGAGCCGGATGGCCTCCTCCGATGTGAGGTACTCGACCTCCATGGCAATAAGACCAGCCTCGGCCCCTTCAGCCACAGGAGCCTTGGGGACCACCTCCACGACGCTCGGCCGTGAAGGGGTGACCGACACGGGAGCCTCTCCTTCTCCCGCATCGGCTGATGCTGGTTGGTCAGCCAAAGGCTGCTCAGCCCCGATCCCTGGTCTCATCTCTATAGTGGAAAAGAGCATCTGGATGAAGGTGGGAGTCGCCTTCTTCTGGACGATTGTCTTCATCCGGATCATCTCCTCGACGAAGGGGCACTTCCTCTTCCTGGACTTGTGGGGCTTGGCCATACCTACATAATACAACAACTCGAGTCAAGCCTTAGTGCAAAAGCGCAAAAGAATCTTAGCTAGTGGACGACTACTCACCAAGAGAGAAAGAGAATGAATCGATCTGCAGAGCCCGGATCAGTGTAAAAGGTCGAGGGTGATGAGTTTGTTTCAATGGCAGAACTCCTCCTTTAGCACCTTCGCCTTGTCCACCTGGCCAAGGAGGAAAGAGGATAGCTCGGGCGAACCCTTGGGAAAAGCTGCAGATATGTAAAAGAGAGATTAGATTAGCATAAGGCTAAAAAGCGGAAAAAGGAAAAATGAATATTGCCCTGGTGTTCGACCTGGGGTGGCAAACTTGGTGGG
Organism: Magnolia officinalis; assembly: GCA_021015155.1. NCBI lineage: Eukaryota > Viridiplantae > Streptophyta > Magnoliopsida > Magnoliales > Magnoliaceae > Magnolia > Magnolia officinalis. The sequence continues at coordinate 948,560 of JAJHSJ010000017.1, read as the reverse complement.
CTCTCTAACCCGAAGACAAGCCAGTTCCGCATCGGGCGCCTCTTACTCTCCCAACGCCCAGAACCATTTTTTCTTCCAATCCTTATTGGAAGTCGAGAGTTTGACGACGTGGCTTCGGCCTCGGTTCGCTCTTGTTGAGAAGTAATACCAGCTCGGATGCACAGGGTTGTGCTTAGTCTAGTACAGATACATGAATTCATCCGGCATTAGCTCTTTGTTCTTAAGCTAAAACAAGATGATGTAAGTCCCCAATAGTGCCCTCCAAGCGTTTGGGATGAGCTAACTTGAAGCCAACCTCAGTGCGCTGTCATGGCCCTTACGAACGGATGGAGTAGAAGCCGAAGTCCGCGTTCGGGATGAGCTAACCCGGAGCCAACCTCAGTTGTGCTGTCATGGCCCTTACGAACGGATGGAGTGAAAGCCAAAGTCTGCACTGGAGGGAGAAGATGAATATGGCTACCTCCCTTTCAGCTGGTCCCAGGAACGTTGCAGGGGACCGATGCTCGGATACATACAGAGTCCGGAATCTGATATTCTGAACGGATCTCGGCCATATCGGCCTCCCTCAAAATCGACCCTCCGGGGACGACCTCAGAGGGCCGCTCGGCCGAAGTCTAAGTGGTCGCCCCACCAGACCACAATGGAACAGGAGAAGATGGTTTCAATGAGACCCTAGGCCAGGAATCCACTCTCCTGGTCAGAATCGCCCTCAAAGGCATAGGCCTCATGCCCCGCTTGTCCGAGCGGTTCAACATATCGAATGGAAAACAGAAACATGGGGAAAGAAGGGAAGCAAGGACGGAACATGGGTGAACCACATCTCGGTGGGCCCAACAAATGATCATGAATGTTTTAATGGATGGTAGCCCCTCTCGACTTTTGTATGTGGTGTGGCCCACAAAAGTCACAGATTGACTTGATTTTTAATCCCTAAGCCCACCATGGAATGGTGCATCTGACTGACGGGGTAGATGTTCGACATGCATCATGGTGGGGCCCACACAACTCGACCTCATGGGAAGTTCCCATGAGCTCGACAGTATAGAACCTTTTCCATATAATATATATATATATATATATATATATATATGGGCCGAAACAAATAGGGCTCTGATGATTTTGCCGAGTAAGGTTCTGAGTCCAGATAGAATCGGTGATGGGTCGAAACAAATGGGCCTGTGCTTACCCATGACGATTTTGCAGGGCCAGGTTCCGTGTCATAATCGAGCCCATGATGGGCCAAATTAAACAGGCCTGAGCTTAGCCCTTGAAATTTTTGCTAAGCCAGGTTCTGAGTCCAGCTCAAGCCCGTGATGGGCCAAAACAAACAGGCCTAAGCTTAGCCCATGATGAATGAGTTTGCAGATACAAGTTAAGAGTCTAGTTCAAGCATAAGCCAGGCCACCTTCTTTTGTTCAAGATCTAAGCTGTTCATCAAACACAGGCCCAATCATGCATGATGTTGAACACAAAAACATGAGAATATGAAAGCTCACCATATACTCAGTCTCAGGATCTTATAACTATTGCATCCAAACATTACACCAACAACAACAGTAAGAAAACAACCCGACCTGTTCAGGATTTCAAGAGCATTGGGCTAAAATAGTAGGCCGATGGACAAAGCTAGGTTCAAATTATTATGCCCATTATTTAATTGGCTGGGCTTTAGCTTCACATAAGATCTCATCAACCTGACCTGTTTAGGGTTTCAAGAGCATTGTTTTCAATATATATCATGCATATTTACCACACCTAATAAACAGCCAAGATGTAGCACTAAAGAGGGTAGCTGAGCTTGTGCATGGATCGGACGGGTCAGACTGTTCAGAATTGTCATGGTTGGGCTCAGGGGCTTAAAATTTATTTTGCCGGCTGGGTGTAGACAGCCCATTGTCAGACCAACCCATTGAGGTTGTCTCAAAGCCAGATCCAGGTTTAAGCTTGTACCTGTTAAGTGTTAGCTTAACACCTGGGCCATGTTTGGGCCTGATATGTATGAGTGGGCCAGTCTACTTCCGAGCCGGGTTTGTGTGCTGTGGCATGATTTCATGTCCACATGTGCTCTATGATGCATGCATGTTGTTCCAATCTTCTGTTAGGTAACACATGCATGTACACCTTGGTTTTCATTTTTCTAAATGTTTATTTATTTGTTCATGTGCGGCCCACCTAATCAAGTAGATTTGGAACATCTACTGGGCCCACCCAAGTAGGCCATACGTATACATGGAAAATAGTTGGACAGAAGATCATATGTCTATATGTATATATATAAACACACGCCCACAAGCGATGAGGACCCAAGATCGTATGGCTACATTCAAAGTACATGTGTTGCTCCCTTGATGGGTGGGCCAGCATAATCCTCTCGATAGGATACGCATGAAGGCGACCATCCTTCTACACATGCATTCCACGTGGTATTGGGGTTTGGAAATCCAGATGATCATTCATCAAGTAGCCTCATACGTGCATGGAAAGATAGGCCACCATCAGATAAATCAGCGGTCTAATTCCTCTACTCTCTTGCACGCTTGATGGGTGGACCGACGTGATTCTCTGGATGAGACTAGTGAACATCCCAGATCCTAACCACAAGTTTGTATATTGGACGTTAGCCCCAAAATCAGACCGACCCAAAACTCAAGTGGACCCGCCAAAGTTTCTATGGTACTCATCTCTATCCCCACTTCTCTCCGTGGTGTGGCCCACTTGAGTTTGGGATCAGCATTATTTTTGGGCTCACGTCCATCTATTTTTCTAGATCATTTTATGGCATGAGACCAAAAATGAGGTATATCCCAATCTCAAGTGGACCACATTACAGGAAACAGTTTTGATTGACGTCGACCACTAAAAACGGTATTGATTGAGCGTCCACCACTAAAAACTTTAAGGTCTACTATATAATGTTTATACGCCATCCAACCTGTTGATAAGGTCAAACAGATCTAGATGAAGGGAAAACACAAATATCAGCTTGTTTCAAAACTTTTGTTGCCCACAAAAAGCTTTCAACACTAAGTGTTCAATCTCCACTGTTTCCTGTGGTGTGGTCCACCTGAGATTTATATCTATCTTATTTTTGGGCTCATGGCATAAAATGAGCTGGAAAAATGGATGAACGGTATGGATGAAACAAATCCACCATTTGGGGCCCACATAGCTTTGACACCCGTTGCTGACTAGTGTTGGGTACCTAGCCAAACCGCATCCCTGTGGATTGGTCATATTGATCCAAAACTTATGTGAACCTTAAAAGGGATTCAATGGTAGACGTTCAATCCCCCAACGCTTTTTCAAGTGTGGTCCCTCTGATGGTTAGATCTGTATTATTTTTTGTCTCAAGCCTTGTGACCATTCTGGATAGGACACGCAAGATCCTACACATACATTCCACCATTTTGTGTGTTGAATTTTGCCTGTGATTTATTTCCAATTCTAACCGTCCATTTGATGGCCACACTAACATGGTTAGATCACGTAGTCAGAGTGAATTTTTTTATTGTGATCTATACATGAAGGTTCCTACAATTTTAAACGGTTTAGATTGAGGTGCTCAATAACTATAGATGGATTTGTTTGGAAATCCAAACCATTGGTCTAATGGGTCTCCATGGATCAGGATTCAATGATCATTGCCTTGTCAGATCTGACTCTTGAGGGTCCTTTGGTCCCGACTCTTTGATGTTCGGCCCTTTTTTATTCAGTTGAACATGTACCGTTGATGTATTTTCTCTTGCTCTGATATTCCCATATTTAAGCATCTGGATCTCTAAATCCATAAGACATCCAACCCATCAGATCAACTGTTGCGGTAACTGAACCATGGCTCCCACAAAGTTAATTAACTAGGTTTACATATTCAAAATCATGGGCTTTACAAAATGCTTAGATAATAATTTCGACGATAAGTTAAGCATATTTATAAGTGATGAACAAAATGAGCAGATTCAAATTTTAATTTGATGTATGAACAAGTTAATGTGAAGATTTGGTAATTAGTTTACTTTGATGGACTGCTTGGATCTTGCAGGTGTGGCGATATTGGTACGTGCAATCTTATGTATGGACTGGATCGTTACTCAAAAAAAAAAAAAAAAAAGCAGGGGGGAGAGAGTTTTCCGATCTATTAGAAGAAAAAACGAAGAGAAGGCTTACCTGGGATTCAACGTCATTCCATGAGATGTTTTCTTCTTTGTCTTCCTCCTTCTCCCTGCTTCCTCTCCGTTTTTGGAATATTTTTCTTCCTTCTCTTCTCCTCCTCCCTCTTTCTCCTTCTCTTCCTCCTTCTCCTCTTTCTCCTTCCCTTCCTCCTTCTCTTTCTCCTTCTCCTTGTTTTCCTCCTCCTCTGTTTCCTCTCCGTTTTTGGATTTTTTTTCCTTCTCTTCCTCCTCCTCCTCTTTCTCCTTCTCTTCCTCCTCCTCTTTCTCTTTCTCCTTCTCCTTCTCTTCTCTTCTCTTCTCTTTCTCGTTCTCCCTCATTCTGTAATTTTTTCCTTCCTTCTCCTTCTCCCTCATTCGTTTAGCGGGAATCAGACATTTTTTATCCTACGATCACACGTGTCGGATGGACGGCGCTGGACAGCTACAATTAACCGTTTCGAGAATATCTATTATTCGCACGCGTGGTTTGATCCAACGGGCACAGATTAATCTGGGCCGTAAATTTTGATCCAACGGTACTATAAAAATATTCATTCCAACAGATTTTTTTTTTTTTTTTTTAAAAAAAACTGATTAGCTAAGTGACGTCATTACGTTCCGTAGACCCTACCATGATATATATGTTGAATCCAAACCGTTCATACATTTGGAAAGATCATTTTAAAAAAATGATACAAAAATAGTAAGATCCAATGCTGGAGTAACCCCACCACAGAAAACAGTGGGGGGAGTGACGACCACCGTTAAAAACCATCCTGAGGTCCACCATGATGTTTATTTTGGATCCAACCTGTTCATGTGTTAACCAAAACATGAAATAAGAGTAAAAAAAACAAATATCACATTGATGGAAAACTTTTGTGACCATTAGAAGTTTTTAATGGTGGACGTCACTCTCCCCACTGTTTTCTGTGGTGAGGTCCATTCAAGCTTTGGATCTTGCTGATTCTTTGGATCATACCCTAACATGATATATCCCAATGTAGGGACAGTGTGGATATAAAATATACATCCTAGTGGAGCCACAAAACTTGGTAGCGTACTTCATTAAAGATATTTTTGTCCTTCCGTATTTGAAAATTTTACTCTAGTAACGTAAGTTTTCCGCTGTCCAGAAAAAAAAAAAGAAAAGAAAACGCCTTATCTACGGTCACTACTACAGCGCTACTTTTTTTTCTAATAATATAATAATAATAATACCACACTTATACTATGAAAGATGTGATACTAAGGGCATTAAAATTGAAATTTTAAAGAATAAGCGATCCCGATCATTCTGAACAACCTACAAGACCCTTGAAGTCTAGACTGGGAGCTAATTCGACTACTAGATCAGTTTGAGCTAATAAATAAGATCAGATTATCTACTATGGCCCTCTAAAACTTTTAAATCTACCTGATGTTGAGTTAGAGGCCCCTACTGAGTTTTCTAAAGCGAATGAACAGAGTGGATTTTGCATGGACATCTCTGTAGACATCCAACCCATCCGATCAACTATTGCAGTAACTGAACCATGGCTCCCACAAAGTTAAGTAACCATGGATTTACATATTCAAAATCATGGGCTTTACAAAATGCTTAGATAATAATTTCGACGATAAGTTAAGCATATTTATAAGTGATGAACAAAATGAGCAGATTCAAATTTTAATTTGATGTACGAACAAGTTAATGTGAAGATTTGGTAATTATTTTACTTTGATGGACTGCTTGGATCTTGCAGGTGTGCGATATTGGTACGTGCAATCTTAGGTATGGACAGGATTGTTACTCAACAAAAAAAAAAAAAAACCAAAAAAAAAAAAAAAAAAGCAGGGGGAGAGAGCTTCCGATATATTAGAAAGAAAAAAACGAAGAGAAGGCTTACCTGGGATTCAACGTCATTCCATGAGATGTTTCTTCATTGTCTTCCTCTTTCTCTCCCCTGCTTCCTCTCCGTTTTTGGATTTTTCTTCTCTTCTTCTTTCCTCTCCTCTTTCTCCTTCTTCCTCCTCTCCTCTTTCTCCTTCTCTTCCTCCTCTCTTTCTCCTTCTCTTGTCTTCCTCCTCCTCTGTTTCTCTCCGTTTTTGATTTTTTCTTCTTCTCTTCTGCTCCTCTTTCTCTTTCTCCTTCTCCTCTCCTTCTCTTTCTCGTTCTCCCTCATTCTGTATTTTTTCCTTCCTTTCCGCCTCCCTCATTCGTTTAGCGGGAATCAGATATTTTTGATCCTACGATCACACGTGTCGGATGGACGGCGCTGGACAGCTACGATTAAACCGTTTCGAGAATATCTATTATTCGCACGCGTGGTTTTGATCCAACGGGCACAGATTAATCTGGGCCGTAAAATTTTGATCCAACGGTACTATAAAAATATTCATTCCAACAGATTTTTTTTTTTTTTTTTTTTTTAAAAAAAAAACGGATTAGCTAAGTGACGTCATTACGTTCCGTAGACCCTACCATGATATATATGTTGAATCCAAACCGTTCATACATTTGGAAAGATCATTTTAAAAAATGATACAAAAATTAGTAAGATCCAATGCTGGAGTAGACCCCACCACAGAAAACAGTGGGGGGAGTGACGACCACCGTAAAAACCATCCTGAGGTCCACCATGATGTTTATTTTGGTTCCAACCTATTCATGTGTTAAAGAAAACATGAAATAAGAGTTAAAAACAAATATCACCTTGATCGAAAACTTTTGTGGCCATTAGAAGTTTTTAACGGTGGACGTCACTCTCCCCACTGTTTTCTGTGGTGAGGTCCACTCAAGCTTTGGATCTTACTGATTCTTTGGATCATACCCTAACATGATATATCCCAATGTAGGGACGGTGTGGATATAAAATATACATCCTAGTGGAGCCCACTAAACTTGGTAATGTAACTTCATTAAAGATATTTTTGTCCTTCCGTATTTGAAAATTTTACTCTAGTAACGTAAGTTTTCCGCCGTCCAGAAAAAAAAAAAAAAAAAAAAAAAACGCCTTATCTACGGTCATCTACAGCGCTACTTTTTTCTAATAAATAATAATAATAATAATACCAACAACTTATACTATGAAAGATGTGATACTAAGGGCATTAAAATTAAAATTTTAAAGAATAAGCGATCCCGATCATCTGAACAACATACAAGACCCTTGAAGTCTAGACTGGGAGCTAATTCGACTGCTAGATCAGTTTGAGCTAATAAATAAGATCAGATTATTTACTATGGCCCATCTAAGCTTTAAATCTACCTGATGTTGAGTTAGAGGCCCCTACTGAGTTTTCTAAAGCGAATGAACAGAGTGGATTTTGCCAGGACATCTCTGTAGACATCCAACCCATCCGATCAACTGTTGCGGTAACTGAACCATGGCTCCCACAAGTTAAGTAAACCATGGATTTACATATTCAAAATCATGGGCTTTACAAAATGCTTAGATAATAATTTCGACGATAAGTTAAGCATATTTATAAGTGATGAACAAAATGAGCAGATTCAAATTTTAATTTGATGTACGAACAAGTTAATGTGAAGAGTTGGTAATTAGTTTACTTTGATGGACTGCTTGGATCTTGCAGGTGTGCGATATTGGTACGTGCAATCTTATGTATGGACAGGATCGTTACTCAACAAAAAAAAAAAAAAAAAAAAAAAGCTTCCGATCTATTAGAAAGAAAAAACGAAGAGAAGGCTTACCTGGGATTCAACGTCATTCCATGAGATGTTTCTTCTTCATTGTCTTCCTCCTTCTCCCCTGCTTCCTCTCCGTTTTTGGATTTTTCTTCCTTCTCTTCCTCCTTCCTCCTCCTCCTCTTTCTCTTTCTCTTCCTCCTTCTCCTATTTCTCCTTCTCTTCCTCCTTCTCTTTCTCCTTCTCCTTGTCTTCCTCCTCCTTTGTTTCCTCCTCCGTTTTTTGGATTTTTCTTCCTCTCTCCTCCTCCTCCTTCTCTTCCGCCTTCTCCCTCATTCGTTTAGCGGGAATCAGATATTTTTGATCCTACGATCACACGTGTCGGATGGACGGCGCTGGACAGCTACGATTAAACCGTTTCGAGAATATTTATTATTCGCACGCGGGGTTTTGATCCAACGGGCACAGATTAATCTGGGCCGTAAAATTTTGATCCAACGGTACTATAAAAATATTCATTCCAACAGATTTTTTTTTTTAAAAAAAAAAAAAAAAAAAAAAACGAATTAGCTAAGTGACGTCATTAAGTTCCGTAGACCCTACCATGATATATATGTTGAATCCAAACGTTCATACATTTGGAAAGATCATTTTAAAAAAGATACAAAAATTAGTAAGATCCAATGCTGGAGTAGACCCCACCACAGAAAACAGTGGGGGAGTGACGACCACCGTTAAAACCATCCTGAGGTCCACCATGATGTTTATTTTGTATCCAACCTGTTCATGTGTTAAACCAAAACATGAAATAAGAGTAAAAAAACATATCACCTTGATGGAAAACTTTTGTGACCATTAGAAGTTTTTAATGGTGACGTCACTCTCCCCACTGTTTTCTGTGGTGAGGTCCATTCAAGCTTTGGATCTTGCTGATTCTTTGGATCATACCCTAACATGATATATCCCAATGTAGGGACCGTGTGGATATAAAATATACATCCTAGTGGAGCCCACTAAACTTGGTAGCGTAACTTCATTAAAGATATTTTTGTCCTTCCGTATTTGAAAATTTTACTCTAGTAACGTAAGTTTTCCGCCGTCCAGAAAAAAAAAAAAAAAAAAAAAAACGCCTTATCTACGGTCATCTACAGCGCTACTTTTTTCTAATAAATAATAATAATAATAATACCAACAACTTATACTATGAAAGATGTGATACTAAGGGCATTAAAATTGAAATTTTAAAGAATAAGCGATCCCAATAATCTGAACAACCTACAAGACCCTTGAAGTCTAGACTGCGAGCTAATTCGACTGCTAGATCAGTTTGAGCTAATAAATAAGATCAGATTATCTACTATGGCCCATCTAAGCTTTAAATCTACCTGATGTTGAGTTAGAGGCCCCTACTGAGTTTTCTAAAGCGAATGAACAGAGTGGATTTTGGCAGGACATCTCTGTAGACATCCAACCCATCCGATCAACTGTTGCGGTAACTGAACCATGGCTCCCACAAAGTTAAGTAACCATGGATTTACATATTCAAATGGGCTTTACAAAATGCTTAGATAATAATTTCGACGATAAGTTAAGCATATTTATAAGTGATGAACAAAATGAGCAGATTCAAATTTTAATTTGATGTACGAACAAGTTAATGTGAAGAGTTGGTAATTAGTTTACTTTGATGGACTGCTTGGATCTTGCAGGTGTGCGATATTGGTACGTGCAATCTTATGTATGGACAGGATCGTTACTCAAAAAAAAAAAAAAAAAAAAGCAGGGGGGAGAGAGCTTCCGATCTATTAGAAAGAAAAAACGAAGAGAAGGCTTACCTGGGATTCAACGTCATTCCATGAGATGTTTCTTCATTGTCTTCCTCCTTCTCCCCTGCTTCCTCTCCGTTTTTGGATTTTTCTTCCTTCTCTTCCTCCTCCTCCTCTTTCTCCTTCTCTTCCTCCTTCTCCTCTTTCTCCTTCTCTTCCTCCTTCTCTTTCTCCTTCTCCTTGTCTTCCTCCTCCTCTGTTTCCTCTCCGTTTTTGGATTTTTCTTCCTTCTCTTCCTCCTCCTCCTCTTTCTCCTTCTCTTCCTCCTCCTCTTTCTCTTTCTCCTTCTCCTTCTCTTTCTCGTTCTCCCTCATTCTGTATTTCTTTTTCTTTCCTTCTCTTCCACCCTTCTCCCTCATTCGTTTAGCGGGAATCAGATATTTTTTGATCCTACGATCACACGTGTCGGATGGACGGCGCTGGACAGCTACGATTAAACCGTTTCGAGAATATCTATTATTCGCTCGCGTGGTTTTGATCCAACGGGCACAGATTAATCTGGGCCGTAAAATTTTGATCCAACGGTACTATAAAAATATTCATTCCAACAGATTTTTTTTTTTTTTTTTTAAAAAAACGGATTAGCTAAGTGACGTCATTACGTTCCGTAGACCCTACCATGATATATATGTTGAATCCAAACCGTTCATACATTTGGAGAGATCATTTTAAAAAATGATACAAAAATTAGTAAGATCCAATGCTGGAGTAGACCCCCCCACAGAAAACAGTGGGGGAGTGACGACCACCGTTAAAACCATCCTGAGGTCCACCATGATGTTTATTTTGGATCCAACCTGTTCATGTGTTAACCAAAACATGAAATAAGAGTAAAAAAACAAATATCACCTTGATGGAAAACTTTTTGTGACCATTAGAAGTTTTTAATGGTGGACGTCACTCTCCCCACTCTTTTCTATGTGAGGTCCATTCAAGCTTTGGATCTTGCTGATTCTTTGGATCATACCCTAACATGATATATCCCAATGTAGGGACGGTGTGGATATAAAATATACATCCTAGTGGAGCCCACTAAACTTGGTAACGTAACTTCATTAAAGATATTTTTGTCCTTCCGTATTTGAAAATTTTACTCTAGTAACGTAAGTTTTCAGCCTTCCAGAAAAAAAAAAAATAAAAAACGCGTTATCTACGGTCATCTACATCGCTACTTTTTTCTAATAAATAATAATAATAATAAAACCAACAACTTATACTATGAAAGATGTGATACTAAGGGCATTAAAATTGAAATTTTAAAGAATAAGCGATCCCGATCATCTGAACAACCTACAGGACCCTTGAAGTCTAGACTGGGAGCTAATTCGACTGCTAAATCAGTTTGAGCTAATAAATAAGATCAGATTATCTACTATGGCCCATCTAAGCTTTAAATCTACCTGATGTTGAGTTAGAGGCCCCTACTGAGTTTTCTAAAGCGAATGAACAGAGTGGATTTTGGCAGGACATCTCTGTAGACATCCAACCCATCCGATCAACTGTTGCGGTAACTGAACCATGGCTCCCACAAAGTTAAGTAACCATGGATTTATATATTCAAATGGGCTTTACAAAATGCTTAGATAATAATTTCGACGATAAGTTAAGCATATTTATAAGTGATGAACAAAACGAGCAGATTCAAATTTTAATTTGATGTACGAACAAGTTAATGTGAAGAGTTGGTAATTAGTTTACTTTGATGGACTGCTTGGATCTTGCAGGTGTGCGTTATTGGTACGTGCAATCTTATGTATGGACAGGATCGTTACTCAACAAAAAAAAAAAGCAGGGTGGAGATAGCTTCCGATCTATTAGAAAGAAAAAACAAAGAGAAGGCTTACCTGGGATTCAACGTCATTCCATGAGATGTTTCTTCATTGTCTTCCTCCTTCTCCCCTGCTTCCTCTCCGTTTTTGCATTTTTCTTCCTTCTCTTCTCCTCCTCCTCTTTCTTTCTCCTTCTCTTCCTCCTTCTCCTCTTTCTCCTTCTCTTCCTTCTCTTCTTTCTCCTTCTCCTTGTCTTCCTCCTCCTCTGTTTCCTCTCCGTTTTTGGATTTTTCTTCCCTCTCTTCTCCTCCTCCTCTTTTCTCCTTCTCTTCCTCTTCCTCCTCCTCTTTCTCTTTCTCCTTCTCCTTCTCTTTCTCGTTCTCCCTCCTCATCTGTATTTTTTTTTCTTCACTTCCGCCTTCTCCCTCATTCGTTTAGCGGGAATCAGATATTTTGATCCTACGATCACACGTGTCGAATGGACGGTGCTGGACAGCTACGATTAAACCGTTTCGAGAATATCTATTATTCGCACGTGTGGTTTTGATCCAACGGGCACAGATTAATCTGGGCCGTAAAATATTGATCCAACGGTACTATAAAAATATTCATTCCAACTGATTTTTTTTTTTTTTTTTTTTTTTTTTAAAAAAAAAAAAAAACGGATTAGCTAAGTGACGTCATTACGTTCCGTAGACCCTACCATGATATATATGTTGAATCCAAACTGTTCATAAATTTGGAAAGATCATTTTAAAAAATGATACAAAAATTAGTAAGATCCAATGCTGGAGTAGACCCCCCACAGAAACAGTGGGGGGAGTGACGACCACCGTTAAAACCATCCTGAGGTCCACCATGATGTTTATTTTGTATCCAACCTGTTCATTGTGTTAACCAAAACATGAAATAAGAGTAAAAAAACAAATATCACCTTGATGGAAAACTTTTGTGACCATTAGAAGTTTTTAATGGTGGACGTCACTCTCCCCACTGTTTTCTGTGGTGAGGTCCATTCAAGCTTTGGATCTTGCTGATTCTTTGGATCATACCCTAACATGATATATCCCAATGTTGGGACGGTGGGATATAAATTTACATCCTATTGGAGCCCACTAAACTTGGTAACGTAACTTCATTAAAGATATTTTTGTCCTTCCGTATTTGAAAATTTTACTCTAGTAACGTAAGTTTTCCGCCGTCCAGAAAAAAAAAAAAAAAAAAAAAAAAAAAAAAAACGCGTTATCTACGGTCATCTACATCGCTACTTTTTTCTAATAAATAATAATAATAATAAAACCAACAACTTATACTATGAAAGATGTGATACTAAGGGCATTAAAATTGAAATTTTAAAGATAAGCGATCCCGATCATCTGAACAACCTACAAGACCCTTGAAGTCTAAACTGGGAGCTAATTCGACTGCTAAATCAGTTTGAGCTAATAATAAGATCAGATTATCTACTATGGCCCATCTAAGCTTTAAATCTACCTGATGTTGAGTTAGAGGCCCCTACTGAGTTTTCTAAAGCGAATGAACAGAGTGGATTTTGGCAGGACATCTCTGTAGACATCCAACCCATCCGATCAACTGTTGCGGTAACTGAACCATGGCTCCCACAAAGTTAAGTAACCATGGATTTATATATTCAAATGGGCTTTACAAAATGCTTAGATAATAATTTCGACGATAAGTTAAGCATATTTATAAGTGATGAACAAAATGAGCAGATTCAAATTTTAATTTGATGTACGAACAAGTTAATGTGAAGATTTGGTAATTAGTTTACTTTGATGGACTGCTTGGATCTTGCAGGTGTTCGATATTGGTACGTGCTATCTTAGGTATGGACAGGATCGTTACTCAAAAAAAAAAAAAAAAAAAGCAGGGGAGAGTGCTTCCGATCTATTAGAAAGAAAAAACGAAGAGAAGGCTTACCTGGGATTCAACGTCATTCCATGAGATGTTTCTTCATTGTCTTCCTTTTTATATCCCCTGCTTCCTCTCCGTTTTGGGATTTTTCTTCCTTCTCTTCTCTTCCTCCTCCTCCTCTTTCTCCTTCTCTTCCTCTTCCTCCTTCTCTCTCCTCTTCTCCTTCTCTTCCTCCTTCTCTTTCTCCTTCTCCTTGTCTTCCTCCTCCTCTGTTTCCTCTCCGTTTTTGGATTTTTTCTTCTTCCTTCTCTTCCTCCTCCTCCTCTTTCTCCTTCTCTTCCTCCTCCTCTTTCTCTTTCTTCTCCTTCTCCTTCTCTTTCTCCTTTCTTTCTCGTTCTCCCTTCTCTCATTCTGTAATTTTTTCCTTCTCTTTCCGCCTTCTCCCTCATTCGTTTAGCGAGAATCAGATATTTTTGATCCTACGATCACACGTGTCGGATGGACGGCGCTGGACAGCTACGATTAAACCGTTTCGAGAATATCTATTATTCGCACGCGTGGTTTTGATCCAACGGGCACAGATTAATCTGGGCCGTAAAATTTGATCCAACGGTACTATAAAAATATTCATTCCAACAGATTTTATTTATTTATTTTTTAAAAAAAAACGGATTAGCTAAGTGACGTCATTACGTTCCGTAGACCCTACCATGATATATATGTTGAATCCAAACCGTTCATACATTTGGAAAGATCATTTTAAAAAATGATACAAAAATTAGTAAGATCCAATGCTGGAGACCCCACCACAGAAAACAGTGGGGGGAGTGACGACCACCGTTAAAACCATCCTGAGGTCCACCATGATGTTTATTTTGGATCCAACCTGTTCATGTGTTAACCAAAACATGAATAAGAGTAAAAAAACAAATATCACCTTGATGGAAAACTTTTGTGACCATTAGAAGTTTTTAATGGTGGACGTCACTCTCCCCACTCTTTTCTGTGGTGAGGTCCATTCAAGCTTTGGATCTTGCTGATTCTTTGGATCATACCCTAACATGATATATCCCAATGTAGGGACGGTGTGGATATAAAAATACATCCTAGTGGAGCCCAAAACTTGGTAACGTAACTTCATTAAAGATTTTTTTGTCCTTCCATATTTGAAAATTTTACTCTAGTAACGTAAGTTTTCAGCCGTCCTGAAAAAAAAAAAAAAAAAAAAAAAAACGCGTTATCTACGGTCATCTACATCGCTACTTTTTTCTAATAAATAATAATAATAATAAAACCAACAACTTATATTATGAAAGATGTGATACTAAGGGCATTAAAATTGAAATTTTAAAGAATAAGCGATCCCGATCATCTGAACAACCTACAAGACCCTTGAAGTCTAGACTGGGAGCTAATTCGACTACTAAATCAGTTTGAGCTAATAAATAAGATCAGATTATCTACTATGGCCCATCTAAGCTTTAAATCTACCTGATGTTGAGTTAGAGGCCCCTACTGAGTTTTCTAAAGCGAATGAACAGAGTGGATTTTGGCAGGACATCTCTGTAGACATCCAACCCATCCGATCAACTGTTGCGGTAACTGAACCATGGCTCCCACAAAGTTAAGTAACCATGGATTTACATATTCAAATGGGCTTTACAAAATGCTTAGATAATAATTTCGACGATAAGTTAAGCATATTTATAAGTGATGAACAAAATGAGCAGATTCAAATTTTAATTTGATGTACGAACAAGTTAATGTGAAGATTTGGTAATTAGTTTACTTTGATGGACTGCTTGGATCTTGCAGGTGTTCGATATTGGTATGTGCTATCTTAGGTATGGACAGGATCGTTACTCAAAAAAAAAAAAAAAAAAAGCAGGGGGGAGAGTGCTTCCGATCTATTAGAAAGAAAAAACGAAGAGAAGGCTTACCTGGGATTCAACGTCATTCCATGAGATGTTTCTTCATTGTCTTCATCCTTCTCCCCTTCTTCCTCTCCGTTTTTGGATTTTTCTTCCTTCTCTTCCTCCTCCTCTTTCTTTCTCCTTCTCTTCCTCCTTCTCCTCTTTCTCTTCTCTTCCTCCTTCTCTTTCTCCTTCTCCTTGTCTTCCTCCTCCTCTGTTTCCCTCTCCGTTTTTGGATTTTTCTTCCTCCTCTTCCTCCTCCTCCTCTTTCTCCTCTCCTTCTCTTCCTCCTCCTCTTTCTCTTTCTCCTTCTCCTTCTCTTTCTCGTTCTCCCTCATTTTGTAATTTTTTTCCTTCTCTTCTCTTCTCTCCTCCTTCTCCTCATTCGTTTAGCGGGAATCAGATATATTTGATCCTACGATCACACGTGTCGGATGGACAGTGCTGGACAGCTACGATTAAACCGTTTCGAGAATATTTATTATTCGCACGCGTGGTTTTGATCCAACGGGCACAGATTAAATCTGGGCCGTAAAATTTTGATCCAACGGTACAATAAAAATATTCATTCCAACAGATTTTATTTTTTTTTAAAAAAAAAACGGATTAGCTAAGTGACATCATTACGTTCCGTAGACCCTACCATGATATATGTTGAATCCAAACCGTTCATACATTTGGAAAGATCATTTTTAAAAAATGATACAAAATTAGTAAGATCCAATGCTGGAGTAGACCCCACCACAGAAAACAGTGGGGGAGTGACGACCACCGTTAAAACCATCCTGAGGTCCACCATGATGTTTATTTTGGATCCAACCTGTTCATGTGTTAACCAAAACATGTAAAAAAACAAATATCACCTTGATGGAAAACTTTTGTGACCATTAGAAGTTTTTAATGGTGGACGTCACTCTCCCCACTCTTTTCTGTGGTGAGGTCCATTCAAGCTTTGGATCTTGCTGATTCTTTGGATCATACCCTAACATGATATATCCCAATGTTGGGACGGTGTGGATATAAAATATACATCCTAGTGGAGCCCACTAAACTTGGTAACGTAACTTCATTAAAGATATTTTTGTCCTTCCGTATTTGAAAATTTTACTCTAGTAACGTAAGTTTTGCGCCGTCCAGAAAAAAAAAAAAAAAAAAAAAAAAAACACCTTATCTACAGTGATCTACAACGCTAATTTTTTCTAATAAATAATAATAATAATAATACCAACAACTTATACTATGAAAGATGTGATACTAAGGGCATTAAAATTAAAATTTTAAAGAATAAGCGATCCCGATCATCTGAACAACCTACAAGACCCTTGAAGTCTAGACTGGGAGCTAATTCGACTGCTAGATCAGTTTGAGCTAATAAATAAGATCAGATTATCTACTATGGCCCATCTAAGCTTTAAATCTACCTGATGTTGAGTTAGAGGCCCCTACTGAGTTTTCTAAAGCGAATGAATAGAGTGGATTTTGCCAGGACATCTCTGTAGACATCTAACCCATCCGATGAACTGTTGCGGTAACTGAACCATGGCTCCCACAAAGTTAAGTAACCATGGATTTACATATTCAAAATCATGGGCTTTACAAAATGCTTAGATAATAATTTTAACGGTAAGTTAAGCATATTTATAAGTGATGAACAAAATGAGCAGATTCAAATTTTAATTTGATGTACGAACAAGTTAATGTGAAGATTTGGTAATTAGTTTACTTTGAAGGGCTGCTTGGATCCTACAGGTGTTCGATATTGGTATATGCAATCTTAGGTATGGACAGGATCGTTACTCAAAAAAAAAAAAAAAAAAAAGCCGGGGGGAGAGTGCTTCCGATCTATTAGAAAGAAAAAACGAAGAGAAGGCTTACCTGGGATTCAACGTCATTCCATGAGATGTTTCTTCATTGTCTTCCTCCTTCTCCCCTGCTTCCTCTCCGTTTTTGGATTTTTCTTCCTTCTCTTCCTCCTCCTCCTCTTTTCTCCTTCTCTTCCTCCTTCTCCTCTTTCTCCTTCTCTTCCTCCTTCTCTTTCTTCTCCTTCTCTTTGTCTTCCTCCTCCTCTGTTTCCTCTCCGTTTTTGGATTTTTCTTTCCTTCTTCTCTTCCTCCTCCTCCTCTTCTCTCTTCTCCTCTCTTCTCCTCCTCTTTCTCTTTCTCCTTCTCCTTCTCTTTCTCCTTCCTTTTCTTCTCATTCTCCCTCATTCTGTAATTTTTTCCTTCTCTTCCGCCTTCTCCCTCATTCGTTTAGCGGGAATCAGATATTTTTGATCCTACGATCACACGTGTCAGATGGACGGCGCTGGACAGCTACGATTAAACCGTTTCGAGAATATCTATTATTCGCACGCGTGGTTTTGATCCAACGGGCACAGATTAATCTGGGCCGTAAAATTTTGATCCAACGGTACTATAAAAATATTCATTCCAACAGATTTTATTTATTTTTATTTTTTTAAAAAAACGGATTAGCTAAGTGACGTCATTACGTTCCGTAGACCCTACCATGATATATATGTTGAATCCAAACCGTTCATACATTTGGAAAGATCATTTTAAAAAATGATACAAAAATTAGTAAGATCCAATGCTGGAGTAGACCCCACCACAGAAAACAGTGGGGGGAGTGACGACCACCGTTAAAACCATCCTGAGGTCCACCATGATGTTTATTTTGGATCCAACCTGTTCATGTGTTAACCAAAACATGAAATAAGAGTAAAAAAACAAATATCACCTTGATGGAAAACTTTTGTGACCATTAGAAGTTTTTAATGGTGGACGTCACTCTCCCCACTGTTTTCTGTGGTGAGGTCCATTCAAGCTTTGGATCTTGCTGATTCTTTGGATCATACCCTAACATGATATATCCCAATGTAGGGACGGTGTGGATATAAAATATACATCCTAGTGGAGCCCACTAAACTTGGTAACGTAACTTCATTAAAGATATTTTTGTCCTTCCGTATTTGAAAATTTTACTCTAGTAACGTAAGTTTTCCGCCGTCCAGAAAAAAAAAAAAAAAAAAAAAAAACGCCTTATCTACGGTCATCTACACGCTACGTTTTTTCTAATAAATAATAATAATAATATACCAACAACTTATACTATGAAAGATGTGATACTAAGGGCATTAAAATTAAAATTTAAAGAATAAGCGATCCCGATCATCTGAACAACCTACAAGACCCTTGAAGTCTAGACTGGGAGCTAATTCGACTGCTAGATCAGTTTGAGCTAATAAATAAGATCAGATTATCTACTATGGCCCATCTAAGCTTTAAATCTACCTGATGTTGAGTTAGAGGCCCCTACTGAGTTTTCTAAAGCGAATGAACAGAGTGGATTTTGGCAGGACATCTCTGTAGACATCCAACCCATCCGATCAACTGTTGCGGTAACTGAACCATGGCTCCCACAAAGTTAAGTAACCATGGATTTACATATTCAAAATCATGGGCTTTACAAAATGCTTAGATAATAATTTCGACGATAAGTTAAGCATATTTATAAGTGATGAACAAAATGAGCAGATTCAAATTTTAATTTGATGTACGAACAAGTTAATGTGAAGATTTGGTAATTAGTTTACTTTGATGGACTGCTTGGATCTTGCAGGTGTGCGATATTGGTACGTGCAATCTTATGTATGGACAGGATCGTTACTCACAAAAAAAAAAAAAAAAAAAAAAAAAAAAAAAAAGCAGGGGGGAGAGAGAGCTTCCGATCTATTAGAAAGAAAAAACGAAGAGAAGGCTTACCTGGGATTCAACGTCATTCCATGAGATGTTTCTTCATTGTCTTCCTCCTTCTCCCCTGCTTCCTCTCCTTTTTGGATTTTTCTTCCTTCTCTTCCTCCTTCTCTCCTCTCTCCTCTTTCTCCTTCTCTTCCTCCTTCTCCTCTTTCTCCTTCTCTTCCTCCTTCTCTTTCTCCTTCTCCTTGTCTTCCTCCTCCTCTGTTTCCTCTCCGTTTTTGGATTTTTCTTCCTTCTCTTCCTCCTCCTCCTCTTTCTCCTTCTCTTCCTCCTCCTCTTTCTCTTTCTCCTTCTCCTTCTCTTTCTCGTTCTCCCTCATTCTGTAATTTTTTCCTTCTCTTCCGCCTTCTCCCTCATTCGTTTAGCGGGAATCAGATATTTTTGATCCTACGATCACACGTGTCGGATGGACGGCGCTGGACAGCTACGATTAAACCGTTTCGAGAATATCTATTATTCGCACGCGTGGTTTTGATCCAACGGGCACAGATTAATCTGGGCCGTAAAATTTTGATCCAACGGTACTAAAAAATATTCATTCCAACAGATTTTTTTTTTTTTTTTTTTTTTAAAAAAACGGATTAGCTAAGTGACGTCATTACGTTCCGTAGACCCTACCATGATATATATGTTGAATCCAAACGTTCATACATTTGGAAAGATCATTTTAAAAAATGATACAAAATTAGTAAGATCCAATGCTGGAGTAGACCCCACCACAGAAACAGTGGGGGAGTGACGACCACCGTTAAAACCATCCTGAGGTCCACCATGATGTTTATTTTGGATCCAACCTGTTCATGTGTTAACCAAAACATGAAATAGAGTAAAAAAACAAATATCACCTTGATGGAAAACTTTTGTGACCATTAGAAGTTTTTAATGGTGGACGTCACTCTCCCCACTGTTTTCTGTGGTGAGGTCCATTCAAGCTTTGGATCTTGCTGATTCTTTGGATCATACCCTAACATGATATATCCCAATGTAGGGACGGTGTGGATATAAAATATACATCCTAGTGGAGACCACTAAACTTGGTAACGTAACTTCATTAAAGATATTTTTGTCCTTCCGTATTTGAAAATTTTACTCTAGTAACGTAAGTTTTCCGCCGTCCAGAAAAAAAAAAAAAAAAAAAAAAACGCCTTATCTACGGTCATCTACACGCTACTTTTTTCTAATAAATAATAATATAATAATAACAACAACTTATACTATGAAAGATGTGATACTAAGGGCATTAAAATTAAAATTTTAAAGAATAAGCGATCTCGATCATCTGAACAACATACAAGACCCTTGAAGTCTAGACTGGGAGCTAATTCGACTGCTAGATCAGTTTGAGCTAATAAATAAGATCAGATTATCTACTATGGCCCATCTAAGCTTTAAATCTACCTGATGTTGAGTTAGAGGCCCCTACTGAGTTTTCTAAAGCGAATGAACAGAGTGGATTTTGCCAGACATCTCTGTAGACATCCAACCCATCCGATCAACTGTTGCGGTAACTGAACCATGGCTCCCACAAAGTTAAGTAACCATGGATTTACATATTCAAAATCATGGCTTTACAAAATGATTAGATAATAATTTCGACGATAAGTTAAGCATATTTATAAGTGATGAACAAAATGAGCAGATTCAAATTTTAATTTGATGTACGAACAAGTTAATGTGAAGAGTTGGTAATTAGTTTACTTTGATGGACTGCTTGGATCTTGCAGGTGTGCGATATTGGTACGTGCAATCTTATGTATGGACAGGATCGTTACTCAACAAAAAAAAAAAAAAAGCAGGGGGGAGAGAGCTTCCGATCTATTAGAAAGAAAAAACGAAGAGAAGGCTTACCTGGGATTCAACGTCATTCCATGAGATGTTTCTTCATTGTCTTCCTCCTTCTCCCCTGCTTCCTCTCCGTTTTTGGATTTTTCTTTCCTTCTCTTCCTCCTCCTCCTCTTTCTCCTTCTCTTCCTCTCCTCTTTCTCTCTTCTCTTCCTCCTTCTCTTTCTCCTTCTCCTTGTCTTCCTCCTCTGTTTTCCTCTCCGTTTTTGGATTTTTCTTTCTTCTCTCCTCCTCCTCCTCTTTCTCCTTCTCTTCCTCCTCCTCTTTCTCTTTCTCTCTTCTCCTTCTCCTTCTCTTTCTCTTTTCTCGTTCTCTCTCCCTCATTCTGTAATTTTTTCCTTCTCTTCCGCCTTCTCCCTCATTCGTTTAGCGGGAATCAGATATTTTTGATCCTACGATCACACGTGTCGGATGGACGGCGCTGGACAGCTACGATTAAACCGTTTCGAGAATATCTATTATTCGCACGCGTGGTTTTGATCCAACGGGCACAGATTAATCTGGGCCGTAAAATTTTGATCCAACGGTACTATAAAAATATTCATTCCAACAGATTTTTTTTTTTTTTTAAAAAAAATGAATTAGCTAAGTGACGTCATTACGTTCCGTAGACCCTACCATGATATATATGTTGAATCCAAACCGTTCATACATTTGGAAGATCATTTTAAAAAAATGATACAAAAATTAGTAAGATCCAATGCTGGAGTAGACCCCACCACAGAAAACAGTGGGGGGAGTGACGACCACCGTTAAAACCATCCTGAGGTCCACCATGATGTTTATTTTGGATCCAACCTGTTCATGTGTTAACCAAAACATGAAATAAGAGTAAAAAAACAATATCACCTTGATGGAAAACTTTTGTGACCATTAGAAGTTTTTAATGGTGGACGTCACTCTCCCCACTCTTTTCTGTGGTGAGGTCCATTCAAGCTTTGGATCTTGCTGATTCTTTGGATCATACCCTAACATGATATATCCCAATGTAGGGACGGTGTGGATATAAAATATACATCCTAGTGGAGCCCACTAAACTTGGTAACGTAACTTCATTAAAGATATTTTTGTCCTTCCGTATTTGAAAATTTTACTCTAGTAACGTAAGTTTTCCGCCGTCCAGAAAAAAAAAAAACCTTATCTACGGTCATCTACACATCGCTACTTTTTTCTAATAAATAATAATAATAATAATACCAACAACTTATACTATGAAAGATGTGATACTAAGGGCATTAAAATTAAATTTTAAAGAATAAGCGATCCCGATCATCTGAACAACCTACAAGACCCTTGAAGTCTAGACTGGGAGCTAATTCGACTGCTAGATCAGTTTGAGCTAATAAATAAGATCAGATTATCTACTATGGCCCATCTAAGCTTTAAATCTACCTGATGTTGAGTTAGAGGCCCCTACTGAGTTTTCTAAAGCGAATGAACAGAGTGGATTTTGCCAGGACATCTCTGTAGACATCCAACCCATCCGATCAACTGTTGCGGTAACTGAACCATGGCTCCCACAAAGTTAAGTAACCATGGATTTACATATTCAAAATCATGGGCTTTACAAAATGCTTAGATAATAATTTCGACGATAAGTTAAGCATATTTATAAGTGATGAACAAAATGAGCAGATTCAAATTTTAATTTGATGTACGAACAAGTTAATGTGAAGATTTGGTAATTAGTTTACTTTGATGGACTGCTTGGATCTTGCAGGTGTGCGATATTGGTACGTGCAATCTTATGTATGGACAGATCGTTACTCAAAAAAAAAAAAAAAAAGCAGGGGTGAGAGAGCTTCCGATCTATTAGAAAGAAAAAACGAAGAGAAGGCTTACCTGGGATTCAACGTCATTCCATGAGATGTTTCTTCATTGTCTTCTCCTCTTCTCCCCTGCTTCCTCTCCGTTTTGGATTTTTCTTCTTCTTCCTTCTCTTCCTCCTCCTCTTTCTCCTTCTCTTCCTCCTTCTCCTCTTTCTCCTTCTCTTCCTCCTTCTCTTTCTCCTTCTCCTTGTCTTCCTCCTCCTCTGTTTCCTCTCCGTTTTTGGATTTTTCTTCCTCTCTTCCTCCTCCTCCTCTTTCTCCTTCTCTTCCTCCTCCTCTTTCTCTTTCTCCTTCTCCTTCTCTTTCTCGTTCTCCCTCATTCTGTAATTTTTTCCTTCTCTTCCGCCTTCTCCCTCATTCGTTTAGCGGGAATCAGATATTTTTGATCCTACGATCACACGTGTCGGATGGACGGCGCTGGACAGCTACGATTAAACCATTTCGAGAATATCTATTATTCGCACGCGTGGTTTTGATCCAACGGGCACAGATTAATTTGGGCCGTAAAATTTTGATCC
Source organism: Magnolia officinalis (assembly GCA_021015155.1). NCBI lineage: Eukaryota > Viridiplantae > Streptophyta > Magnoliopsida > Magnoliales > Magnoliaceae > Magnolia > Magnolia officinalis. Next base: position 925,451 of record JAJHSJ010000017.1, on the reverse strand, counting down.
AACGGTACTATAAAAATATTCATTCCAACAGATTTTTTTTTATTTTTTTTTTAAAAAAAAACGGATTAGCTAAGTGACGTCATTACGTTCCGTAGACCCTACCATGATATATATGTTGAATCCAAACTGTTCATACATTTGGAAAGATCATTTTAAAAAATGATACAAAAATTAGTAAGATCCAATGCTGGAGTAGACCCCACCACAGAAAACAGTGGGGGGAGTGACGACCACCGTTAAAACCATCCTGAGGTCCACCATGATGTTTATTTTGGATCCAACCTGTTCATGTGTTAACCAAAACATGAAATAAGAGTAAAAAAACAAATATCACCTTGATGGAAAACTTTTGTGACCATTAGAAGTTTTTAATGGTGGACGTCACTCTCCCCACTGTTTTCTATGGTGAGGTCCATTCAAGCTTTGGATCTTGCTGATTCTTTGGATCATACCCTAACATGATATATCCCAATATAGGGACGGTGTGGATATAAAATATACATCCTAGTGGAGACCACTAAACCTGGTAACGTAACTTCATTAAAGATATTTTTGTCCTTCCGTATTTGAAAATTTTACTCTAGTAACTTAAGTTTTCCGCCGTCCAGAAAAAAAAAAAAAAAAAAAAAAAAAAACACCTTATCTACGGTCATTTACGGCGCTACTTTTTTCTAATAAATAATAATAATAATACCAACAACTTATACTATGAAAGATGTGATACTAAGGGCATTAAAATTGAAATTTTAAAGAATAAGCGATCCCGATCATCTGAACAACCTACAAGACCCTTGAAGTCTAGACTGGGAGCTAATTCGACTGCTAGATCAGTTTGAGCTAATAAATAAGATCAGATTATCTACTATGGCCCATCTAAGCTTTAAATCTACCTGATGTTGAGTTAGAGGCCCCTACTGAGTTTTCTAAAGCGAATGAACAGAGTGGATTTTGCCAAGACATCTCTGTAGACATCCAACCCATCCGATCAACTGTTGCGGTAACTGAACCATGGCTCCCACAAAGTTAAGTAACCATGGATTTACATATTCAAAATCATGAGCTTTACAAAATGCTTAGATAATAATTTTGATGATAAGTTAAGCATATTTATAAGTGATGAACAAAATGAGCAGATTCAAATTTTAATTTGATGTACGAACAAGTTAATGTGAAGAGTTGGTAATTAGTTTACTTTGATGGACTGCTTGGATCTTGCAGGTGTGCGATATTGGTACGTGCAATCTTATGTATGAACAGGATCGTTACTCAACAAAAAAAAAAAAAAAGCAGGGGGGAGAGGGCTTCCGATCTATTAGAAAGAAAAAACGAAGAGAAGGCTTACCTGGGATTCAACGTCATTCCATGAGATGTTTCTTCATTGTCTTCCTCCTTCTCCCCTGCTTCCTCTTCGTTTTTGGATTTTTCTTCCTTCTCTTCCTCCTCCTCCTCTTTCTCCTTCTCTTCCTCCTTCTCCTCTTTCTCCTTCTCTTCCTCCTTCTCTTTCTCCTTCACCTTGTCTTCCTCCTCTGTTTCCTCTCCGTTTTTGGATTTTTCTTCCTTCTCTTCCTCCTCCTCCTCTTTCTCCTTCTCTTCCTCCTCCTCTTTCTCTTTCTCCTTCTCCTTCTCTTTCTCCTTCTCTTTCTCGTTCTCCCTCATTCTATAATTTTTTCCTTCTCTTCCGCCTTCTCCCTCATTCGTTTAGCGGGAATCAGATATTTTTGATCCTCCGATCACACGTGTCGGATGGACGGCGCTGGACAGCTACGATTAAACCGTTTCGAGAATATCTATTATTCGCACGCGTGGTTTTGATCCAATGGGCACAGATTAATCTGGGCCGTAAAATTTTGATCCAACGGTACTATAAAAATATTCATTCCAACAGATTTTATTTTTTATTTTTTTTTTTAAAAAAAAAACGGATTAGCTAAGTGACATCATTACGTTCCGTAGACCCTACCATGATAAATATGTTGAATCCAAACCGTTCATACATTTGGAAAGATCATTTTAAAAAATGATACAAAAATTAGTAAGATCCAATGCTGGAGTAGACCCCACCACAGAAAACAGTGGGGGGAGTGACGACCACCGTTAAAACCATCCTGAGGTCCACCATGATGTTTATTTTGGATCCAACCTGTTCATGTGTTAACCAAAACATGAAATAAGAGTAAAAAAACAAATATCACCTTGATGGAAAACTTTTGTGACCATTAGAAGTTTTTAATGGTGGACGTCACTCTCCCCACTCTTTTCTGTGGTGAGGTCCATTCAAGCTTTGGATCTTGCTGATTCTTTGGATCATACCCTAACATGATATATCCCAATGTAGGGACGGTGTGGATATAAAATATACATCCTAGTGGAGCCCACAAAACTTGGTAACGTAACTTCATTAAAGATATTTTTGTCCTTCCGTATTTGAAAATTTTACTCTAGTAACGTAAGTTTTCCGCCGTCCAGAAAAAAAAAAATGCCTTATCTACGGTCATCTACAGCGCTACTTTTTTCTAATAAATAATAATAATAATAATACCAACAACTTATACTATGAAAGATGTGATACTAAGGGCATTAAAATTAAAATTTTAAAGAATAAGCGATCCCGATCATCTGAACAACCTACAAGACCCTTGAAGTCTAGACTGGGAGCTAATTCGACTGCTAGATCAGTTTGAGCTAATAAATAAGATCAGATATCTACTATGGCCCATCTAAGCTTTAAATCTACCTGATGTTGAGTTAGAGGTCCCTACTGAGTTTTCTAAAGCGAATGAACAGAGTGGATTTTGCCAGGACATCTCTGTAGACATCTAACCCATCTGATCAACTGTTGCGGTAACTGAACCATGGCTCCCACAAAGTTAAGTAACCATGGATTTACATATTCAAAATCATGGGCTTTACAAAATGCTTAGATAATAATTTCGACGATAAGTTAAGCATATTTATAAGTGATGAACAAAATGAGCAGATTCAAATTTTAATTTGATGTACGAACAAGTTAATGTGAAGATTTGGTAATTAGTTTACTTTGATGGACTGCTTGGATCTTGCAGGTGTGCGATATTGGTACGTGCAATCTTATGTATGGACATGATCGTTACTCAACCAAAAAAAAAAAAAAGCAGGGGTGAGAGAGCTTCCGATCTATTAGTAAGAAAAAACGAAGAGAAGGCTTACCTGGGATTCAACGTCATTCCATGAGATGTTTCTTCATTGTCTTCCTCCTTCTCCCCTGCTTCCTCTCCGTTTTTGGATTTTTCTTCCTTCTCTTCCTCCTCCTCCTCTTTCTCCTTCTCTTCCTCCTTCTCTTTCTCCTTCTCCTTGTCTTCCTCCTCCTCTGTTTCCTCTCCGTTTTTGGATTTTTCTTCCTTCTCTTCCTCCTCCTCCTCTTTCTCCTTCTCTTCCTCCTCCTCTTTCTCTTTCTCCTTCTCCTTCTCTTTCTCCTTCTCTTTCTCGTTCTCACTCATTCTGTAATTTTTTCCTTCTCTTCCGCCTTCTCCCTCATTCGTTTAGCGGCAATCAGATATTTTTGATCCTACGATCACACGTGTCGGATGGACGGCGCTGGACAACTACGTTTAAACCGTTTCGAGAATATCTATTATTCGCATGCGTGGTTTTGATCCAATGGGCACAAATTAATCTGGGCCGAAATTTTGATCCAACAGTACTATAAAAATATTCATTCCAACAGATTTTTTTTTTTCAAAAAAAAAAAAACGGATTAGCTAAGTGACGTCATTATGTTCCGTAGACCCTACCATGATATATATGTTGAATCCAAACCGTTCATACATTTGGAAAGATCATTTTAAAAAATGATACAAAAATTAGTAAGATCCAATGCTGGAGTAGACCCCACCACAGAAAACAGTGGGGGGAGTGACGACCACTGTTAAAACCATCCTGAGGTCCACCATGATGTTTATTTTGGATCCAACCTGTTCATGTGTTAACCAAAACATGAAATAAGAGTAAAAAAACAATATCACCTTGATGGAAAACTTTTGTGACCATTAGAAGTTTTTAATGGTGGACGTCACTCTCCCCACTTTTCTGTGGTGAGGTCCATTCAAGCTTTGGATCTTGCTGATTCTTTGGATCATACCCTAACATGATATATCCCAATGTAGGGACGGTGTGGATATAAAATATACATCCTAGCGGAGCCCACTAAACTTGGTAACGTAACTTCATTAAAGATATTTTTGTCCTTCCGTATTTGAAAATTTTACTCTAGTAACGTAAGTTTTCCGCCGTCCAGAAAAAAAAAAAAACGCCTGATCTACGGTCATCTATAGTGCTACTTTTTTCTAATAAATAATAATAATAATAATACCAACAACTTATACTATGAAAGATGTGATACTAAGGGCATTAAAATTAAAATTTAAAGAATAAGCGATCCCGATCATCTGAACAACCTACAAGACCCTTGAAGTCTAGACTGGGAGCTAATTCGACTGCTAGATCAGTTTGAGCTAATAAATAAGATCAGATTATCTACTATGGCCCATCTAAGCTTTAAATCTACCTGATGTTGAGTTAGAGGCCCCTACTGAGTTTTCTAAAGCGAATGAACAGAGTGGATTTTGCCAGGACATCTCTGTAGACATCTAACCCATCTGATCAACTGTTGCGGTAACTGAACCATGGCTCCCACAAAGTTAAGTAACCATGGATTTACATATTCAAAATCATGGGCTTTACAAAATGCTTAGATAATATTTCGACGATAAGTTAAGCATATTTATAAGTGATGAACAAAATGAGCAGATTCAAATTTTAATTTGATGTACGAACAAGTTAATGTGAAGATTTGGTAATTAGTTTACTTTGATGGACTGCTTGGATCTTGCAGGTGTGCGATATTGGTACGTGCAATCTTATGTATGGACAGGATCGTTACTCAACAAAAAAAAAAAAAAAAAAAAACAGGGGGAAAGAGCTTCCGATCTATTAGAAAGAAAAAACGAAGAGAAGGCTTACCTGGGATTCAACGTCATTCCATGAGATGTTTCTTCATTGTCTTCCTCCTTCTCCCCTGCTTCCTCTCCGTTTTTGGATTTTTCTTCCTTCTCTTCCTCCTCCTCCTCTTTCTCCTTCTTTTCCTCCTCTCCTCTCTTTCTCCATCTCTTCCTCCTTCTCCTTGTCTTCCTCCTCCTCCTCTGTTTCCTCTCCATTTTTGGATTTTTTCTTCCTTCTCTTCCTCTCCTCCTCTTTCTCTTTTCTCCTTCTCTTCTCCTCTCTTCTCTTTCTCTTCTCCTTCTCTTTTCTCGTTCTCCCTCATTCTGTAATTTTTTTCCTTCTCTTCCGCCTTCTCCCTCATTCGTTTAGCGGGAATCAGATATTTTTGTTCCTACGATCACACGTGTCGGATGGACGGCGCTGGACAGCTACGATTAAACCGTTTCGAGAATATCTATTATTCGCACGCGTGGTTTTGATCCAATGGGCACAGATTAGTCTGGGCCATAAAATTTTGATCCAACGGTACTATAAAAATATTCATTCCAACAGATTTTATTTTTTATTTTTTAAAAAAAAATGGATTAGCTAAGTGACGTCATTACGTTCCATAGACCCTACCATGATATATATGTTGAATCCAAACAGTTCATACATTTGGAAAGATCATTTTAAAAAATGATACGAAAATTAGTAAGATCCAATGCTGGAGTAGACCCCACCACAGAAAACAGTGGGGGGAGTGACGACCACCGTTAAAACCATCCTGAGGTCCACCATGATGTTTATTTTGGATCCAACCTGTTCATGTGTTAACCAAAACATGAAATAAGAGTAAAAAAACAAATATCACCTTGATGGAAAACTTTTGTGACCATTAGAAGTTTTTAATGGTGGACGTCACTCTCCCCACTGTTTTCTGTGGTGAGGTCCATTCAAGCTTTGGATCTTGCTGATTCTTTGGATCATACCCTAACATGATATATCCCAATGTAGGGATGGTGTAGATATAAAATATACATCCTAGGGGAGCCCACTAAACTTGGTAACGTAACTTCATTAAAGATATTTTTGTCCTTCCGTATTTAAAAATTTTAAACGTAAGTTTTCCGCCGTCCAGGAAAAAAAAAAAAAAAAAAAAATGCCTTATCTACGGTCATCTACAGCGCTACTTTTTTCTAATAAATAATAATAATAATAATACCAACAACTTATACTATGAAAGATGTGATATTAAGGGCATTAAAATTGAAAATTTAAAGAATAAGCGATCCCGATCATCTGAACAACCTACAAGACCCTTGAAGTCTAGACTGGGAGCTAATTCGACTGCTAGATCAGTTTGAGCTAATAAATAAGATCAGATTATCTACTATGGCCCATCTAAGCTTTAAATCTACCTGATGTTGAGTTAGAGGCCCCTACTGAGTTTTCTAAAGCGAATGAACAGAGTGGATTTTGCCAGGACATCTCTGTAGGCCCCACCTTTGATGCACGTGCATGTATGATGTGTACACATGCTGTGCACCGGTCCGTAGATCTGGTCAAATGACCACTGACTCGTGGATTTCAAAAAAAAAAAAAAAACAATAAATAAATAAAGAAATTCTTCTTTCTTTATCTCGTCTTCCCGCACGTCTGAGATTTGAATGGAAGACTGACATTTGGGTTCGAGCATGGCCCACCATCACGGCTATTGTGTCAATCCGAACCGTTCATCACTTTCACGACTTAGATATAACGAAAATTTCATGCGTCCCACCCGTGGTTGACCGTGTGTATAGACACAAATACGGAAGTAGGAAAAGTTGTGCATGCGAATATACCGAAAACGGAAACCGTTTTCTCTCGTTAGCTGGCATCGCAGGTGCCTCCTCATTCTTAAATCATACCCGCACACGTAAGTCAATCCTAGCCCTCCATTCACCCCTTGCTCTAGGGCTCCCTTAGCAGCCAAAGAGCCGCCGCAACTAAAAACTAAAGAACCCACAAGTTTTCGTGGTTGTTCATCCAAACGATGGGTCCCACAATGTTTTAGGGTAAAATCTACACCATCTATACGTATCAGATCAGCAGATCAACCGACCGTAGAGAATCTGTCATTGACGAAGAGATCATCTTCCCCGCTGGATATCCACCATCTTATAGTTGATCCCATTTCACAATCAAGACCGTCCATTCGATGGGCCATTGTGTCAAAGGTCCAATCTTAACATTAGATCATGACCATACGAGAGTTTAGTGGGATTAGCATTTAATGACATTGGAGGCATCGAGCTCATGTGCGGATTAGACTATGGGTTGTAACTAATCGGGAAATGGAGTTGGTGTGAAGATGAGTGTTGATGCTCCTCGAGCTCCGAGTGGTTCAAAGGCGATCAAAGTTACATGGCACCACAATGATGTATTTATTATATCCACACCGTTCATCAATTTTCCAAGTTCATTTTAGACTACAATCCAAAAAATGAATCATATCCAAAGATCAATTGGACCACACCACAAATAGCAGCGGAGATGATGATTTTCACCATTAAAAATTTCATAGGGCCCACCATAACGTTTAGTTTCCATACAATCTGTTCATAAGGTCACAAAGACCTGAATGAAGAGAAAAAACAACATATTGAACCAAAACTTATGTGAACCCTAAAAGGGATTCAATGGTAGACGTTCAATCCCCCAATGCTTTTTCAAGTGTGGTCCCTCTGATGGTTAGATCTGTATTATTTTTTGTCTCAAGCCTTGTGACCATTCTGGATAGGACACGCATTAAGGTGACCATTCTGTGAATATCCCAGATCCTACACATACATTCCACCATTTTGTGTGTTGAATTTTGCCTGTGATTTATTTCCAATTCTAACCGTCCATTTGATGGCCACACTAACATGGTTAGATCACGTAGTCAGAGTGAATTTTTTATTGTGATCTATACATGAAGGTTCCTACAATTTTAACGGTTTAGATTGAGGTGCTCAAATAACTATAGATGGATACGATTCACTACATGTGGGGCACATTGTTTGGAAATCCAAACCATTGGTCTAATGGGTCTACACATGGATCAGGGATTCAATGCAACTCTTGAGGGTCCTTTGGTCCCGACTCTTTGATGTTCGGCCCTTTTTTATTCAGTTGAACATGTACCGTTGATGTATTTTCTCTTGCTCTTATATTCCCATATTTAAGCATCTGGATCTCTAAATCCATAAGACATCCAACCCATCCGATCAACTGTTGCGGTAACTGAACCATGGCTCCCACAAAGTTAAGTAACCATGGATTTACATATTCAAAATCGTGGGCTTTACAAAATGCTTAGATAATAATTTCGACGATAAGTTAAGCATATTTATAAGTGATGAACAAAATGAGCAGATTCAAATTTTAATTTGATGTACGAACAAGTTAATGTGAAGATTTGGTAATTAGTTTACTTTGATCAGGTGGTCCAAATTCAAAGTGGACGGTCAGATATCTTCGTCTAATGGTGATACGTTATATCAATGGTTAGTTTTAATTTACGGATAAGAATATTAAGGTATTTAATGATTCATCCTATCAATCAATAGTCGAAAAGTGCTCTCTATGGCTAGATTCAGGTTAAACTACATAAATATTAATGGATCTACAAGTGTATAGTTGAACAAATGTAAAAGTGTAATCGTACATCCTTATGTACAGGTAAACTTACACCCAAAATTTTGGGTTGTTACACATACTGTTATCCTTTTGCTTACATTCGCTAGTGTAATTATGGGTGTACACGAACCGAGTTAGCTCAGTTAGCTTGCACTACTCGACTAAAAAAAGCTCGATACGACTCGGTTTAAAGCTGAATAAGAGCCGAGTCGAGCTAATTTTTTGAGCTTGAAAATTTTCGAACCGATTTTGATGTGGGCTATCCATCATGCAGGCCCATCTTGGATGTGGGTTGTCCATTTTGCTGGCTCACCTTTAATGTGGATCATCCATCATGCAGAGCCCAACTTCAAAATGGGCTATCAACCAAGAAAGGCCCAGCTTAGATGTGACCCACCATCAATGTTACTGTCCATCATTTGGGTCCCACCTTTAATATCCATCACCCATCATATGAAGTCCACCTTTGATGTAGACTTCCCATCTTATGGGCCCCACCTTCGTCCATACGTGGCGCCCACCTTGGATGTGGGCCATTCATCATCAACACCTTTAATGTGGACTGTCCATTATGTTGTGCCCACCATCAAAATAAATTATCCATCAAGTAGGGCCCACCTTCAATGCTCACCGTCCATCATCTAGAGCCCACCTTAATTGATGTGGACCGTCCACCGTGTGGGCCCAAATTAAGATGTGGCCAATCCATCATGTAGGGCCCACCTTAGATGTGGGCCTTTAATCATTAGGAGCCGAACCTTTAATGTAGAATTTCCATTATATGGGGCCCACCTTGATTTGGGTCATCCAACATGCGGGGTCCACATTCAATGTTATTGTCAGTCATTTAGGGCTATATTCAATATCCACGTCCCCTCATGTGGAGCCCACCTTTGAAATAGATTGTCCATTGTGTGGGTCCCACCTTCAATGAGGGTAAACACCATGCGAGCAGAGTTGGATGCAGGCCATTCATCATCAAGGGTGTACCTTTAATGTGGGCAATCTGGGCACCACCTTTGACGCACCACCCATTATGTGGGGCCTCTTTTGTCTCGGACCATCCATCACGTGTATAGATAGATAAGAAAAAAAAAAAAGAGTTAAAAAGCAAGAAAAATAACTAATTAAATTAAAATTATGCTTATTAAACTAACTTAAGTTTTAATATATAAAAAAGTTACTTAATTGAATAGTATCAAATGTTTACTTTTTCTACTTGTGGAAAAAAAAAAAAAGACTTTTTAGAAATCCAAATAAAATAAGAAGCTGCAGCAAGTCAGACAAAATCAAAGATGACGAGAGTACTAAAGATGATAATCATTAATGAAATTAGAGAACCTTTAACAACTTCACCAGCTTCTGTTGTGTCCTTCTGTTGTGTCCTGCTACCTTTTATCTCTTATTTCTTAGGGTGGTAAACTTCATCATGCACCGGGGCTAAAGATCGATCTTCGTCCGAATATTCACATATTGATATATGAGCATTAGATGATGATGCATTTGCTAAGAGCAATACCCGCCGGCGAAGATAGCCCAAAACATTCTTCTTTCTGAGACCTATTGGATGAACCACCAAAACCAATTTCTCTAATACAATAGACTTCTCTAAGAAGAATTTCACCAATTGCAGTTCATCGTAGAGTCCTCTAAAACCATTTATTTTTATAACTTTCAGATGATGAAAGGTAATATCCGGAGTCTCAATTGTCCGACATCCCCTGGACCGGTTTTGTATGCCCTCGAGTTGCATGGCCCGGATGTTCTTGTCGTCGTCAATGTTGGTATACGAAAGCTTCAAATTCGCATCAAAAGCAAAAAGATAATAAATAAGCGGGGCTCTAAAGTAGATTTTATTCAAAATGAGATTGGCTAAACCAAAAACAACATCCTGGCCCTGCATCAGGAGGACCCCATGATTCTTTGATGAAATCGAAGCTTGAAGAGGTGATCGGTATTGCCACTAATTGTCAATTGGGTTTTAGATGACCCTTGCCATGTTATTTTTGGGTAGTATCCATGGGTTCCCACGGACTCATTTTATAGCTGCATTCATGGCCATGGCCATTATAACAACACCCCACCGGTCAGATGACCAGGCACGAGTACAAAAACAATGTACATCTGTGGCCCACCTAATGAATTGATTGGCCTGATTTTTTTTCATCAGGTCAATCAATTAGTAAAGCTCATCTCATTTATAGCTAGGATGTCTGTTGAAACTCTTCAAAGAAATTAAATGGGAACAAAATTACAATGGGAGCTTATGTAGACCTACTTCAATGAAAAGCTTCTCAAGATAAGGAGATGGACACTTTTGAAGAAGCTATATGTGTACAATAGAAAGCATCTGGCAGTCCGGTCCACCAATAACTGGAATTCTTGCAAATTGTGGAATGTAATTGGCAAATCATGGATTCTACCATACCAGTCATAATTTACATGCTGTGCATATCAAAAGAAAGACTTAGTAACATAAAAGTCACATTATTAAATAGTTATGCCATACCTAACACACACCTCCGGTCTCCATGCATCAGGTGGGTCCCACTGTGTAAATGACCTGGCCAAAAATTTCAATTGGAACTGACTGATCATTTCAAGCCAGGCCATCTAAAAGGTGGGCCCCAGCTGATGCAGATCAATATAGATGTTTGTTTGGCACAAATCAAAACTGTTAAGAAATTAATAGAGTAAAAGCATATATACCTTAAGTGAGACATTACACAAAGTCAGAATGTTAACATGTTTAAGATGGTGCAGAACTGTAATCCAATCACGGCTTTGATCATATAAATCCCCACTTGTACCATTAACAAAGACATCCACCAAGCTCGAAATGTTCTTGAAAGACATAGCCGTACGAATAAAACTACCATCGAAATGGAATGACTGAAGGTTTGGAGCAAAAATCTCAATCTCATTGAGATTGCAACACTCGAACACAGTCAACCTCTTAAGTGGCAGATCCGGGGCAGAAACCTTGACACGAGTCAGATCAGGACAACTCCTTAAACTCAAATCCTCAAGAAGAGGGCAATTTGAAAGCATGATTTCAAACAAGGCATCTGTAACTCCAAAATCACTTAGGTGGAGGGTTTTGATGTAAGTGAAACCTTTGAAATTCGATGCTAATCTGAAATCGCAGCCACTCAAATTTAAATGGGTTATACAATCACAATCAAAGATGGAGTTAAGAAATTTATAAGGCCCATGTTTGAAGTCGATACGAAGATCCTTGACTCTTTTTGCTGCCGCGAATTTGACCCAATTCTCAGCATCTGATTGATTACATGGAAGGAATGAGAGCCGAAAAATCTGGATCTCCTTTGCTTTGTGGAGCTGTAGATATCGGTTAACAGTAGTGACGAATTCTTCTGGGGTTTGGCCAGACGTGAATTCGACACCTAAGTCGAGAGCAGTTTCATAAGCCCATATGGATTTCCACAAGTTTCTCCATTTACTTGAAAGAATGCTTGTTCTTACTAGCAATTTCAACGGCATCAAGGAAAGGATGTAATGAAGAACATCATCAGGTAGGTAATGAAGAACATCATCGGGTAGTTGGCTGATTCTATCAATGGTTTTCTCCCTGACTTTTTGCTTCTTTAAAAGATGCATTCTCAATAAGTTCCTCTTACTTTCGCCCTAATTAGAGGGTGTGACTAGTTCAGTCCAGTTGGAGGTCGGGTTTGAGGATCTAGTGCTGCGAAAATCAAAATCCATTCAATCAGATTGATTTGTAAAGAAAGAAGAAAGTTCAATCAGATTGATTTGTAAAGAAAGAGGAAAAATAATAAAATTTGAATGCTTACAAAACCTGGGCGCTGTGGAGATGAAGTCGTAATAAGCATAAGAAGAGAAAGATAAGAATCACTAAATATTTGGGAACTCTTACTGACGTAAATACATGAGATAACCTTAAATTGGTTGGACGCGGATTTCTTGCGATAGTCTTTCGCACGAATTTCTGGGATGATAAGATAGGTGGGACCCACCGTGATGTTTGTGATAAATCCACTCCGTCCATCTCTTTTCCGAGTTCATTTTAGTGAATATTAGTAAATATGAGAAAGATCAAAGAATCAAGTGGGCCAGACGAGAGGGAACAGTGGGGAACGGAATGCTTACCTTTGAAACCTTTCCGGGCTCCACTTGATGTTTATATCTAATCCAAACTGTTTATAAGGTCATTCCCATTGGGATGAACATAAATCACAAGAATTTTAGCTTGATATACAAAAACTGTCCATATATGAATTTTCAACGGTGGTCGTTCAATCCTCTCTGTTTCTTATCGTGTAGCTCACATGAGTCTTGGATCGGTCTAATTTTTGGTCTGATGCCCTAAAATGGCCTTCCAAAATGGATAAACGGAGTAGATTTCTCACAAACATCAAGTTGGTTCCCAACTATCTTTCCATCCGAGTAATTTTATGCGAAAGGCTTTTGCAGTGAATCCGCTTAGACGAGAAACGGATTCGCTACTCCCGGCCCGTGGTTATTGGTCGGTGCTCTGCGGGCCCACTATTAATTATGTATTTTATCCATGCCATTCATCCATTTTTACAAATCATTATGGATCTTGATCCAAAAACTGAGAAGGATATAAATCTCAAGTGGACCACACCACAAGAAAATAATGGTGATTTGATAGCCACCATTAAAATCCTCTTAAGTCCTACCGTACTGTTTATATGACATCCAATCTATTGATTAGGTCACACCGACCTAGATGAAGGGAAAAAAACAAAGATCAGCTTGATACAAAACTTTTATGGCTCTCAAAAAGATTTTTATGGTCGACGTTCAATCAACACCATTTCAAAAAGTTTTTTAAGGTCGACGTTCAATCAACACCATGGTCCAATTGAGATTGGGATATATCTCATTTTTGGACTCTTATAATAAAATTATCTAGAAAAATATATAAAACACATAGATCATGATGGGCCCACCTAGTACCGACCACTAGCCATGGGGTAATGGAAGTGGATTGCCTACTGAGTAGCTCAGTACGGTAAGCATACTGAGTAAACTCTGTGGGGTCTACCGTGATTTACACATTTTATCTACTCCGTCCATCCATTTTAACAGATAATTATATATTCTGATCCCAAAAATGAGATATATCCAAATCTCAAGCAGACCTCACCACTGGAAATAGTGTGAATTGAAATTCTACGTTGAAAATTTCTTGGGGTCCACAGAAGTTTTGGATCAAGCTCTGGTCCTGTGACAATTCCACTCCATGTTTGGGAAGAATGGAAAAGTGTGGAATTACATTAAATGAAATTGCATTGGGTCTCGTGCCAATTTCACTCAATGTTTGGGAAGTTGTGTAGGTCCCACCATGATGTGTGGGCTATATCAACACCGTCCACCCATTTATTAAGATTATTTTAGAGCATGGGCCAAAAAATTAAGTAAATCTAAAGCTCAACTCGACCCCACCATAGAAAGCAACAGAGATTGAATAATTACCGTTGAAAACTTCTTTGGAGCTACATAAGTTTTGGATCTACCTCATTTTTAGGCCCATGCCATAAAATGAGGTTGCAAAACAAATGAACGGTTTAGATATAACACGTGTGTTATTCTCAGTAATTTCAAATGATGATGGGTATATCCATTCAATGTACCACCGTATTATCAACAAAGTATGGCATTAATTTTATCTCATGGCAATGGGGGACAATCCCAGCCATGGGTAATAATTGTGTTTTTTAAATCCCATCCCACCTAATCCCTTCTAATCCCACTGCCCAAACTGACCCTAAGTGAATCCCAACAAATACTTTGGATGTTTTAGGCATGAATTTATATGATTTCATATTGTGTGGCTTGTTTGAGCAGTCTAGGGTCATCTTTCAATGATCTAGAACGATTTTATGATGGGCCTCAATATTAATGTGGATAAAAAGATTAAATTGAACTACTTCAACCTTTTAATCATCGGGCTCTTTTTCTTTACCAATGCCTAGCCTCTTTAAGGTCTGCTTGGACACTGGTATTAAGTTGTATTAAATGAGATTATATTACTAAGTCTACTTTGAAATTCGGGATGGCATGTTTGGAAGGAGTGTGAGATGAGATTAAAATTAATATTATAGGCTTTGGAAAATGAGCCTTGTGTTAGACAGTGTGAGATGGGATTACTAATCCCACGGATGATGGATTTTTGCTGCATCCGTGTTCAATCCAAATGCAATTTGAAAGTAAATCTTACAATTTATTTTTTAATGCATATATTCCAGACATAGTGTTAGAAAATATGAGATAAACTTAATTAACGATACCTTACACATGCATTTATGGTAAGTTTTACAATTCCATCCACCTTAATCCCACCAAATATAGGCCCTTAGTCTTTAAACAATAGTTGAAATGAAATAGTTAATTGTGAGATTATTTTTAGGTATCATCATCCATTGTGAGGCCCACCACATAAACGGCTTAGGTCATTCAAAAGAACTCCTATCCAACGGTGAAAGTCCTGTGCACCTATTGCCATGCATTGGGATGTATTGTAGCAAGAGAAATGCTTTAATACTCTGTCCAAGTGTGATGGATGATATGCGGGCACTTAGAAACTGCATAGGAACCACAGAATTAACTCACCGCCAAAATTATGGTTCTTAGTTTAGATGTATTATAAACCAAAATTCGCCATTATTTGATTACCTTACTATCACATTGGTGAAGATTTATTGGACGGTTAGAAATGTAAACGTATCCCACGATCCTTTTTCAAACAAAAATTCCCGAGAGTCTGTGTATCAAGTGACAACCGCTGCCAGAGTATCAAATCACTACCCTTTTACCAAACCTCGTCCTGGAATTTACCATCCGGAATAGGCGACGTCTAAAAAATCGTCTACTTACAGGATGTGGGCTATCCATCAAGTGCCCTACCATGCATAGACCATGGCCGAGAACGGATTGGCTGATCCCCTGCCACTAGCCAATGGCTAGTGGTCGGTATTCTGTGGGCCCTACCATGATGTATGTGCTTCATCTGTGCTGTCCATCTATTTTTCTATATCATTTTATGGTATTAGACCAAAAAATGAGATATATCTCATTCTCAAGTGGACCACATTATAGGAAACAATGTTGATTGAATGTTGACCATTAAAAACATTTTTGGGGTTTTGGATCAAGCTTATCTTTGTTTTTTTCCCTTCATCTAGGTGCATATGACCTAATCAACAGATTAGATGTCAAATAAACAGTACAGTGGGCATTTGGAGGATTTTAATGATGGATATCCAATTACTATTATTTTCAAGTGATATGGTCCACCGAAAATTTATATCCCTCTCATTTTTTGGATCAAACCCTAAAATGATATGTAAAAATGGATGAATGTCATGGATAAAAGACACTTCATAGTGAGCCCCATAGAGCACCGACCAATAGAGCACCGGATTGGCTACTCCCTCACACTGGCAGTTGTTGGTGGTCGGTGCTCTGTGAGCCTCACCATGATGTATGTGTTTTTTCGTTCCTCCAGTTTTTAAGATCATTTCACGGCTTTGTACCAAAAATTAGAGAGAGATAAATCTCAGGTGTAACACACCACATGAAAACAATAGTGATTGGATATCCACCATTAAAATCCACTACGGTCCACTACTGTCTATTCGACATCCAATCAGTTGATTAGGTCATGTTGACTCAGATGAAGGGAACCAACAAAAATCATCTTTATCCAAAACTTTTATGGACCCAAAAGTTTTTAATGGTCAACACTCATTTAAAACGGTTTCCTATAATGTGATCCACTTGAGATTGGGATATACCTCATTTTTGGTCTCAAACAGTAAAATTATCTTTAAAAATAGATGGACGGCATGGATGAAACACATACATCATAGTGGGCCCACAGAGCACCGACCACCAGCCATTGGTAGCCAGTCCGTTTCCCTGGTTTATCCTCGGCTGGAAATTGCACGTGTGTCCCACCTGATGAACTGCTCCGATCTTGCAGACACGTGGCCAGGGTTCCTGAAATGAGGAGTTATATGATTCCCAACCCCTCTTGCACAAGGTACACGTGTTTTCGATTCTGGCGAGTAGAACCAATGGATCGGCAATCTGGGCCATTGATCTCTCGAATATCGCCACGTGGATGGATATCACCTCATAACTCTCCCAGATGAGAAGATCCCGATGACAAATACCACGGTCTTTTCCATTTGAACTATGTATTTCTCTTCTAAGCCGTCTATCTGTAGGACAAAAAACGAACGTCTAAGTTTATAATATTTGTAAAATTTTAAAGTAGTAGTCCATCTACAGTGGTAAAAAACAAACCAACGGTCTAGATTACTAAATAATAATCCCTGATTCTTACAAATAAAACCACGTGTACGATATCCAAAGAGGTGGGCCACGTATCATATGATTTCTACTCTTAAAATTCACCTTCGCCGTTCGCTTCGTTGTCTTTCTTTCATACTCTCTCTCGATCTCGAAACCTCGAATACCTCCGTAGCGATGGCAGTGTTGGCAGCGGCTGCGGTGCGCCAAGCCGCGTCTCTATCCCGGCTCACTTCTACTACATCGCCGGCTCAAGCCGCCAGACTACTCCAGCGGCGCGGCCTTGCAGGCGGTGGAGGTAAAAAATCCCCCGCCCTTTTCTTTTCCTGCTTTTTTTTTTTTTTCAATCAAATTCCTAATCTCTACAACATTTTCCAACATTCCCATATTCGGATTTGGATTTTCAATCTATTCCGGTTTCCCCGAATCTTCTCCATTTCTCGTTTGTCAAATCGCTTTGTCTGATCCAATCTTTTGTAGGCTTTTGTCTGAAGAATGCAAAATTAGATTTTGGGTCTTTTAATTTTCTTCCTCAGAAAAATGAATTTTGGGTCTTTTGATTGTCTTTCCCAAAAAAATGGGTTTTGGGTCTTTTAATTTTCTTCCTCAGAAAAATGAATTTTGGGTCTTTTGATTGTCTTTCCCAAAAAAATGGGTTTTGGGTCTTTTAATTTTCTTCCTCAGAAAAATGAATTTTGGGTCTTTTGATTGTCTTTCCCAAAAAAATGGGTTTTGGGTCTTTTGATTTTCTTCCCCAGAAATCGTTTTCTGGGGTTTTCCCCTTTTCTTAATATTTCAAAATGGGGAATAACTAAGTGCAGAGTTATGGTGCAAGAGCGCCTCTGCTATTGTACAAGTGGGATGAACTCAAAATCCCAACCGTAGTGGGACCTAGTTTTAGATGCATTGTAACTCGAAAACTTCTTTCAGGAGTATGATCATAATTGGGTGATTGGTGGATATCTAATGGACGGTAGAAAAAGAAATCAGTAGAATGGCTATTTTTAGTCAGAGGTCAGGATTGCCTAATCGATCTGATTTTTGGGATGCGACCAATCGATGATGGGTCCCACTACTCGGGTGGTATGGATTTGAGGTGCATACCATGTGTAAGGTGTGGGAGCTATGGGAAGCATCTGACCATGCATCAAGTGGTCTGAAAATCAGGCTCATCAACTCTTCAGGTGGGCAACTTGCATATGAGAACAATAGACAATAGAAAAATCACCAGCAGTCCACTTTCAATGTACAAGCATGGCCCACTGGATAACTGGCCTGATTATTGTTGGGGGCCAGATCATCCACCTGGTGGATCACACTTGATTGATGGCTTGGAAAGCCCACACATGGTACATTGTCATGTGTCTCCATGTGGAGAGGCACATGCATGCTTAGAAATGTGGTATTCATCTATTTTCATAATCATGGCTGCCTTGCTATTGGGGTTCAGCTTTACGAAAAATGCTTCCCAAATCATTTGATCAAGATGGTTTTTTCCTTAGTTTTGGGATGTATTCTTTTCCTGTCCTCAGTGGGTCTTCATAAAAAAAAAAAAAAATTCTGTTCTCTCAAAAAATCATTTGATCAAGATTCAAGGTAATAATGCTCATGGTACCTTGGCAGAAGTTCAATCACAATGCATCATTGTCATCATCATCGTCTCCATCATTATTGTTATTTTGTCTTGGATGCCTTTCTGTTGACGTTTGTATTGATATAAGAAGAAATGAAGCTTGTTTCTCTTATCTTTTGCAGATCCTCATGGACCTCCAAGGATTAATTTCTGGCAGGATCCAATGAGCCCATCTAAATGGAAGGAAGAGCATGTAAGTGTTAAATGGAAGTTTGAAATTATCTAAATTTTAATCTGATACGGATAATAACATAATCCCTTTTACTTACTTTCTTTGTCATATTATGGTTAATAAACTCTGCAGAATTTTATTGTAGTCTATGCAGAACTGTGTGTCATTAAATAGAAAATTCCTCAAATTCCTATAATATAAGGTTTCCCATTATTGGCTTTGGAATAGAAATTGAAGATCTTGGTAAAGCGTGAGTCAACGGGTTCTAATAATTCATGAAAGGGATTATCATATTCCCACAATTCAATTAGAATTTTCTTATGAAGTTACATATCATGTAGCTTTACTTTGATTGTAGACTGGAGATGAGACCTTTGTGGCATGGATACTCATATATTCAAAATAATCTCTATGTTGGTAGGATGAATGCAAACACTACTCAAACAGGGTACTTGGGGGACCTTATCCTTGCCTCGGTGATAGACTCCCAAGAGTTTCAGCACGAAGTATGGGGTTCGAGTACTCATAAGTGGCGAAATCCCACTATAGCGTGAGTGCGGGGGTGTGTGCGTGGTTAGGTGTGGGGTGCGTGTGTAAAAAAAGAAGAAGGGGTGCTTAGGCAAAAATACCCGGTTTGACTTAGTCTCTTTTTTTTTTCTTTTTTTTTCTTTTTTTTTTTTTTTTTTTTTTTTTTTTGTGTTGTTGTTGTTGTCGATATGGTTTAAAAATGCTATAGAAGTAGATTTTTCCTATGAAGCATTATTGTCAAATGCGACCGCGCATATGCGACCACATATGCACATACTGTGGATCGGATCGAATATGCCATCATGGCACATGCGATCTTGGCAAGTATGCCATGGCATACTTTGATACGCGATCAATATGCGATTACATACTACATATGCACTTGCATATTTCGCAGCGGTCAAAATACGACTTTTGGGAGTATTTTTTTTCCAATTTGGGGCACTTTTGCCTATAAATAGGCACTCATATCCCCTCTATTTTCACTATTTTTTACATGAAAGCTTTAAATCTCTCACTCTCTATCTTACCCTTTTCTCTCATACTCTAATCTCTTTACATCTAATTCAAGTATGTTTATTTCTTTATATTTTGTAAGTTGTGCTTGTTTTTGTAAATTAAGTTGTACGTTATAACTTGTAAGCTGTTTCACGTTATCAAGTTATCCATTTATCAATAAAATTTCTATGTTTGAAAATTTTAATAATTAATTCTCTCTTAATGTAGCTTGATGATTGTTTTGTTAAAATTTATGTAAATATAATATAAGTAATTAAATATATAACTTAATGAAACACTCAAACTACAAAATAGTAAGTAAAATAACCCAATCCAATCATGAGTACTAATTAGGCAAGTTTTTCCTAATTTTTTAGAATTTTTCCTTTTTTTCAATTTTTTTTTTTTTTTTAATATGCGGTTATGCGAACAACATATGTTGATCGCATGCGATTGCATATGCAATTTGACAACATTGCTATGAAGTTATATAGCATGCAATTGTTCTTCGGTTGTACTTTGGAGATGAGACGTTTGTGGCATGGATACTTCCATCAACTCAAAATAATTTCCATGTAAGTAGGATGAATGTAAACATTAATCAATCCAGGTATTAGGGCAAAATTTTACCATTTATTTACCTAAGTTACTAATGCTCATTTGGATGTACTCATGAATCCAATTGATTTGGCAATTTTGGAAATGCATTGTGCTTAGGTTGGGGGTGGTGCAGAAAAGTGAAATTTCAGTACGTTGGCATGCATATCATGTTTTCTCCACGTAGAATCAGGAGTGTTCTTATTTGGAGACAACACATCCCATCCTCCTTGGAACATCCAAACAAATCCCAATTATATAGCTTGGCTATATATATCTACTAAACCAGGCATTCTAATTATGTATTACAACAGACCTTAATTATGGATAGGATTGTTGAGAGAATGGAGAGGAAGTTGTCAAGGTAGAAGAGTAGACACCTTTCGATGGGAGGTAGGATTACGCTCATCAAATCTACCTTATCGAATCTGCCTATCTACTTCATGTCTTTTTTTAGATGTCTTAAGTCAGTTCTTCCATGATTGGAGAAGATTCAGAGGGATTTCCTTTGGCAAGGGGCCGTAAAAAATCATACGTTCCACTTGTTGGAGTGAGGTGAAGTGTGCAAACCTTTCGAAGGAGGGGTAGGTATTAGGAGTCTGGAGGTTGTGAACCTCGCCTTTCTCGGCAAATGGCTGTAGAGGTTCAAAACAAGAGAGTGATGCTTGTGGAGGGGGGTTGTGGCTAGTAAGTGGTGCCGGTCATGGGAGGTGGTGGATTAGAGAATTCTTTTTAAGGGCATCTGGATTGTGGAGGTTAGTGGCCAGCTTGGCGAGCAAATTTATGGAGGGCTTCACTTTTTCTGTAGGATGATGTGTAGCTTGGAGATGTCCCATTATGAGTTGAATAGCCAAAACTAGCTAGGCTCTCTCTAGTGTTGGATATCCGCATAGTTTGTTGTTGTTCGTCCTCTGGGTCGCATGCCGTGTGGTCCCCTCCTTATCAAAGGAATCTGAAGGATGAGGAGGTGGATGATCTTGCCCACCTTGTTCAGCTCCTCAATATTCACATCTCGGTTTGTGAAGATGATGCTATGATATGGTGAAGGAAGAAGTCTGGTTCTTTCTCAATTTGTTCCTTCTATGTGTTGATCTCTTCTTCCTAGAGTGGTGTGAATGGTGGCCATACTGCCTTTGTGTGGCACTATGGTGCTCTGCCCAAGGTTGCAGCCTTCGCTTGGTTGCTCAAAAGGAATAGGGTGTGTACCGTTGATAATCTCCATAAAAGGTTGATGACCATAACCAATATGTGCAGGTTGTGCCTTCGAAATGAAGAGACAGTTGATCACCTATTCATCAATTGTCCCTTTGCTAGAATCATTGGGAAGGTTTTCTTGGCTTCTTCAATATCGCTTTGGTGATTCCGGGCAATATCAAGGTATTCTTTCTCATGTGGCATTATTGAGGCTTAGCGAAGGAAGACAGTAGGAGTTTAGCTTTGGTAGCTGGCCTTTGGAATCTATGGGGTGAACGAAACAATTGATGCTTCAGGAATTGAAGCGGGTGAGCATTGGAGACTTTCAGAAGGCTGGAATTTGATATGCTGGAGTGGCTTCCTGATTGCTTGTCTTCGTAAATTCTCTTGGTTGGGTCATTTGCTTTTTTTAAAAAAAGTAAATTCTCCTGGGTTTTCTTTGAGCTTGAGTCGGGCTGAGGTTGTTGGAATTTTGCGTCTTAGCTTCGGCCTGGTGGCTGTGTTCCTTGTACATTTGTTTTGGTTTTTGAATAAAAATGTCATCCATCTATTCTTCTCTCTTACAAAAAAAAGAAAAAAGAAAAGAAGAAAGAAGAAAAAAAAAAGAACAAAGAAAGAGAAGAAGATACAGGAGAAGGGATCAGCTGCTATCAGTTATATCTTAGTTATCAATCCCTCTATCAACTGTAAGCGTCACACAAGTACAAGATCGATTAAGGGGCATTTCAGAAATAAAGGTCTGGCTATTAATTTGCTGGCCTCTACTGTGGATGGGCCATGCCCTAAAATCATGCTCATTAGATGTTTACAAGTGGAAAGGACAATAGCTCAATTGATGATTGACATTCAACTGGAAAAATCCTTCAATCAAGGGCTTGTATCATCCAACCACTATGATTTGCTTTATGGCCCATCCACAATAGTGGCCAAGACAGGAGTGATCCAGATCTGGTACATGTGTGCCATGCTGATGGATCTGGATTGCTTGATAAATTGATTACTGACTTAGCGACAAGTTTTTACAGTTCATGTCCTTTGATTAGCTTGTACTGGTGATGGCTTTGCACGCCCCTAGGTCGAAGGTTTGAGGAGTCACTGCCAACATCATTAAAAAAATAATAATCTTTCATCAGATATGAATAATGGCAATATTTGGATCAGTTCATTAAAGTTCAATACAGTTCTTTCCAAATGGTACAAGAAGAAGATGTCTGGTTATCAAGGCCTTAAAAAAAAGCACAACAATGTCTGGTCGTCAAGACTGTATACTTTTAAGGGCAATGTCTTTACCTTAATCTTGATGCATCTCCATAGGAGGGAGGGAGGGAGGGAGGGGAAAAAGGAAAAAAAGAAAAGAAAAGAAAAAGAAAAGAAAATAAAACACCCTCTGCATTTTCTCAAGGATTCAATAATTTGATTCACATGTGGTTTTGGTCTTATGTCATCGGTTCTTGCATGGTGTAGGGACTTGTGAGTCTTGTGAATGTTCCAATTACTGTGAATTTCTTATTCAGTTCCATATTGAATTGAAAAAGGTTCACTCCCCTGGGGTTTTCTAGTTTTTGGAGGCTTATGTTTCTTGTTTTTGGGATGTTTTTCTTTTATTTATTTATTATTTTTTTTAATGGGACTTTTTTTTGGTACTGTCAATGGCATGGAATTCATGCTTCCTTTTTAATCTTTTGCAGTTTGTTATCGTCTCTTTAACTGGATGGGGGTTGCTCATATATGGAGGCTTCAAGGCCTTCTCCGGAGGCAAGAAAGACACAAAAGAAGAGGTGATTCTTTATACTTGATGACTGCAAGGCTATGATCTATAATTTTGAACATGCTATGCTCTGATGTTAGTTATTAAAAATGCAGCCTCTCTGATTGTAAGGAGCAGATTTAGTTTATCGCTTCTATTAGCTCATCTAACTCATTGTTTGTGCTCATTAGATTTGCTGAAACAACCTAATAGATCTGTACTTGGGTTGAATTAGTTGGCCATTCAATTTTTTTTTTTAATTTTTTTTTTTTCCTATAATCCAGAGAAAACCTGTTTTAGCATTTTAGACACATGGGTCATAACTTGATTAGATGGTGCTGTGTTGCAAGTTGGACTGTAAGGTTGTGGTTTTGATCCCAGCTTAGGATGTTTTTCAGAGTTACTAGATTTGCATTGAGTGCGGTGACTGTTGGGGGAAATTACTCGTGCTCAATGTAGCTGCTTGCAGCATTCAGCTCTCTTGCCATTTCAAGCTGGCTTGATGGACTTTCTACATTTAACTTGATGCAGAATTGGGTTTTGGCAAGCATATGAAAATGCAAGTTGGCGCCATTTAAATAGCATCAATAGCACATTTCCATTTTCCACTCTTTCCAAACTGGGCACTTACCAAAATTACCTCTGGAAAACTTGTCTTGGTAATGGAAAACATCAGACCATGTCATAGGCTTTTGATCCGAAAAGTCTTGACGAATGCTTTATCGAGTTATGAGTCAATACCAATTCAAGCAATTATCGAGTTTGAGTTTAGAGTTTTTAACCTTGAATCCTCACAGCCATGTGTCAAGGACACCGTTGTTAATGTGCTGATAGGTCCTTCTAATGATGTCCTGCGCCAGATCTTCAATTGCACTCCCACTTCCTCGCGTTTATTCTTTGCTAAAATTTTAAAACAGGCATTTCCCCGCTCCCGCACCTGGATTGTTGCCACTCTGCTTCACGCTTCATGCAACCATACGTCCAGTGTATGTCAAATATGCATGCAGGGTGCTTCTTCATAGTTATGTGTTCTAACGTCGATTCGATCTGTTACATATTATTTATTGAGTTGCATTCACCTATGACCTGTTGTAGGTTATCTTAACATACAATCCATCTCACATATGAATGTGCCATGGCTGTAGGATTTTTGAACCTGCAAAAGGTGGACGTCACCATGAACATCACCTGACATAATTCAGGTGAGTCCAGTAGTCCGCTTGTCAGACATGCCACTCTGTATGAAAACAATGGGCGGTTTAAATGTGTGGCATTTCTGATAAGTGGACGGTTTTGATTTTTGGGCCAGGTGATATTCCTATTGGGACCCATCTTTTGCAAGGCTCAGATGTCCCACAGCTTATGCATTGGCACACGAGACAGGTTCAATGTTAGGATAATATACATCGGCTGTAGGTGGCCATTTCCCTAATACATTGTTTTCTACTATTAACATGAATCTATTTATCTTAGATGCATTTTTTTTCTATAGGCTGCTGTGGTAGGAAAGGGTTGTGCCATGTATTTCCCTAGGTATAAAAGAAAGGTGCATGTGTCAAAAAGAGAGGCTATGAATATCAAGTTCTTTTTTCCATGTCTCATGCTCGTATGAATTAGAATCCGGTTGAAAATATCTGTTAAGTATCCTACAAGTATATGGTACTAGTATTCGAATCGTGTCATATTGGACATGATGTGCTAGCCATATAGATGCATGGATAACATTGACATGCAAAGAAGAGTTTATTTTATTTTAAGGAAGAAGGAAAATGGATTTCTCAAGAGTTAACCCAAATATGCCACCGTCCATCTTCAATCGCCCCACATGTGCCATATGAGCAAGTGTCTATCTTCAGTTGTGCTCCACATGCGCCACTATGCCACACATGCTAATGTGCATCTTCTCTTATGTGGTTACGCCTCACATGTGCAGTGTCCCACATGTGCTAATGTGCCATGTGCCACCATCCATCTTCTCTTTCTCCCACATGTGCAAAGCGTCCCACATGGGCCATTGTGTCACGTGCCATTGCCATCTTCAACTGCTCCATATATGCCACGTGCCAATGTGCAAGTGTGCAACCATGTATTTTCAGTGTCCACGTGTCAAATGTGCTAATATCTCTCTCGTCCACATGTGCCACCATCATTGTTTAGAGTATCCTTGATGATCCTTGATATTATTGAAATATCCCCAATATTATCCATATCTTCAGCTCAATGATACTAATAACACTATCAGTATTAGAAATTCTAGGTATTGACAATATATCGCTAAGTATCGCCAATGTGTTGATATCGCCATATTTTATATGGTGTAAATTCCAAGTGTCTCTTGTATCACCAATGTATCGATATCACCAATATTTTCAATTGTTTAAATTCCAGGCATCACTTATATCGCCAGTGTATTGGTGATATTTCAATAGTGTCGCCAATGTATCACCAATATATCGATATCTCCAAAAATATGTTTATTAAAAAAATCATTTCAAATTTTTTTATGGGCGCATGATGAAGTGCATGTTTGTATGTCTGTATATGGATGGATGGATGTACGTGTGCACACGCATGCGTGGATGGATGGATGGATCATGCATGTGTGTTTGTTTTTATGTATGTACATGCCGTCATTGATACATGCTTTTAGGCCCCATTAAAAGGAAACTTATTATTTGATTCCTAAATATGTAAATATGTGTTTTTTTGCTATTATTTGATTCTTAAGTTTGCAAATTTGTATTTTAGCATCTCCTAAAGTTTCACTTAAAAATTCCACCATTTTCCCATGTTTCCCCAAAGTTTCCTGGCATTTTCAGGAATTGGTGATAACGATATTGTTTCCATATCCTTGGCCAGCGAAACTTAGAGCGATACCAATACTTTGAACACTGGCCACCGTACAACTTTGAGCACCCGACATTCCACTGTTCAGCTTCAAGCACCTGCATGTGCCACTGTCCATCTTCCCTTGTGCCCCACATGTGCAAAGTGTCCCACATGTGCTAATGGCCATCTTCAATCACTCCATATATGCCACATCTGCCAATGTGCCAACGCGTCAATGTGCATATGTGCCACAGCTTGAAGTTCCCACTGGCTATGTGTCTCTTGTGCCACATACAATTTCAAGCACCCCACATTGGCCACGTGCACCATGATTCAGCTTCAAGCGCATATGCATGCCACGAGCTATTATCCATCTTAAGCGTCTCATGGTACTAGGAAATTTTTCCAAAGAAAATGTTTTTGTATTGTGAAACAAAAAATTTTGGAAACATGCTCCAAAATTCCAGGATAATCTTGTTCAAAAACAAAGAAGGTAAACAACATTTTCTTTCTCACATTTTCCTAGAAATAAGGTTTCCCAAAAAACACTTTCCTTTCCAATATTTTCCATGAATCCAAATAGGCGCCAAGGGTCTTTTTGGATATACCATCAAATTGAATTGCAATAACTAGTCTAATAAACTGGAAACAACCAAACCGTAATTTACTTCCTCAGCATTCATAATGAGCGTATGGCTTCCAAATTGTGATTAAGTTTTTGGTTTGATAATATGAAAGACACACAAGCAATTTGAGGGCGACTTCCACACTATGATCCCTACTGTTACTGCAGGGTCTTCTACACCGTCCATGGCAACCTGGGCTAAGCAAAGTGAAACTATTGCACGCTAAAGCTTGAATTTAACCCTGGCATGGCCTTAGGCCAAGTTTAGGTGCCTGAGCCCTGGTCCTACAGGGCTGGGCCAGGCAGCTTGACTCATTGCCACCGAAGTTGCTCAACCCAATGCATTCACTGGGAAAGGCCATTGTTTCATGCTGTTGAATAGTTTTGTTTGTAATCTTTATGTCAGCATGGTTTAATAGTTAGAGGAATTTTTTGTAATTAGAGAATCCATTTGTTGTCTTGTGCAGAAAGTTGCAGAAGTGGCCCACTAGACTTGTTGGGGTTGCATGACTGGTTCTAGTTCATCATTCTCACCTGGAAATAAAGCGTTTGGCTGGGACATGGCAATCTCTTGGAAATGTTATTTCTTAGATTTTACAAGACATCAGTTTTGGGTTAGCTTATAACTTGCTCTTGGATTAAGGGCGATAAATGCTGAGATCTGTTTTTTGTTTTGCATTTCTGATATGAGAACTTTGGCGCATTGTATTTGGTTTTCTTTCAATCTTCTGAGCTGTGGAGGCAGTCTGTTTTCTTTGCTCCAATTCTCAAGTATTAGATACCCTGGGATTTGCTAGCTTCACATGCACTTATGTAACAAAAAATCAGAATGGTATGCTCATCAGGTGGGCTGTCCCTGTACAAAAAGAATAGACTGTTTAAAATAGAAATAATCAACAGAGTTCATCCAATGTATTGGTGTGGTCGGCCTGACCTGAGGAGTAGATCATCCAGATTGTTTGCGGCCGTCCTTGTAGTTTCACACATACTTGACAGGTTGGCATGTAGGATTGCATTAACGGTGCTTGTCGGGCTAGCAAACCTTCTGGTGTCCTTTTCTGTCGGCAGGGCGG
The DNA here is from genome assembly GCA_021015155.1 of Magnolia officinalis. Taxonomy (NCBI): domain Eukaryota; kingdom Viridiplantae; phylum Streptophyta; class Magnoliopsida; order Magnoliales; family Magnoliaceae; genus Magnolia; species Magnolia officinalis. The sequence continues at coordinate 897,608 of JAJHSJ010000017.1, read as the reverse complement.
GATGTTATTGGGCTGGGTCGCCTGATAGGGTATTCATTCTACGAAAGGCATGTTTTGGGCTGGATTTCTAGCTTCAGTCAAACGTGCTAGAGTTTAGCCCTGAAGCGTAGCATGCAAAAATGAGTGTTTGATTGAATGTAGAAATGGAAAACCCATGTGGAATTCTGACAAGGTGGAAAAAGGAAGGAAAGGAAGAGGGGATTTTTTTTTGAGATTTGCTATTCCATAGCCACAGCTTTGTAATCGGTACCCATCGATTGCAGTACTCTGTGAAGGGATGCTGATTCCACTTTCACAGGAAGTTCCTGCACTGGAATGCTAGGTGGGGCTCACTGTGATGTTTGTGAGAAATCCATCCATTTTGAGAGCTCATTTTAGGCTGTGCGTCCAAAATGAGGTGGATCCAAAACTCAAGTGGGCCAGTACGAGAGGGAAAACTGTGGAAAGAGTTTCTGTCATTGAAACCTTCCTGGCATCTACCTTGATGTTTATATGTCATCCAAACTGTTTATAAGGTCATTCCTACTGGGTTGAAGTGAAAACACCAGAAACTTAGCTTGATATGAAACTTTGTGGCCATGCCAATGTTTCAAACGGTGGTTGCTCAATACCCCAGTTTCCTCCCGAGCGGCCCACTTGAGTTTTGGATCCACCTCACTTTTGGTCACATCCTAAAATGATCTCTCAAAACAGATCACGGTGTGGATTCTCATAAACATAATGGTAGGCCTCACCTAACATCCCAACACAGGAACTTCCTGCGAAAGGCTTCTGTTGTTCTCTGCCAAGTTGGCAGTGGCTATTCAGTACCAATGAAAAAGCGTTAGGTGCATGTGTACAAGCACCAAATCCACACTAAAAAGGGTGAAATTGTCATTTCATGGAGTCTTCACACTTTCTTTTTACTTTTATTTATTGTTATACGTTGCGTAGGTGGACTTTGGATCCTAAGTTACTTATGCCTTAGTAGTATTATCTTGATTTTTTTATTGAATTGAAGTGATCATAAACTAACCTTATCTTAAATAAGTTATATATCTACTGATGTAAGTAAAAAAAAAAAAAAAAAAAAACAACTAATTTGGTGGTACCAAAACATGGAAATCTTTAAAACCAGTTTTCTGAAAGAAAATTGAATGCCTCAGCATTAGAAGTGTGGATACTAGGATTACTTACAACGGAGGGAATCCGGTTTTTTATTTCCATGTGATTGATCGTAGGCTTCTCTTTGTTCAACTACACGCCCAATTTTATTTTCGCATATGCTCCGTAGAGGTTGCAGACTGCCTGCAACCTTCCGGCGGGAACGGATTGGCTACTCCCCCTGCCACCAGCCAATGGCTGGTGGTCGGTGCTCTGTGGGCCCCACCATGATGTATGTGTTTCATCCATTCCGTCCATTTATTTTTCTAGATCATTTTATGATATGAGACCAAAAATGAGGTATATCCCAATGTCAAGTGGACCACATTACAGGAAACCATTAAAAACTTTTTGGGGGCCATAAAAGTTTTGTATCAAGCTGATCTTTGTTTTTTCCCTTCGTCTGGGTCTGTAAGACCTAATCAACAGATTGGATGTCAAATAAACAGTAGTGGTTCTTAGGAGGATTTTAATGGTGGATATCCAATCACTATTGTTTTCCTGTGGTAATGATCAGTAAAAATGGATGAACAAAGGGATGAAACACATACATCATGGTGGGGCCCACAGAGCACCGACCACCAGCCATGAGGCTGGTGGCAGGGGGAGTAGCCAATCCGTTCCTTCAAACATCACGGCGGGTGACGGGGTCGCACCCAACCAGACTGCCGGAAGGGGGAACGGATTGGGCCCTACCATGATGTCTGTGTTTCATCATGCTGTCCATATATTTTTCTAGATGATTTTAGGGTATAAGACAAAAAATGAGGTATTTCCCCATCTCAAGTGGACCACATTACAGGAAACAGTGTTGAATGAACATCAACCATTAAAAATTTTTTGAGGGCTATAAAAGTTTTGGATCAAGATGATCATTGTTTTTTCCCTTCATCTGGGTATGTATGACCTAATCAACAGATTGGATGTCAAATAAACAGTACAGTAGGCCTTAGGAGGACTTAAATGGTGGATATCCAATTACTATTGTTTTCCTGTGGTGTGGTCTACCTGAGATTTATATTCCTATAATTTTTAGGACCAAGCCCTAAAATGATATGTAAAAATGGATGAAGGGAATGGACGAAACACATACATCATGGTGGAGCCCAAAAAGGACCGACCATCAGCCAAGGGGCTGGTGGCAGGGGTAGTAGCCAATCCATTTTCAATGTTTGATTGGGCAGATCCAAATCTGAGGTGGACCACACCACATGAAACAGTGGTGATTGAAAGCCCACCATGAGAAACTTCCCAGGGCTAACACTAAGCAGATCTGCCATCCAACCCATTAGTAAGGTCAATCAGGCCTGGATGAAGGGAAAACGCAGAGATGAGGTTTATCTAAAGCTTTTGTGGCCTACAAAATGTTTTTAGTGGTCATTCACCACTTTTTGGTGTGGCCCATAGGAGATTTGGGTCTACTTAAGTAATTGAATTCACATCATTGATATACAACACATTCATCAAGGTGGGCCCCACATGGTAAGGGCAACACCCCCTACCTAATCTGTTCCCATATAAATGATGGGTGGTCTGAGTGAGTGAGCCAAAATTGGAGATGAATAGTAGAATTGAGTAAAATTGATGATCAATGGTCTAATTGGAAAACCATATGATTGAATTAACATTAAAGTTCGGCGGTCCAATTTGAATGATATTAAAGATCAACACTCTAATTAGGCAGAAGTTGAAGATAAGTGCTCTGATTGGACTAATATTTAAAAGCCAACGGTCTAATTGAGCTGAAATAGGAGATGAATGGTTTGATTGGGCTAAAATTCAAGATTGTTGAAGATTAATAACTAGAGTAGACCGATATAAATAATGAACAAGTTGATTGCGCTAAAATAGGAGATGAACGGTCCAATTTAGGAAATGTCGATGATTAATAGGCTAATTGGACTAATATTGAAGATAAATGGTTGGATTGGGCTAATGATATTAAACATCAATGATCCAATTAAAGCTAAAATTGAAGATCAATGTTCTAATCAGACCAACATCAAAGATCAACAATCTGATTGGGTTGAAATTGGATATAAATGGTTTGATTGGACTGATATTCAAGATCAATGGTCTAGGTAAGTTGAAACTGATAATCAATGGTTAGAATGAGCCGATATCAAAGATGAATGGTGTGATTAGGCTGAAATTGGAGATGAATGGTTCAATTGAGCCAATGTTGATGATCAACGGTCTCATTGGGCCGTGCGCTGGCAGAGATGGCCTTTGGTACTCATATAGAATGTGACTCTCTGTACACATACACATGCAGCTAGAACTTGTACGCCTGGAATACATTTACCTCAAATGAAGCTGACCATGTACCCAAACATAAATGGGTCATGGCCCACATATCCACTGAACATACAATCATAACCGTCCGGTTGGTGGAGATCTAATGGATGGTTAAAAGAAAAATGATTAACGGCCCGAATTCAACGAACCAATGTCCACTAATCCAATAGAAGGATCATCCAATAAATCTGTTTTTATGGACCTGCCCTCAATAAACTGACTCCCACTAATTGGACGGTTTATTTTTGGATATTAGTTACGCCATGTGTATAATATCTGTGTGCGTGGTAATGGAGCATCGTGCTCCGCCAGAGTATCAAATAATGACTCTCAGCGAAATGCATGGATGAAATGAAAATCGATGGCCTTAGGCCAAGAAAAATCAGACCGGACTCTCAAGACTCAAGAGCTCTTCCTTTTGCAGAACTTAGCTACAGAAAACAGAAAATCAAACACCTAAGCTACGGAAAATCAAATCCTCTGCAGAAACCATCTGCCATGAGCTCCCCAAAACCACCCCCAATAACCCAGTTTTGAAAATTTGTTTTTGCACTGCAATAGCTGCCATGTCTACTGCCTTTCAAATCTCCATCCACTTCTCTGTTCTCAACACCATCTCTGATGACCCCACCAAGAGAAAATCCTTTTTTGGGCTAAAATCCCAGCAACCCACCAACGGTTTCTCTGCCCCAAGAATCAAGTTGAAAGCTTTGGGAGGAAGATGCTCTTTATGGAGGGAGAGCATTGAGAAAGATGGGTTTTTGATGAGGAAGGATAAAAATCAGAAGAGGGTGGTTTTGGTTAGAGTAAACCGAGGGTTTGGATTTGGTGGTGGTGGTGGTGGTGGGAGAGATAACAGCAACACTGCAAGGGTGTTGGGGAATCTTGCTTTGGCTATTGGGCTTACCTATCTTTCAATGACGGGGCAGCTTGGTTGGGTTTTGGATGCAATTGTTTCTGTTTGGGTAAGCTTTTCTATAGGGAAATGATATGTACGCCCCCTTGTTTTTTATTTTTTTATTTATGTAGAGGTCCTTTTTTTTTTTTTCCCTACCTTTTGGTATGATGGTATCAGATAGATTTGCCTTTTGTGCTCTAATTATACCAAAACTAGAAGAAAGGGTTATTTGCATATAAAGAGAGGGTATCACTATCAGTTCCCATTTTAATGTATCCGTTTTTTTTTTTTTTTTTTTTTGTCTGTTTGGATGTACGATCGAATAGAATTGCAATTTATTAGTCTAATGAAGAGGCACTGGCCAAATTGTGATTACCTTTGCTAGTATCCACGTTGAGGCACTGAGATTCAAATTGCAATTACATTCTTTCAAGTTGGACTTGAAAGGAATGCATCTGCAATTTGAGGACTGCTTCCTCTTTATCAATACCAGGAAATGTCAGTAGTTCTGTCACTTCCCCTTGATTGGACTGAATGCCAACAATTCAATTTCATGTGCATCCAAATGCACTGTTATAGATTTGATAGATATTTCTTGTTGCAATTCATATACTGGATATGAGATTCTTCTTCTTTTAATATGTCTTTCTTCATGTCTTGCAATACATGATTTGGATACAACTTTTCCTGCACGTACAACAGATTTTCTTCTATGAGTTCTTATTCTGCATATGGATGTACACCTCTTTTTCTGTATGTTCTGTAATGCTTTCTTTACCAGGAATTGATGTTTGCACCCAACCTTATGGATATCTTTTCGCCCCATCCATTCTACTTTTGGGAATTCAACAGCACAACTTTATACAAATGTAGTACCAAGAATAGAGATCATGTAGTAGTAAGGGTGTTCGCAAATAGTAGGTACCACTTCTTGTAGTCATTGCTCTTGATTTGCTGCTATTTATGCTCGTTCCAGTCAAATCCCCAGCCTTTTTGAAAAACCAAATCCATGGTTTTTTGTTTCAGTGATAAATGCTTGAGTTTGTGCATGTTTCTGGATAAAGTTGCATGCCTCTCCTTTATTATTATTATTATTATTATTATTATTATTATTATTATTTGTGATTCGTATACCATGTACATGACTATATCTCATGGTTGTTTTTCTTTCATGGAAGTATCACCCAAATGAAGATTAGTGTTTCCTTCTTCAACTGAGACCCATATATATATATAGCCAATTCTGACTCACCATTGATTCATTAAACTCTTGAATTTGATGTGAATTTTATTATACGTTGGTATCCAAGCTTGCCTCATTACTTACATGTCGTATGCAAACAGCTTCTTGCAGTGCTTCTACCGATTGCAGGGTTGGGTGCTTTCTTGTGGTTTGCAGGACGAGATATTGTTCAAGGAAGTGTAAGGACTCCTTCGTCCTTTTTTTTTTTTTTTTTCTTCTCATAAGGACTCATTTTGTTGTTGCTCTCTCCAAGCACTTCAAGGATGCTCAATTCATGTGATTAAGATCCATGAATTATTCTATTTTATACTTTATTTTATTTTATTTTAGCATTTATTTCAGCCAACCATAGAATTGCAGTTCACCATTTAAAGTACAGTTTGGTGCACATGATTTCTATGCCTTGCTTTCCTTTTATGACTACTTGTGTACCTCTTTCAATGTACCGTACTTGCCGCACTGCTAAAAGGTGTTAGATCATTCACATACGTGTATGACATGGATATGTTTTCTAAATTTACATGCATACATATGTTTCTCCTAAGAGAGGGCAGAACTCATTTTGAAAAAAAAAAAAAAAAAACCCTAAAAAATCATAGAGAACATTAAAATTTTAATGATTTGTTAAGTGAAATATAGGGACGCTTGTGTATATCCATCTAAATGAGGATGCATGGTGACTAAACACTTCCCATCGTAACGACTCTCTAATTAATGGAACCTAAACAACCATCATCGAGATTACAAGATCTGCATTGTTAGTTCAGTATCCGTCTGGGTCCATAATAACTTACAACTTTGCAAATTATCGCTTCTCTTGCTTTATCTGGTCATGGTTCATTCACAATTCACAACTAACATTTTTGAAGGTTCTATTGATTTCTAGTAAATGGTATTAGTAGTGGTTCTTTTGGAACTTGGGAGTTCCATGTAGGCGTCATATGGGCAATTACTTGTCTTAGATGTAAGCATGTGCTCATGCCTCGGACATTTACCTATTGTATGGTATGTTAGTGATGTTAGCACTTAGTATTATCCTCGTGATCGTCATAGATTGATTGATTAGTTTTCTTTACTCTCTGTGGTGTATGTGCAGTGTCCAAACTGTGGAAATGATTTCCAGATTTTCAAGTAAGTTTTTTAATAGCTGAATTTCTTTAAGATGCGAAACTAGATTTCAATGCCATCTCTTCTTTCTAACATGAACACTAGGGACTGGTTACTTTGGCCAAGGTCTTGCAACGGAGTTCATGTTTTCTTTCATCCTCGTGCTCCAAGAATTGCAGTGTTATACATATGTAGCCACTTTTTTTTTTTTTTTTTTGGATAAAATATTTATTTTTCTTCAAAGTGATGGAAAATTTCTAGAGCTTTGCAAAGCCCAGACGCATGTACAAGTCAGTTAATGCACACATCACCACATTTGCCAGTTTGGCAGACAGGTGAAATATCCAAGCCATCCATCAAGTGGACCTCACTTTGTAGATCTTACTGCCCGAGGATAAAGGTGGTCCGCTCAGTAGGTGTGCTGGTGATATCAGAAACAATGTTTTAAATAGTGGTAGCATGTTGCGTAGTGTTCAACCCTCTATAGCATGTAGCATAAGCTACATGATACTTCTATTTTTTAATTTAAATACAGGAAAAATATGATAAATAATAAGAAAGCAAAAAATATAAAAATATGTAAAAGATGATTCATTTTTTTCAAGTATAAGCATATTCAAGTAAGTTATTAATTATCATTTATCAAAAGCCAATCCACATATAAAGTCATAAACCAAATCAAATAATTATCACATCAACAACTTTCTAAGCAAACCACTTTAATTAAAAATGTCTAATTGAAACCACAAGTTACAACTCACAAGTATGTAAACAAATTAAAATCCCACAAGTCAAGAGCATTAAGTACGATACATATGTCATCTATATAAAGCGGGGTTTTAAAAAAAACCCTTTCGAAACCATTTTTTTAAAGTTTAGTTTTAAAGGTTTTTTAGCTTGTGAGTTTCACACCAACTTTATCAAAGGATCACCACCATTTTAAGTGAAAGTAAACAAAGAAAGGTTTGTTTTTAACTTTACATTTTATGTTTTTTTATATTATTATTTTTTATATAATATGAGTTCTACACTATTTTTAACAAACAAAACAAAATAAAAATTAAAAAAATGATCTCATCACTCTTCAAAAAAAAAAAAAAAATAATAAAATAAATTACACTGTAGCATACACTACAAACGCTACACGCTACATAGCTGTAGCGTACGCTACGACCCTGTAATGTATGCTACAGGGGATTTACATTATTTAGCTATGCTACGAACGCTATTTGAAACAGTGATCAGAAATAAGCTGAGGGGTTGAAAACTTTGGCTGATTTTTTTGCAACCATACATTTGTTAGGTTGATTTTGGCCCACCTGACCAGCGGACCAAATTGATTCTTGGGTTGGGGAATCCACATATGACTACCTTTTTTATGGATTGGTTGGATATTGCACCTGTCCACGTCCCTAGCATATGCAGTGGTGTGTGCATTAGCCAACTTGTACATGCACGTGGGCGTAGCAACGCTCAAAATTTTAATATATCTTCTATAATATTTCTTCTATCAATATCTAGTCTATTGAGATCTGCTAGCTCCACATGCACTACACGTGCATGTGTGCAAGAATCGAGTTGTGTATTAGGTGTGACCCTCCATGTAGATGTCCTGGCGCAAGATCGGGTTGGTCAAACATCAGTTATGCAATAGAAGTACAAGAAAAGGACAGTCAAGCCCCTTTAAATCATCAGTTTTTTCATAAAAATACATGTGTGGCAACTTGATGGTTGACTAGCCTTATTTTTGGGCCAGGTCATCTATGTAGCAGGTCCCACTTGATGCATGACAGCCAAGGTATTTCGTATCAGTATCGGTTGGCGTAATGGTGTCCACCGTTACCTATACTGATATGGAGGTGTAACGGTGATATGGGGGCATAACGGCCCATAACGGTGCATTTTTTAAATTTTTTTGGCCAAAAAAATATGGATTAAATCCAGAATATTCTAAGCATTCCAAATATGCATTCATTTATAAATTGGAACATGTTTATGGTGGTGTAACAGTCTACTCTTTGGTGAGAAGTTGTATCGGACTGTCTGATGAATTTATGAACTAGAATATCTAGATTTGACTGTAAAACTCATATATTTAATTTTCTAACTATCTACTATCAATGATAGATATATTAGAATGAATGTAATATGAAAATATCTTATATGTGTAGGTGTTTGCAATTATTTTTCATAATTTATTCTATATTATGTTATTAACAATTTAACATACCTGTGGCTATGATTGTGATTCCTGTCTTGTGACCTGTCATCCTCAAGTCAAGAGTCTGTAAAATGGAAATTAATATGTTCTGCTATGATTAACACATCATATTCTACCATTAAAACAACAACACATTGAATAAAAATTGATTTTTCGATTTTTTTTTTTTAAAGGGCCGAAAATAGTGCATAAATAGAAAAAAAAATATAAAAATATATAAAATCACAATAAGAATCTGTAAAATGGGCATTAATATGTTCTACTATGATTAACACATCATATTCTACCATTAAAACAACAACACATTGAATAAAAATTGATTTTTCGAATTTAAAAACAAAAGGTCCGAAAATAGTGCGTAAATAGAAAAAAAATATAAAAAATATAAAATCACAACAACAATTTGTAAAATTGACAATAATATGTTCTGTTACGATTAACACATCATATTCTACCATTAAAACAACAACACATTGAATAAAAAATATAAATACTTATTTTTGAGGAATTTCTGGAAAATGGCCTATGGAGCTTCGAATCAAGAAAATCCTTAATATAAATTGTTTTTATCTGTAATTTCAAGCTAATAGTAGTCGAAAATTGCAATAGAATGATTTAGGAAAAAAGAAGTATAAAAAAAAGCAAAAAAATCAGACCTTAAAAAGAAGAAAAAAACCAGCCGTTATTGGACCTTTACGCCCTGACCGTTACGGGGCAGTAACAACCGTTACACATACAGGGGGGGCCCGTTACGACCCTGTATCGTGTAACGGATCGGGCCGTTACCATTACGTATCGGCCGATACATAACCGATATTGAATTCCTTGATGGCAGTTGCCTTAGATATGCCGTACTTGGACGTGTGGCCATGTGTAAAGTGTTTGTGGGGCCAGGAAACCTCCAATATCTATATATGTGGGTACTATTTAGATGGTGTATAGTATACTTTTATGAACTAACGTTCATATAATAACATGTATTTCAGTATTATCAATTAACTGTATGGATCTATGGACATGTCAGTTTGCCAGGGTCACCGTATTTGACAACTCACCTCATGTCTATTTTTGAGAACAGTACATGTGTCAATCTCTAAGTTACATGTCTCATACGCGTGGTTTTTTTCCCCCTTCTAAATTTTCGACCTGACCACATGTTGCAGATCTTCTTTAAAGGATGGAGTGCAGTTCTGCCCATTTTGTACTCAACCTTTCTCAGGTTACCACTAATCTCAACTCAGAAAAAAAAAAAAAAAAATGTTTTGTTTGTGTTTCGGGATGCCTGTCTCCATTCTGCTTCTTCTCTTCAGTTCTCTTTTCTTCTTTTTTATTTTCTCATATTTACTACAATTGGTAAGAGGAAGTTGTAATCCCATAGACAGACCTACACGCAAGTGAATGTCTCCTGTGTCACATCCAACCTACTCATCATGATCAGTAAAACCTCACTGTGTGACGTTGCCCCAAAATCAGGCATGTCACTCATCAGGTGGCCCCAAGTGTATAAAAGAAATGGACTGTAAAAGGACCCATGGTCCATAGTCAAAGTACAGTCGTGGGCTGGCTGATGGCTGGACCTGCCTATTTTTTGGGTCAGGGCATCTATATGGTAGCGCCTACCTGAGCTGCTTGGATGTCATGCATGTTAGTGCCTGCACCTATGTGTAGTCATGATGGGAGGTGCATGTGGTAGTAGGAAACCTAATCTGAATGGTGGAAGCTCGAGGTCTGTGAGTGCAATGTGTTTATTGGGTTTACAAATAAACAGCCATAGGCTAATGTGATATGAGAATCGTGGTGGGCCATGGTTGCCAGATTGCGTTGTTGACCATTGGTGGATGTGTTCCCTGATCGTTGGCACCTAGGTGGCACCCAAGACTAAAGACAGTACCGAAGTGAGGTGATAGTAAGGAGAAATTGCATAGTTAGTAGTAGTACTAGTAGAAATGTAATGTGTCATCATTAAGAATCTGTTAATTATCTTAGGAATCTGAGGTTGTGTTTGGTTCGAGCTGCGAGAAAAATAATTAGAAATTTTTGGGATTTCTGTTGTTAGTAGAATTTCCAAAATACATGAATCTTTGCCCGTGTGGATATGAAAAACTCCTTTCCAATAGTATGCAATCGAGCTCCAATTCTTGCTTTTTGGAAATTTTAAGAGAAGAAATTTCAAATTCACAAATTATTATGTAGCCCAAGCTATTTGTAGATTGGAGAACAGTGTAAAAGTTTATGCATGAGGGCTTGGCTCTCTTGTTGGGAGAAGATTTATCGGGCATTCTAAGTACTGTTTGAAGGCTAACTTGTTTAAATATCTACCATGTCCCCAAGTTCTAAGTTGATCTGATTGAATTCCAGTTCAGGACGACAAATTTGTTAGAGAATCTGCTAAGTTTTCTTCCGAGCCGTCTCCGACGTTTGGACAGGCCTTTAAGGGTTTTTCACGCCGCACTGAGAAAGGTATCTCCAGCATGGTTGGTTGTTCGAATTGTCTTTATGTTAGCTATTTATATCACTAGCTTTTTCCACAGCAGCAAAGATCTCAAAATTATTCAGTATATTTGCAAGCAAATTTTAAAAAGACCTCATTCAAGGGGTCGTTTGGATTCAAGCAAAGTTGTGTCAGGACAAGCTGTTTTAGTACGGACAGCTAGCCCATAGTTTCCATTTATGCACAGGAACTGCACAGAAACCTAGGAAAATAGAGACAATGTGTCCCTAACATATAACCATTGGCAAGGATTGCTTGAATTTGCTAAAACAACAGCAACAAAAAAAGGCAGAATAAATTGTTCCTAGTTTGGTGCACGTGAGGAAGACATTGTTCTGTGCACATGCCGAATGTGTCATGTACAACCGTCCAAGTTCAAACGCCCCATGTGCACATGTGCCACCATCATGTGACCATTGACGTTAAACTCTCCAAATGTACTCTCCAACAGAATAACTAGTTTCGATAGCATGACTTGGATATAGGGGTGTACATCGAGTCGAACCGAGTCGAGCTGGCCTCAGCTTGATTCGGCTCGGCCACTAGCTGACCTCAGCTCGAACTCGGCTCGGTCCTCGAGCCTGACTGGCCAGCTCAGCTCGGTTCGGTCAGCAGCTCGGGCCAGTTCAAGCCGAGTTCGCCTGTGCAGCATTTTCACAAACACCTGGACTGCACCTTCAAAATCTCACCGTATTTGAGACAGCAGCAATGGTTTTACAGGTATTTTATCAAACACCTTCTAAGGAACATAAAAATCAAGAAAAAAAGGGTAGTGGTTTCATATACATACCTTCCTTGCCACCGGCCACACTTCGTCGAGTCATTTCATCAAACACTTGGTGAGCAACATCATTATCAAAGTAACCGAGTCACCGAACTGGTTTGATCTGAGTCGAGTCAAGCAGGGGCCAGCTCGAACTCGGCTCGAACTCATTTTCAAGCTCAAAAAATCTGCTTGACTCGGCTCGAACTTAGCTGCAAACCGAGTCGAATCGAGCTTTTTCGAGTCGAGTTGAGTCGAGTGAGCTAACCGAGCTAGCTCGGTTCGTGTACACCTCTCTTGGATAACTTCTGCTAACACTAGTGCTGACAGCCTGTGCCGACTCAACTTTGCTTGCATCAAAACAGCCCTAAGTCCATCTGGTTTGCTAGCCATCATGAAATCTATATGGTTTGGGTAGCTTTGCTAAGCCAACATGTATTGTAAGGTTGCTCATGTACCTGCCACCAAGCATGCCATCGAGGCACTTGGGTATGCATCTGAACTGTCCACCAGGCAAGTCCCATTGTATAGATGCACTAGCTTGAAAAGCCGGCTGGTGCACATGGTTCAGGAAAAATATATGGCAGAGAAAACTCAGCCAACGTTTTCTAAGCTCTCCCTCTAACCAGTGTTCGAATTATCTCCGATATTATCGAAATATCTCCGATATTATCCTTATCTCTAGCTCAGCGATACTGATAACACTGATAGCGATACCGGTAACGCTGGTAGTATTGGAAATTCCAGGTATTAGCAATATATAGCTAAGTATCACCAATGTATCAATATCGTTAATGTAATCAACAATATTTTCAACGATGTAAATTCTAGGTGTCACTTGTATTGCCAATGTATCATAAGTGTATCGACGATATTTCAATAATATCGCCAACATATTGATATCATCAAAATTTTGTTTATTAGAAAAAAATTTATTTCATTTTTTTTTCATGGGCACATGGTTGTGCATAGTATTCAATTTGTCATTGATAATATTGATAATATCTCGATATTATCGATATCACAACATGTGCAATATTGAGACCACAATCTTTCGTTTCCTTTCCAATTATTGATGATTTCTTGGTGAATATCATGTGTTGTTGATATTTTACAATTTTGATAGATGTTTGGATGGAAGGTTGGATGGTTAAATAGGTCGGATAGGATGTTGGGCTGATTTCTTACAACAACACATGCTTTTAAGGCCCCCCATTAAAATGAAAGTGTTATGTATGCATTCTTTATGCAATTATTATTATTATTATTATTTTTTAAAATTTTAAATATGCATGTACATTTTAACATCTCCTGAAGTTTCGCTGAAAATTCCACCATTTTCCCCATGTTTCTCCGCATTTCCAGTTATCAGCGATATTATCAGGGATATCGATATTGTTTCCGTATCCCTGGCCAGCGAAACTTGTAGCGATACCGATACTTCGAACACTGCCTCTAACATTGTCACCAACCTGATGAGATAACCAGCCAGATATTTGGTTCAAATCATCTATGTGGGTCTCACCTGATAGATTCTTGCACCCACATGTCATGCTGGCAGATCTGGTCATGTGTAGATGGGATAAGCTGACTTATGTGGGCCTGTGGAGCTTAGCAAATGCCTCATTTCAGAAAGGATATGTTATTATTATTATTATTATTTTTTAATTTCTTTAAAGAGGCAGAGATCCAGTGTTATCAGATGCTCTTTCCTTCCTATGTGGCAATCATGTATGAGATCAATATCATTCATCTGTTTGGCCTTCTGTGGATGGGTCAAACACTGCTAATCAAACCAGTTGGATGATCCTAGCTACTTATTGGAGGACTTTCCATTGAGAATGTATTTTCTTCTTCTTCTGTTTGTGATCATAAAAGAAATCTTCCAAATGGTAGGTTAACTGCAGTATCATTTTTGGTATATGGATGAACAAAGTAGGACCCATCAGATGATCTAGATCCCTTATATTTGAATCACATGTATGGAGATAAAGTACTATATGGTTAACTTATCAAAAATCGATAATACTGGACCCTTTCCGATATCTTTTTATTGCTGTTGCCTTGATTACTTAAAATTGGATTTCCATTTCCTGAGTTTTAATTGCCAGGGGATTGTTAGCCTTGTTCCTCTCCACATTCTATATTACATGTCTAATGGTATCTGCAGGAAAATCTTCTTCGGTGACAGTTGTGGACATTGAAGCTGACGTGAAGGACATCGACTAATCTCGTCTATCATGTCCAAATACCTAGTAAGTGGAAACAGAGCCTTGAAGTTTTGTTTTCACTGGCAACCTATGTTCCACGAAACAATATGAAGTTCCGTATTTTATAGATTCAGGCTATGTTACAAGTGCCCTTCATATTATTAAATAGATATTGTAAATACTTGGGCTGAGAGATTTTACAGTACTTTCGGGCTTCCAGTTCGTAAAAAGAAAAGAAAAGAAGGAAAAAA